>WWET01001766.1:23103-36420 GCA_011038615.1 Limnodynastes dumerilii | reverse complement strand
GCTGGAGACACATAATGGGAGTACTGGGGGGGTGTGGGATTGAGACACAAGATGGGAGTACGGGGGGGGGCTGGAGACCCCCTCCTTTGACGGCATACCGCTGCTTTGTGGCGTACAACGGTGGGTGCGCACTAAGGTGAGAAGTGGGCGCCAAGGGGAGGACTGAATTCTTGCCCTCCCCCAAACAAAAAATGTTGTGATGCCCCTAGCATGCTGTAATTGATTGCAGTCGTAGCCCCGAAGTGGTTGAAGTTGAAATTAAAAAGTGGCGGAATGACTATAGAAAATACTAGAAGTGAATGGGGATTTTATGGCTTATCAATGAAATCAGTGGGAAAAGTGACGGTATGACATACAACGGTTACACTCATTCACTTTCGCAATTTGCAATATCTGGAACAGGTGAGTAAACTCTCTGTGCGGGGTAGGGAGGCTTAGGGTCAGGCTGTGGGAGATGGTGGGTTAGGGTCAGGCTGCAGGGGAGGGAATGTTAGGGTCAGGCTGCAAGTAAGGGAGGGTTAGGGTCAGGCTGCGGGAGATGGAGGATTAGGGTTAGGCTGCAGGGGAGAGAGGGTTAGGGTTAGGCTGTAGGGGAGGGTTAGGGTCAGGCTGCAGGGGAGGGAGGGTTAGGGTCAGGCTGCAAGAGATGGTAGGTTAGGATCAGGCTGCGGGAGATGGTGGGTTAGGGTCAGACTGCAAGTAAAGGAGGGTTAGGGTCAGGCTGCCAGGAAGGGAGGGTTAGGGTAGTGAAAGGGGAGGGTTAGGGTTAGAATTAGGAGGACTATTTTATTATAACTTTTTTGGATCGATTGCTATGGCTCATCGAGGAATAGCAATCAAAATCAGAGGAAACGGCCAATTAAAAAATCGGCCGTTCGGACCGGAGCCCCACACCCGACATACAGTCCTGACTATTTTAGCTAAATCAAAATCAATGTTTAAACGTTGTTATTTTCCCCTATTCGGAACCTGTGACCCTGCAATATTCACAAAGAATCTGCAGCCTGACCAGTTTCTTCCACTTCAGGACAATGCGGCTGACTGGAAGACTGCAAAGTGATAAAGTGACTATAACATCTGCCTCTGAGTAAAGATCAGGTCATTGAGTGCACCCTGAAAGACGCTCAAAGCAAACTCAATGCACTTAATGATATTGCTAGTGAGTCATCCCTCAACAGGGATTCTGAGACTTCTCTGTTCTAAAGCTGGATTTTTTCTATACCTCCAATAAAAAATGGTATAAGTAATATGAACTATTATTTAGAACAACACATTAAGTTGTCCTTCCTAAAGGCCTGAAAAAATAATCACTGTCATAGTCTGGAGATACGTTAATTAAAGGCTGAGGACTGGATCCATTTCCGGTGGGGGAGGTGGGTAAATATTATGGTAGGGTCCTGCCGCCGGACCTCCTGTATGTGCAAGAGAGAGAGAATAGTCTTCCCTCGTGTGTAGGGAACTTACGATTGCACTACTGGACACTCCAGGCATTATACACTATGGTCATTTTCATTGGCTGTGATAGAGAGAAGACCAAAAAATAAATCTAAACGTAATGATGAAAATTAGCAAATATAAACTGTGATTTACAAACACATCCTCAGGTTTATTATCTATAAAATAAGTTAATTAAACCATAATAAATGTCAATAAAAAAGTAATTTACCTCATCTCTCCTGTATGCTGGACTCAGGAAATGACTGTATCTCTTTCTCAGGTATTGCCCCAGTTCATACTGTTGTCTGATGCCCATCTGGTGAGGAGAGATTACATTGTCATATTAGTATTAATGGGGTAGATTCAGACCTAAGGACGCTAACCGCCTATTTGTATGTCCTGCGCGTGCGCTCGGCAGATGTTACGCCATATAACTCTGAACGTACGTACCATCAGCGCAATTATGAATGAAGGAATGTGTCATCCATACGACACCCGTAGTTACGCTTTGGAGGCGAAGGGAGGCATTTGAACCGTACAGTATGGGCCGGGTTAGGCCGTTACGTATGTGAATCCATTACGTGCGTCAGTACTTATGCTTTGAAAAGTTAAGTTAAGGTTTGGGAAGCATAAAACGGCCAAAGTACGTACGAGCGAGGGGAGTGGCTAGGGGAGTGCATAGAAATGACGCTACACAATGAAACAAGTACTTAGGTCTGGATCTGCCCCAGTGTGGCTGCTGTATACTTCATACAATATTAAATGCATAGCCATATTCATATTAAATGTATCTATGGAATACTCACCGTACTTGAAAGAATTGTACAATATAATCCAAATGTAGATTTTTGGCAGGCACAGTACTGTATACAGGGGCTTTACCAGGGTCTATATACCTGGCATGAGGTGCTGGGATATACCAGAAACTACAGTAAAGCTGCAATTTTAAGAATGTAATATAATTATAATGCATTATATTATTAGGAGCCAAGACACGCCTCTTCTTACTGAGTACAAGACAGGCCTCTTCTTACTGAGTACAAGACACGCCTCTTCTTACTGAGTACAAGACACACCTCTTCTTACTGAGTACAAGACACACCTCCTCTTACTGAGTACAATATACTCCTCCTCTTACTGAGTACAATATACTCCTCTTACTGAATACAAGACACGCCTCTTCTTACTGAGTACAATATACTCCTCCTCTTACTGAGTACAATATACTCCTCCTCTTATTGAGTACAATATACTCCTCTTACTGAATACAAGACACGCCTCTTCTTACTAAGTACAAGACACGCCTCTTCTTACTGAGTACAAGACACAACTCTTCTTACTGAGTACAAGACACGCCTCTTCTTACTGAGTACAAGACACGCCTCTTCTTACTGAGTAAAAGACACGCCTCTTCTTACTGAGTACAAAAAACACCTCCTCTTAAGGAGTACAATATACTCCTCCTCTTACTGAGTACAATATACTCCTCCTCTTACTGAGTACAATATACTGCTCTTGCTGAGTACAAGACACGCCTCCTCTTACTGAGTACAATATACTCCTCTTACTGCGTACAATATACTCCTTTTACTGAGCACATGACGCCTCCTCTACGGGGCCCGGTATGATAGGGAGACGTGTGGCAACTGCTCCCCATGCATAACGTGACCATACGTACCATTTTGAACAGGACAGTCCCGGTTTTTGATGGGCTGTCCCGTTGTCCCCGTACCCCACTTCGGGGCGCCAAAATGTCCCGTTTTCAGAGAGCAACAGGTGACATACACTGGATGTCACCTGTTTCTCGCTGATAACAGGACATTTCGGTGTCAAATTCATACCGGACTGGCCACCGCTGGGTCCCGATGCCCTGCTCACCCGCCCGCAACTCCATTCACAAGATGTCAGGTCACGCTGGCATCATTCTGCAGAGCGCGCCACGGAGAAGAGAGCTGGAGGTAAGAAGACAGCATGAAAAGGTAAGTTTATTATTGTGGAAGAAGGTATTTTGCTTTGGGGAGTGTGGAGGAATAACATGGAGGGGGCACACACTAAAGAGGCAGCTATAAGAAGTAAGGGGCAATAAGGCTCTCTGCACAAAACTTAAAAGGGAGAAATAAGGCTGGCTGGACAAAAATTAGAAGGGGGAAATAAGGCTGACTGGACAAAAATTAGGAGGGGGGAGACAAGGCTGGCTGGACAAATATTAAGAGGGGACAATGAGGCTGAATGGACACAGAATGAGGGGGCAATAAGACTGGTTGGATACACAGAAGGAAGGGGCAATAATGCTGGTTGGATACATAGAAGGAGGGGGTATAAAGCTGACTGGTCACAGGAGGGGCAATAAGGCTGACTGAAAATAATATAAAAGGGGGCAAAAAGGCTGGCTTGACACAGAAGGAGGGGCAATAAGGGTGGTTGGACACAGAAGAAAGGACATTAAGGCTTAATGGTCACACAGAAGGAAGAGGTAATAAGTCTGACTGGACACACAATGAAGGGGCAATAAGGCTTTTTGAACACACAAAAGGAAGGGGCAGAAAGGCTGGCTGGTCCAACACAAAGAAGGAAGGGGCAGAAATGCTTTCTGGACACACACAGGAAAGGGCAATAAGGCTTACTGAACACAAAAACAAGGGGCAGAAAGGCTGACTGGAGGCACACACACAAGGAGAGGAGAGATTGGATGGCTCTAGAGACACACAAGAGGGCAGGAAAGGCTGGATGGAGGTATATTTAGTATGTGTAAATTTCTATACTTTATTAGTTAATTCCTCATATAGCTTTACTTTCAGAATGTTGCTTTAATTGAATGTAGGCCTGTAAAATGTTTTGTGTATTTGTATGTGTATTGTATAGAGATAATTAGGATAAAATTTGTATTGTATAGCGATAACTAGGATGCAATGTGTATTATATTGTGATAACTAGGATGCAATGTGTATTGTATAGTGATAACTAGGATGCAATATGTATTATATGGCGATAACTAGGATGCAATGTGTACTATATGGTGATAACTAGGATACAATGTGTATTATATGGTGATAACTAGGATACAATGTGTATTGTATGGTGATAACTAGGATTCAATGTGTAATGTATGGTGATACTAGGGTGCAGTGTGTATGGTATGGCAATAGCTAGGATATAGTCTAGATTGTATGGCGGTAACTAGGATGAAGTTGCTATTATCTTAAGTGGTCCTTATTATATGGTGATCAGTAGTATGTTCTCTGCCTTGTATATATGTCAGTAGGATACTCACAGTGACTCAATTATATGAGTCACTGTAACTGAGAATTAATAGTATAACGCTTTCAACACTGAGCTGTTGAAACAGTCTGTGGGTGTAACAGATTATACACAGTTTATTTGCAAGTTTCATTGACACAAGCATCCTCCGGCCATGACTTTTTGACCACACCCATTGACTATGTGGCAGGCCCTCATAAAAATTAGTAGATGTCCCGTTTAGAGGAAAAAAATAAATGGTCATGTTACCCATGCAGGAACAGCGTCATTCATTACAATGAAATATTACTAGCTAGAATGGTCTTGTCAATGGATCTGTTCAAACAGGGGATGGAGGAAACCAGGTGGGGTGTTGGGGAGGAGGAGGGGGAGGTACAAGCCAAGGAACGCAGACCATTATTTTATTTCTGAATTTGTCCATATATCTTACGTGACATAATTCCATGCAGCTGTTTTAACAGACCACAGCAGGATGAGTCGGTCATATATATAACATTTCTATAACACTGGGTCACACATTGATACACTCTCACAGAAATAAATGTTCTCTGGCCACCATTTATTATTTAATGACGTTTTTGATACACTTTAAATAATAGAGGTCTGGGACTGGATCCAGAGTTTGAAAATAAGAGTGAATCAGGAGGAAAGTTACACCTGGGCAAAACCATGTTGTGGGGGGGCAATTCGTATCTGTTGCACGCAGTATTAGAGGTGATATCTCCTTGCACAATTCTGCATAACTGTTTAAAAGCAGAGCTGGGCAGTAACTCTGTGTAGTGGGTGTGATTAACCAGTACGATGGGCCGATTGGCGACACCGTATTATTTTTTACAGCTCCAATGAAGACATGGACACCGCAACGAATCAAGATTCGGTTGCACCAATGATGACAGGTAAAATTTTGCCCTAACCTTCCCCTTCTATCAGCCTGACCTTAACCCTCAATGTCTCGCAGCCTAACCCTAATCCTCCGCTATCCCTAACCAAGCTCGTCCCACAGGCTAATCTTACCCCTCCCCTCCCCAGAGCTTAATCCTAACACTTCCTATCCTGCAGCCTAACCCTAACCCAACCCTAACCATTTTCACACTGCAGCCTAACCTTTACCCTCTCTTCTTTGGAGCCTAACCCTTCCTGTCCCACAGCCTAATTCTAACCCTCCCTCTCCGGAGCCTAACCCTAACCCTTGGGCAGGGGAGTAACTACAGGGCCTGGAGGAGAGGGGGGCCCGTGGAAGCTTCTTCCCCTGCACTATAAGCAAGCTATCAGAGGCTGACAGCTTAAAACAGTGCTCGGCGCTCCATGTATGAGTGTATGTATGTATAGCGCTGTATCACTCAGTACTCATACATAGAGTGCCAACTGCTTTTTTAAGCTGTCAGCCTCTGCCAGCTTTTATCACAGGCAGCGGTCCCACCCAGCTCCGCCTCTAGTCTCGCCCATCCAGATTCGGAACCCGCCTTCTTGCTAGTTTTGGAATATTTCACCTAATACTGAAAAGTATCTGTTAATGGGATCACTGGGATGTTAGTAACTACCTGAACTAATTTTCCAATACCCTGGATACAGGAACATTTTTTCTTGAATGTACCTGGGTCAGTTGCTGGAGCCCATTATCCCAAACCATTTCTCTGTGTGGATCCGTTGGGTATGTATCAAGAGGTGAGCGATCTCCATGGCGATACACCTAGAACGGAGAATACATCTTTATAATACAAGCTTATCTAGTGAGTTTAAACCATATCATTTTTCAACTTGCCTTCACATCTCGGTCGGTAATATTGCTAGTCTGTTTTGGCTTGAATTAAACCTTCTCTTAGAATTATTGGCCCTGTTCCAAAGTTTGAAGATAAGAGAGGAAAGTTACTCCTGGGCAAAACCACGTTGATTTCAGTGGGAGTCAAGTTAATTTTATTCTATGCATGCAGGGAGAATACTTTGCTTTTGCTTACTACACACAGATACTGACCAGCTTCACGTTTACTCTGTTAATTAGACTTGGCCTGGAAAACATCACCACTCAACTCTAATACTGTTTGCAACAGATGAAATATGATTCCCCTGCAATTAACATGGTTTTGCCCAGGTGTAAGTTTCCTCTCTTATCTTCAAACTCTGAATCAGGGCTATTGTTACTTTACCAGAAGAGGGCAAATAAGAAGAGACTATTAAGTCAATGGGTATATAAACATATAATGAGGATATGATTCTCAAAACGCTTGGAGAGTGAAAACTAAATATCTTTGGTGTACACATGAAAAAGATGTCGTGCTGCGATATACACAATCCTAGGCCAACTGACACATCCAATAGTGATGGTCGCAATGAGGGTTAGATGTATACAGAAACCGATAGGGAGTAGCAGTCATATGCATCAGTGTTTAGCTGTTAAAACATATACTGAATAGGACCTCTCAGGGTAATACAATAGTAGTCAATAGTAAGCAGCCATGTAGCTTGAAATAAGCATGTAGTATTAGTACTCACAACATTGTGAGTACTAATACTACATACTTATTTCAAGCTACATGGCACCTTTTTTCGACAAATTTTCCATGTTTTAAAAGTTCTAAAAGTTTTGACGGCAAAATCATTGGAGCCCGTTATCAGAGTAACGGACGTATAACATATATGTCCGGTGTTTAGCGATTTTTACTACTGTGCATGCGTAGTAATTTTTAACATAATCTTTCAGACCGCATTTACGCAATCTATGTAAGAAAAAGATACGTAGATTACGTTAAAAAATTACTACGCTTGCGCAGTAGTAAATGTGGCTAAACACCAGACGTATATGTTATACGTCCAGTACTCTGAATACGGGCATGCGGACTGCTTGTGTGTCGAGTCCGATGCATGCGTACTTCGTCTGTGCTGGTTGTCATGGCACTGCTCGGCTTGTGGCGCTGCTTGGCTTGTGATTAGTCGTGTGGTCGCGCGTGAGTTGATGTGAGTTCCGGCACCTTTTTTTTTTTCAAAAAAAGCAGTGCTGCAAAGTGCATACGCGAGCAAAGAAAGTTGTATATAATGAAGGTGCTAGTGATTGACTTATGAATCCCAGCTTATATGGTTTTAATCTTTATATGGCTCAACAAAGCCTGAAGTGAAGACTACAGACCAAGTATTTTATTCAAATTGCACAAAAAAAACTCAAAACAAGTCCAAAGAGAAAGCCACGACTTTGCAATGAGAAAGTTGCAAATTCCATTGTTGTCATTCCCAGGGCCGGCAGAACCTGGTAAGCGGGGTAAGCGCGGAAGGGGGGGTGCCAAGCCATAGAGGCGCTCCCCCCCGCTATCCCCCACTGTCATAGGCGTCAGATGCGGCGCAGCCTTGGAGAGACCCGCAGGCAGCTCATACAGGAACTTCCTCTATGAGCTGCCTGCTGAGGGAGGAGAGCGCCACGCAGGAAGACTCAGGTAAGTTAGAAAAAACATTAGGGGGGGCTGGTGTCACGTTATGGAAATACTGGGGGGGTGGCACATGAGGAGCACTGGGGGGGCTGGAGACACAGGATAGGAGTACTGGTGAGGCTGGTGGCACATGATGGCAGTTTATTTTTTGCAGGGGGGCGCCAGACATATCACCGGCCCTGGTCATTCCACTAGCTCTAGTGCATACAAGGAGAATGGTCATTGTTACACTGTTTAATTTAGGATAAGAATTGAGGAATGTAGCACAGATATGGATAATGAGAGTTGTTTACTAACCCATGCAATGCTAAACTGAGAATAGTGAGAGCCAATACAAAAATGTCTGACATCTCAACATACTGTTGAATCTGTGCAACGTGTCAGTAAATGAATATCGGTACAGTTTACATATATCTAAAGGTCTAAAATTAGCATTGCATTGCTGTTGATTGTTATTGAGTCAAATCCCTTTCAATGGAAAGCAATTCTCATTGTCCTCAGATTCCTTTGATGAATGGAAGCTTTGTTATGTCCAAGTATATTCTATTGTACAGTGAGTGTGGGAATATGATGAACCACTGATCTTAATATAAGTGATGCACTAATATTTTGTTGTTAGAAAGCAACTACACGGGACGCATTTACAGTAACCATTTAAAAATTTCAGTTCAGTATTTGCGCCCCAGAAGCATAAGCTAAGTACAAAACTATTATATAATCATTTCCACCCCACATGTAACAGCATATGGGCAGTATCCGCACTTAACTCACCCGTCCTGCTGTGCAACCAGTCCCCGTTTTAGGATTTTTAGGGCACTTAAGTGTTCCATAGGGCTTCCTTAACGAGTGTGGGTTCCAGTAGCGAACTGCCCTATTTCGAAAGGGCCGTTCGCTCCCAGCCAGTTCCGAACTGGCTGGGATATCGATTGCTTATGAGGCATAGCAATCGATCCCCGAAACACCGAACACGGTGCTACGAAAGGTGAGTTTCCCCCAACCCTCTCCCTAACCCAAACCCTAAGTCTCCCCCCCCACAGCCTAACCCTAAGTCCCCCTCCACGCAGCCTAACCCTAAGTCCCCCTCCACGCAGCCTAACCCTAAGTCCCCGGCAGCGCCGTTTGCGAAAGTGAATGGGTGTATATGGGAATAGCATACTCACCCATTCATTAAAAAAAAAAAAATTCTGATAGGACTCGCATTCGAAATAGGAACAACCGAAAAAAAGCTTTCGGCTGTCCCTATTCGCAATGCGAGCCTTCGCAGCGGGGATTTGCAACGAGTACTAACCATGGGGAAAAAAATCACTGGTATTATGCTTCTGCTACAAGGTTTCCAGTTTAGGATAGAGGGCCTGATTCAGAGGCTGAAAATAAGAACTTAAAGTTACACCTGGGCAAAACCATGTTGATTTCAGGGGGAGTCAAGTTAATTTTATTCTATGCATGCAGGGAGAATGCTTTGCTTTTACTTATTGCACACAGATACCTGATCAGCATCACTTTTAAACTGCTAATTAGACTTGAGCTGGGAAACATCACCCCACCCACTCTTCTTAAAAAACGCCTCTTGATTCTTAAATATCTACGTGACATCTTTAAAGACCACACTTAGTCAATCTACATCCCTATATGGTACATAGATTGCATAAATGACCTACTACACATGCGTCATAGGTCATTTCCTAAAAAAAACTTTCTTAAGAAGGAGCTTTTTAAGCTTAAATACAGTCTATAATTTGACCAGGTACAAACGAAAACCTATTTTTGTTGTTACACACACAATCAGCTCCAATGGCTTTAGAATAACAAAAAAGAAATCACAAAAAGCATAAATTATCCATTGTCCATGACCTAAAAATGTTAACAACAAAAAAAGCAAAACACACACACACACATACAAAAAACTTGAAAACATTTAGTATAGAAAAAGTCATGACCCATGTAATTTTTAATCCTCACCACTGACCAAGAAGTACTCACCAAGGTGACAAACATCAGTTTCTTAGCAGATGTCTTGGGTAGGAATCCACAGATTAATATAATGCAAACAGAACACATGTATGAGAAAGCCATGTTGTCTAGAAACTAATGTTATGGCTCTGATGCAAATATAAAGCAAACTTACTGTCTCTGTGTTTTATCAGGGATGGGAAAACCACAAACATACAGGTTGCTGAATGGACATAAACTGAAGACTGTGATTAATCGCAGCATAAACCCAACAGGTCCTGATTATATCATATGAGGGCACACTGGAAGACGGTTTTGATGGATGTTTTTAAAATCCTCTTTTTTAATAGCAGACTCCTGAACACAAGCCATGTTGTCAGCTTTGTTGTGCGTCAGCGTTTTATTACGCAGATAATTTTTACTTTAAGTTTTTGAGATTACTGTTTACTATGACGAACAGAGCGCGAGCCACAAAAACAGCTTATAAGGAAGCCTGTGTTTATGATTTATGTGGTCATCAACACTTTCTATAAACTGCGTTATTGTACTCACAGAGGGGGCCAGCGGAAAAAGTACGCCAGCTGATGTGACGCTTCTCTGCGTTAATTTCTACTGCGCAGGAATGAAGAGTGCGCCGTCACGGCCGATTCAGATCTCAAGCTGCGGTGGCTTGTGTTCCGAGGGGCGTGTTGAGAGTGGGAAGGGGCGAAGGGATGTAATCAATGTAGTGTAAGGGGCAGGGCCCAAGCAAGAGCACCCCTTCCAGAGCAAAATGCAGACGTAAGAAGGACTGTTTACATCAAGACATTTGCACCAGCTGGTCATGTCCAGGGCCGGATTGAGGGCCTGGGGCTGAAATGTATCAAAGGCCAACATTATATAGTATGCTTTGGAGGAGGATGTCAGTTCCTGACATTCATCCTTATGCACTGCAGTGTGTTGGGGTCTATTTTCAGATGGAGGCCTAGGGCTGTAGTCCCATTAGCCTCATTGTTAATCTGGCCCTGGTCATGTCTATGTCGTATGTTGAGGGGTATGACCACTTTCAGACCTTTGCATTAGGCATGTTTGCCGACTTTTTAGAGCTTCCCTCCAGGAGAAACCGAAGGGAAGCCATAGATTTCTGCAATCAATCCTGTAATCTCTAGCGTTTCATCAAGCCACGCACATCACTAGTAATTAACGCTAGGGATAACAGTAGTAATTGATGTCTGGTGGGGCTTGTGGGAGCTTTGCCGGCTCTCCCGGGATAACGGGAGACCTGCCCAAATTTCGGGAGTTTCCTGGATATTCCGGGAGAGTCGGCAACCCTGGCATTAGGATGTGACACATTATAAAGGGTCAGAAAACTGCTGATGTATTGTACATGTCACATCATTTCTACATACAGAAAAAAAAAATTAAAGAACCAAAAATATTGTTTTCTATTATTTCCTTATTTACATTCAGACGTTTGCAATAATCATAACCAACATTTACAGTCATCATGACATGGTACTACCCTGCAGGTATCAGACCATGTAGCTGCATTGCACTTAGTTGCTGTGTGCCACATGCTATATGCCATAATATGTTGCCATCCAAAGGTGCCACAGCTTGTGCTGAGGGATGGCACACAGCCCGCCCCACCTTTTTCAATCCAGACTATGGCCCGCACGCAGTGTGATGATTTGTGTTCAGATCCGGTTCTGGTTCAGTATAAGGGGCTGTATTCAGAAATCCATTTCCTTGAAGGAACGCAATTATACGCACGGCCGGTGCAGGCCAAACCCCCTCACACCCATGACACTCCCCTCTCTCAGCCGTGCTGTCGGTGACTTCCGCCTCCATAGACCACTTTGATTCATGTTAGTTGCGCATACCTTCATTTAAATGCCTTCCTCCGCCCATTTTTATGTAAATTTTCTTGTGAGTATTTTTGCGACGCATATCCGGATGTATGTTTTCAAGTGCGATTCACAAGTCCGTCCGTGAGGCACTTACGTGCGTATAGTCTACGTTAACTACGTTAACTAAGTTTCTAAGCATACACAGTTGAAATATAAATAAAAATACGCACGTAACTGGCCTTGAAAATGGTTCTCTGAATACGGCCCTAAGTCCTACTTGTTCCCTCCCCCTGGGAAATCACAGAGGGGTGATATAGCAGACAGGCTCAGGGGTTCAAGTCAGGGCTGGCGTGATGCGATCCACGGGGCAGGACAGCACCAGGCTGGAGAGTCATCCCACTACTTCACACCCCGCAGCACAGGTCTGCCCCCTCAAATGGACGCAGCTGTTAAACATTGTAAGGTGCTCTCACCGCTCATTCACTGCAGCGCCTCCAGCCCTCCTCCTGTGTATCAATGAATGATGCTTGCGTGACCTAAGGTCACATCAGCCTCATTCACATGGGAGCCTGCCACGGAGGAGAGCAAAAGGAAGTAACATATAGGAATTAAAGGAATTAAAAGGGGAATATTAGGAGCTGGAGAGACATTATGGGGAATACTGGTAGCTGGAGGCACATTATGGGGAATACTGGTAGCTGGAGATACATGATGGGGAGAGTTGGTGTTACACTCTGCAGGTTCATCCTGG
Source organism: Limnodynastes dumerilii (assembly GCA_011038615.1). Taxonomy (NCBI): domain Eukaryota; kingdom Metazoa; phylum Chordata; class Amphibia; order Anura; family Limnodynastidae; genus Limnodynastes; species Limnodynastes dumerilii. Next base: position 23,779 of record WWET01001766.1, on the reverse strand, counting down.
CAGAGTGTGTGTTAATTTCTTGCTATGTTCTTTGTGTCTGATTTTCTCCCAGCTTCAGGTTAATTGTCCCTGGAGGTGTGTCTGGCTTCCACAGCTATTGGGGGAGTGTTCTTTAAATAGCCTCCAGTGCAAGTAGCATGTGCTGGTCATCCAAACCGGGTGGAGATACCGCTAACAAGTCCATACTTGACTGAGGAAAGTTTGGCCTCTCAGTAGTAGCGGAATCCATGGGGCTGGATTGAGTCTTTGAATATACTGGGAGCTGGAGACACATGATGGATAATACTGGGGAGCTGGAGAGACATGATGGTGAATGCTGGGGGCTGGATAGACATAATGGAGTATACAAGGGGGCTAGAGAGATATGATGGGGAATACTGCGGGCTGGAGAGACATAATGGGGAACACTGGGGGGCTGGAGACTTGATGGGGAATGCTGGGAGCTGGAGAGACATGATGGGGGGATACTGGGAGCTGGAGACACATTATGGGGAATACTGGGGAGCTGGAGAGACATGATGCAGAATACTGGGGGGGTTGGTGACACATGATGGGGAATACTTGGAGCTGGAGATAAATGAAAGGGGAATACTGGGAGCTGGAGAGAAATGATGTGGAATACTGGGGGTCTGGAGAAACACAATGGGGAATACTGGGGGCTGGAGAGACATAATAG
>WWET01001765.1:303561-322540 GCA_011038615.1 Limnodynastes dumerilii | reverse complement strand
CCCCCCCCCCCCCCCCGGGAGCCGCTTGCAGCCCCTTCTCAATGACAGAGCAGACCCGGGCCCCAGAATTTCTCGGGTCTACCCTGCTGAATATACCAGGGGTTTTTGTGAAAAACCCGGCAAATTACTCTGCAATAACACGGGTTGAAAAAGCTTTAGCTTTCTTGTTCATAAGAACTAATATTTTGCTAATATTGTTCCTTCTCTGTGTTAGCTTTATCTCATATACAGCTGATAACAACCTATGTTATCAATGAATTAGATAATTAACATGGGGAATGCCTTACCTCAGTCGAAATCTCCTTATCAGCTGCTTGACAAAGAACACAGGGAGAAAGCTAAAAATTAACACTGGTCATTTGTCACAGGCAGACTGGCCTTTCCAGTTACAATTGCAATCATATTCTAATTAAGTCTTCCTTTAAGTCACCAGTCGCAGGTACTCATGTCATAAAAAAAACACAGAGGTTCACAAAAAGGTTAAATGGCAACAAGGTGGATGAAATCTTGCAGTGTATAATTGAGTTCGGTGGAACTCATGGTGTACTTTCTAAAGTGGTACAGGGGAAGTTAATAGGGTAGGGTTCATTGATCAAATACTGAAAGGTGATTCTAAGGGTTATGAGAATTGCTAAAGAACTGTTGGCACAGGTATGCTTCTTGTTCTTATGGACTAAAATTAGTTTATATTAATTCTAAATATGTTACTACTGTGCATAAATATGGATACCAACCAACCCGAGGCAACGGGGATGTCAATTGTATTTAATGTCACAACTGTAACCTCAGAGGTGTTGGCATATGATCCCACACTTGAATATATTGTTAGATATCTATAATTATTAATATCTAAAAGGGTGGACTGTCGAAGTTTGTGCTAAAGTGGAATCATATGTCTAACAACACACATATTTCAGTGTAGATTGCCACAAAAATAATTGGAATTAAAATGATAAATATCACATTCAGTCATTGTGGGGACTTGTGCATGTTCCGAGAACCGTGATTGGAACATAATCTATATGATCCAGCATTTCGACATTGGCAGATTGTGGTTGCAAGTGAGAGATGTGTAGGGGGAAGAGATCCTCAGTTCTGATTCATCACCATTTTAATTTGGTGCAGTTCCAAAGTCTTAAGGCAGGGTTTATCTTTCAAAGTTGGTTCTAAAGTGGAATCAAATACCTGATAACATACATATATCGATCTGGATTGCTACCAATTAGGATTAAAGTTATAAATAACACGAATGTCATTAGACATTAGAATGTCAAGAAAGTCATTAGACCAGATTCAGAGACTGAAAACAAGAGAGGAAATTTACTCCATGGCAAAACCAGGTTGATTTCAGGGGAATTCCAGTTAATTGTATTATTTGAGGTGTGTAGGACAAAAAAGGTATGTATATATAAAAATTGCAAATACAAGAAAATTAAAGCTTTAGTAAGTAAACACAAATAAAATAAAATAAACTCTAATGTACACAGTGGGGAGTGGTCCTCAACCCACCGGGTACACACAATACAGTAATAATGCAATGAACAGTTAGAGCAGCAGGGAGTGGACCTCAACCTGCTGTAAATATAATAATCTAAGAAGACCGTTAGTTAACAGCAGCCAATATGACAGTCTGCACAGAGGGGAGTAATCCTCCACTCACTAAGATGCAAATGTGTATGGCAATCAAATGATCTATTGTTCAAAGTAAAGGCTGCTTTTCCTGTCTATGCAGGGAATGGCAGACCAGCAGTGGTGGTAAAACTGTTATATGCTGCTAAGCGGTGTACAGAATGTCTCTGAAGAAAAAAAGGTTGTAACGTCAGTGCTTCTCCCATCTAACAGTAGGGGGCTGCGTATAAGGCTAGAGTAGCCGTTATCTGGATGAGTAAAGATCTGCTGGACGCGTGGTAAATGGATTCATTAGACGGTACAGTTCTACAGACTCCAATTGTGAAGAAGATGTAGAGCAGATTCTTATATGATATGTATATTCAGTGAGATTGCGCAAACCACTATGTGGTAAAGTTACTCACAGGAACTCCGGGTGTCCAGTGCATACAGCGGGTCCGGTCCGTTGCAAGTCTTCTTGGTGCTCCCTGAGTCCTTGCGCCGAGTGGTCCCGTTGTGCTCCTTCCCGTTGTGTGAGCGGCAGCTATTTTAGCTGATGATAGGACTCGCGGCGGTGTGTTTGTGTGTTTGTGTTTACTTACTAAAGATTTAATTTTCTTGTATTTGCAATTTTTATATATACAACTCTGTTTTGTCCTACACACCTCAAGTTTAGAGATTGCATATTATGTAATAAAATTGCTGATTTATTATTTATATTGTGTTCACTCAATTCTGAATACACCCTTTGTTGATAGTGTGGCGCAAGGTAGCAATACATCTATATAATTTTGCTTACCCCCAGGAGGGTATATCTGGGAGCTGTTTTAGAGGAAGCTCCCCCCCACTACCTTAGCTGCCTCTACGCATCAGGGATCCCCCATTGGGCAAACAGGCAGCGCAACTAGGTACTCACTCTACCAATTGTATTATTTGCATGCAGGATTATACTGTATCTTTGAATTGCTTACTGCACACAGATAGTGACTAGCTTTACTATACTATATACAGTATATTATTACATTTTTTAAGTTTTTTTTTTATAAGCCTCGTGCATTATATTATGTTTACAGATGTGACAAATACTAACATAACACTCAACTGTCAACATTTTGACCTACTGATATTTTATACCAGACTTATTTCTGGTTGTGAAGTTGCATATTTTGTTACCATGGTGTCAATATTGTTGGTGCCATTGTTTAAGCTTGTTCTACATTTTTTCATTGCTATGTTAAAGTTCATTAAGCTGGTTTTACTTTCGATAAGTTTCCATATGTTTAGTCCTATGACTCAGTATGCACTGTGTTATCTTAATACCAACAAAGGGTTACCAGTTCCTTGTATTAATGTATACTATCCTTTGTAAATCTGCTGTGTGCATGTACATCTGTTTAGTAAAAAGCGTATGACTAAATTTCTCTGTGGATTGGAGTCTACGCTGTAGACACTGTAAATTGCAACTGTTTTTGCGTTCATAATTGGAGTTAAGGGATAGTATAGTGTTACATTTATGAAATAACCAGCACAATTTAAACTGGTATTGCCTGGTGTAGTGATAGCACAGGGGATAGCAGCAGCACAGGCTTAAGTTTTCGGAGCGGTACAAGTAGTTGAGAATATTAGATAGTGTATACGTAGCCAAGCTGCCTGAGGTTTCAGAATTCAGGAAGTGTAAGCGTTGTTACCAGAGGTTTCGGGAGGTACATATTCCAGCTGATGAGCAGGTGAGGTGGAGCTGTATTGGTCAGTAATTATAAGGCAAAGCATGCAGTTGTGTCTGTTTGTCTTACCTACCCAGAAGGATCTATCTTACCAGGTGATCGATGAACAGAAAGCAGACATGAGAGTCAACTCCACTAGCCAGGGGGTACAATCAGTATCTGAAAGGGAAATTGTACCCTCTAGACAGATGAGTGTTAGGGAGCTGAAACATTTGGTTTTATATATATTATAAACACTAAATACGGGCACAGTGTGATTGAATGTGCATTATGTTGGATGAAAATTATATGGAAATGCATGAGATCTCTAATCAACATTGGTATTTTTTTCTAAACTTTGCAAGCTGTAACTTCAAACTTTCAAGGTCATGTAATCTAAAGTTCAAGGAAAGTTGAATTAAACAAAAGCGCTGTTTAGGACTGTAGTACTGTGTGGGGAAACATGGGAAATAAGTGTAATGGTGAAAATTGGGAAATGTTAAATGTATTTTTAAATATGGCTGGCAGTGCCCTCACAGTTTGTGTGTCCGAAATGCGCTTTCTCTGTGCATTGTTTCTCCTCCTTCTCCTCCTTATATCACCAGCACAACCACATCTAAATTCTACCCTGCACCCTACATAATGGGCAAGGAAAATGTGCCTGCTATTGCCCACATGGCAACAGACCAAAATGGCTGACCGCATCGAAAGGTCTCAGGGTATATTGTTAACTTAAATGTGATTGTAAGCCAGCAGGGGGCGTCTGCAATACATAGCATGGTATCTCAACTCTGAACTCTAATGCAACTCAAAATCAATGCAATACAAAATCCCACTCTAGGGGCCTCATTCACTAAGCTCGATTTGGCCCAAATCACGTGATTTTGAGCTTCAAAATCGCCAAAGGCGATTCACTAAGCTCAAAATCACGTGATTTTAGTAATTTTTAAATCGCGGGTCCGCAATTCGCGGTCCCGACTTTTTTCAATTACAAACATACAATGTTTGTAATTCACTAAATGCGATTTCACCGAATCGCGGTGAAATCGCATTGAAATCAAAAGACATAAAATCGCATCTCTAGAGATGCGAATTTATGTTTTTGTGCCGATCGCGACCATTAAAACACATGTCTGTATAACAGACATGTGTTTAATGGTTTAAAATCCTTGTGTAAAATGTGTCTCCCTGCTGTAGTCATTGAATTACAAGGATCAGCAAAGGTGATCGTTGTAATTCTCTGTTTACAGCATGGATACATTTGTATCAATGCTGAACTGCGTGTCGCGTCTGTGTAAAAAAAAAAAAAAATTAAATAAATAAATAAACAAACCCTTTAAAAATGAAATAAAGTGTTACATATGTAAATAAAATAGTCATCCTAGCTAACATTAACCCCTACGTGTATGCACTTACCTTAGGAGGTCATCTCTCCTAATCTAAGTGTATCAAATAAAGTGTGACATGTGTATAAAAATAAAAACATTTTTTTACAACTCACCATTAGCTGTCCGGATCTTGAGAGCCTTCAATTTTCATTTATCTGAAGTCTTCTTCTTTATTCTTTATTCTTTCGACGTCTTCATCCCTGCAGAGGACGACGGCAGCTCCTCACCTTGATCACGAAGAAGTCTTACTAACCTCCCACCAGTAGAGGGGGCTCTCAAGTTAAAGAAATTAACAGTCTTCGTGATCAAGGTGAGGAGCTGCCGTCGTCCTCTGCAGGGATGAAGACGTCGAAAGAATAAAGAATAAAGAAGAAGACTTCAGATAAATGAAAATTGAAGGCTCTCAAGATCCGGACAGCTAATGGTGAGTTGTAAAAAAATGTTTTTATTTTTATACACATGTCACACTTTATTTGATACACTTAGATTAGGAGGATGACTATTTTATTTACATATGTAACACTTTATTTAATTTTTTTAAAGGGTTCATTTATTTGTTTATTTTTTTATTTTTTTTTTACACACACGCGACACGCAGTTCAGTTCAATTGTATCCATGCGGTAACCAAAGAATTAAAACGATCCCCTTTGAGGATCGTTGTAATTCAGTGGCTACAGCATAGATACACATTGTAAACATGCTGAACTTAGAAATTTTTCTAAACACACGCGATGTGCCGCGATTAGTTAAAGGGATAATCGCGGTGATTTTTTCATTAAAATCACCGCGATTAAGCCCCAAATGCATCGCGTGTGTTTAGAAAAAATCGCACCTTAGTGAATTTCAACAAAAATCGTGGGGCAATCGCGGCGATCGGCCGTGATGCCCCGCGATGCGATTTTTCACAAAAAAATCGCGTTTAGTGAATGAGGCCCTAAATGAATTTTAAGCATAACTCAAATAAATAAATAAAAAGATTTTTCTTAAGGTTAAAGACTTAAGAGCTGGGTAGAGAGTTCAGAAATGCTTACTTTTAAACGCAAACTCACACTTAGTTCATGCTGTGCAAGCTACTTGTGCGTTATCAATTCCTCAAAATTCTGTGTATCTCAATAATAATTCAAAACCAGTGCTTACTAAAATTACTTTTATTTGAATTCCCTAAAATTTGTGGGAACAAAGAGAGAAGATAAGGGTCCCTCCATTTGGTTCTTAATGGTAATGGGGTAGATCCAGAAATACGTGTGCCGTACGTTTATTCGCGGAGCGTATTTTCGAACACGTAAGTTCGCTACACTCCCTTCGGTACACCCCTTGCACGTATGTATTTTGTCAAAATACGCCACCCAAACCCTACCATATCTTTTTCAAACGTAACAGCATACGTCCGCTAACGGACGTACTGACTACGTGAACGTACGCAACTTAGCATGCCCATACTGTATACTTTAAATACCACCCCCCGCCTACTTCACGTAAAACGCACGTAATGTTGACCAACGTAAAATTGGCACGCCCACACATAAGTATTTACGTGGCACATATGTGAATTTCCCATATGTTCACAAATACGCTACGTGAATGTGCGTATTTTCTATGGTGCGCATGCGCAGTGCGTACGTAACTGCGAATTTACGTCTCAGCCACGCGTAAAATCGCGGAAAAGCGTAGTTCTAGATCTGCCCCAATGTTTTTATGAATCTATCATTATGGCATTTTATGAAATTTCTTTAAGCACTGGCAATAGCTATATTTATTACCTCACATATAACAGTGGTTTATATTTTGTATTTTTTATGTCTTTATTTATTTATATGACATATACTATTAATTTATTTAGGAGTATCAGTAGCTTAACATTTATTAATTTGTATGACCCTTGTTATTAATTTATAGAGAAGAATTATCAGCTTGACATTTTTAGTGTGCAGTAAGGCGACACTACTTATAACTGGTTAGGACTGCGCTTACCCCTTTTACCATTTCCTTTTCTGCTATGTGTTTATTTGGGAGATTGTACATTCTCTAGATAGGAAAGGGTTGCTGCAGCTTATGAGCCTAGGCCCCAGGGCCATCTTATTTGGCTTTTGAAAGTATAGCAATATAAAATCAGTATTGTCGCTGTAAGCATGAAGTCAACAGAGCCATAATGTGTGCATATGTGCTTGACATTATGCTTGCAGCAACACCACAGACTGTGCCCACGATAGGCATTGCTGCATGTGATTGCCACCTAGTACTTTTATTTTAGTAAGGAATTTAAGACCAGCACAGTAGTAATAAGGATTAAGTCACCTGCCTCCCTGTGCTACATTATCACAGTGATCAGTCCAGCTGTTTAATGCACATCTCTTTTGTCTGCTCTTGTTTCTTTCTTCTCTCTATTTCTTCTTTATGTATCTTCTTGTTCCAGTTTTATAGCCTTACAGTATATAAATACTTTCTGGTAAAGGACAAGAACTTTGAACTTTTATGTTGCTGTCAAAAGTGTTTGGTAATCTTTATGAGGCATTGCAGTTTCACTTCAATAGAGACTAGAATAAAATTTGATATTCCATACACATTGTCTACCACTAGACAAACAGACAAAATTTCCTACTATATGTGTCTTTAGAGACACAAAGGGGGGTGGAGGGAATATGGGAAATTTTTAATTTTAATCTGAAATGGGGCAGGTATACTTGGCTGTGTGGGATATTTCAATCAGGTAAAAGAAAAAGTTATACCTAGTGGTGGGCACTAGGTATTCAGTAATAACAATAGTGCTAATAAGTGACTGTAAACTCTAGAAAACTGATGAATGTAACCAATAAAATCTCAATCAGTGCAATTAAAAAATCTCAATAAGTACAATAAAAACATGACTTCATCCTTTCAACAACAGCCATAATCATCTAAGACAACATGAAAAGGAGAAATAGAGAAAACTTCCAATGTGTAAAATCATAACAAAAAAAAGTATTCAAAAAATATACTCAACTGACTGCTATAACATAACATACATCCAAAAAATAAAAGAAGGGTACAGTGCTCCCCCTGGGGGTGATTATTTCTCCCTTTATTTTTTGGATGTTTGTTATTTTATTTCAGTCTGTTGTGTATATTTTTTATAATACTTTTTTTTGTTAAGATTTTACACATTGGAAGTTTTCCGTTTCTCCCTTCTATGTTGTCTCGGATGAATAAGGTTGTTGTTGAAAGGATGAAGCCATTGGATATTTGAGAATATTGGATACCGTTTATATTCTGGAAATTTGGTGAAATAAGAGACCTCAAAACTTTGATGAACAATATCCTTCTGAACAGCATTTATTGAACTATTCATTTCTTCCATTTGGTCTATTTTGCACATATTGCATTTTGTTGGATAGTCGTTTGCTTTTTTTTGGGATTTTTTTTGTTGCACTCATTGAAATTTTTTCATTGCACTGATTGAGATTTTATTGGTTACATTCATCAGTTTTCTAGAGTTTGCGGTCACTTATTAGCACTATTGTTTGTTAAGGGTTTATTTAGGGTCAATATATGGTTTATTTTGTTATTATTGAATACCTAGTGCCCACCTAAGATATCACTTTTGCTTTTTCCTATTTGAACTAATATGTGGTGGAACTGCTTTTGATGTTATTGCGCCCTCTTCTGGTGTGATTTATTAATAATTTAGATATTTAAATCAGATGTTCCTGACAACACTTGCAACAGACCACTTATAGCAGGCATGTCAAACTTGAAACCCCAATTGGGCCAAAAAAAATCAAAATCAACAAGTCTAAGATTATGTTATAATTGAGCAGGTGCATTAAATATTTGTTCTATGCAATTTGATCTTTTGTAATAATACACAATCAGGGTAGACAATCATTTATTCTAACTTCAACATATCGTTTATAACTATGCAAGCAACAGGAGTGCATAGATCCACTATTAGGCACCCAAAAGAGCTGCGTTAGGGGTTTAGAACACAGTGCAATCAGATCTCTGGATCTGGTACACTGTCTAAATGATTATGGCATTCCCAGTAATGCACTGAGCAGTCACCTACCCATCCATAGAGATAAAAATTACCTTTAATCTATGTAATATTTTCAAACAATATATTTAGTCAAAGAAGCAGTCACTTATATTTAATCACCACGGATTCTCAATACAATTATTTTTACTTACGTGCCTAGTTATACGCGCTGAGCTCCTGCACACGCGTAGTAACTATTTTAAGCTATCTATGTGGCGTTTCGAATGTATATTGCGTACATTGCGTACATGAGCAGACTTCACAGCTTTACTTCTAAATCATTGTGGATCAGAAACCTGCACAAATGCACATTTACATAGATAAATACATTCAATACTTGTGGTGATAAAGTAACAATTGTTTCAATGACCAGGAGTCTGACTTTAATATAACAGCAGAGGAAGGGTGTATATAAGGAATAGAAAGCAGCGCCGTTCCGCTTTCTGACACATGACATAATATAAATATACGTGGTAAACGCATTATGCGGGGTCTGATCTCGCGTCTCTGGAGTAACCACTCACCTGCTTGTGTATCCATCTCTCTGGTCTCTATTCCTCTGTGACACACAATAAAAGAATCAGCTGTTTTTGTTGGTACTTTGTTATTGAAGAAAGTGAAAGTTTCAAGGTACAGTTCATGATTTTTATTGTCAGTTAATCAGTTACCCCGGGAATGAAGCTGTGGTGCTAGCCACTTCCTGGGCAAAGATAGTGATGACAAATATTAAATTATTCCTCGATTACTGTTTATTGTTCAGGAATGTTAGAGGAGGTGTCTGCAAAATGATCTCTTCTGATGATGTCTGTTATGTAGGGAGGTACTGTATGCATTGTCCCACTCATGCCATGCCAGAGAAGATGCCGGTGCCCCATAGTCAACACTGTAACGGCAGCTATTGTGCATGTTTGCGGCTTGGCAATTAAATGGGAGGGGGATGCAATGTCTCCACCTATCTGGAGTCCACTTGGTGCTCTTGGTAACCTCCTTTTTAAAACCCTTGGTTTATACTTGACTTGCTCCAGAAGAACCAGCTGACAGACTTCTGGGCTTGATGATATGATTTGTGTCACCAAGCCCTCTCTGTGCAACATTGTATTCCAGGGGCCAGAGCCATAATATACAGGTTGCAATAAAATGTATCAACAAGCCAGTTCTCTACTACAAAATGCTGTAAATAACAAAACTGAAGAGTGGATATGAGGTTTCATGATGCAATCATATCATTACACCCCACTGTGGGCTAAAAGCAGCAGCTTGCTGTCCCACGAGTGCTGCCCTAATTTCAGGCCTTGGCAAGTGTACCCATTTGCAGAGGAGATGTAACGAACATGTGAAACATGGGTCATGGGGGTAGATCCAGAACTACGTTTGCCGTACGTTTATTCGCGGAGCGTATTTTCATGCGCGTAAATTCGTTACACTCCCCTCGGCACACCCCTTGCACGGACGTATTCTGTCAAGATACGCTTTCCAAACCCTACCTTAACTTTTTCCAACGTAACCGCAGTCATACGCACACGTACGTATGGGCTAGACGAATTTACGCAGCTAAACACGCCCATACTGTACACTTTAAATACAACCCCCCGCCTACTTCACGTAATTCACATGTAATTTGGAGTAACGTAAAATCGGCACGCCCACACGTAAGTATTTACGTGTCACATACGTGAATGGCCCATACGTTCACAATTATGCTACGTTAATTTGCGTATTTTCTATGGTGCGCATACGCAGTGCGTTCAAAACAGCGATTTTACGTCTCTGCCACGCGTAAATTCGCTCCGAGGCGTAGTTCTGGATCAGGCCCATGATATTTAATATGTAGTATTTCTCTATGGGGATATTCCTTCATTATTTTTTAATCACTCAGCAAGCAAAGGGTAGCTCGGAGTTGATTCCAATATCGATGTTTGCACTTGGAAGCAGTTACTTTGAACCAATAACATTCATTGAAGGTTAAACAGGTCATCCTTAGGCTGAAAAAATAAAAATCAATCAATCAATCAGAAATTGAAGTGGCCAAATCAACTTTCTGAGAAAACCTATACAATATGCAGCCAAGCTAAGAACACTCTCCAGGTGGTATTATAAAGAGAAGACTTTTATTTATTTATTTATTTTATTACCAGGTTTTTCTATAGCGGTATCAGATTAAATAGCGCTTTACAGAGAATATTTCAATTAATCAACCTATACTAGAATGATGGAAAGAATAAAGCATGAACAAGACTTGAAAAGGCTCATGCATTGAAGCATACCATATCATCTGCAGAACACGGTGGAGGTAGTGTGATGAGAGGGTGCGGCTCGTCGCCTTAGCATGGTTGATGTGCGATGAACCACTTCCCGACTGAAGAAGCAATAACGGCAATGTTATCGCAAGATGTCTCCGGAAAAAAAACGTTGTGACAACACCTGGAGAATCTTTGAAGAATTAAAAGAACGACAGGTAACTTAACCCTCCCCTATGGATCCACCATAGGGACAATCGTGGCGGCTGTCCCGGGACCCCCACACACAAGGGGCCCCCACAAAGTGGAAATGCCTGTCACTACTGGCAGCACTAAACACTCTAGCTGTCTTAGAGACACTCCGTAGCAATGGCAGACGGCTCTATACTGTTCAGGGGAGCGTGCAACAGGAAGGATGTCACTGAATGACGCAGAAATGTACCGTTATCAGCAAGAAATAGGTGACATCCAGTGTATGTCACCTGTTGCTCTCTGAAAACGGGACATTTTGGCGTCCCGAAGAGGGGCATGGGGACAACGGGACAGTCCATCAAAAAACGGGATGTATGGTCACATTACTCATACCATATATCCGCTCCCTGTCATATTTATCGCTGTCTCGCTGCCCCTACTTTCTGATGTCCATACTATCACTCTGTCCATACTATCTCACTGCCCATATCACTAACAGTGCCCATAATATCTCTCACACAGTGCCCATACAATCACTTTCTCTGCCCTCTCTGTTCTTTCTTACCTTTCAATTACTTCCTTTCTTTTAAAATTTTCTCCATGTGTTTCTCCATGTCTCCTTTCCTGTGTTCTCAGTTCTTCTTTCTTCATGTTGTCTTTCTTAATACGTTGGGCGTTGCTGTCATCACGCCCAGCATGTCTTTACTGAGGAACCAGGGCGCTATTTAAAGTGCACAGTGCCCTGGTTCAGCTGTTTAAAAGGCCCGGAGTGTAGCCATAGACCAGGTAGGGACTTAAGTCCCCATTATGGTTGGCCAGCCACGGGCTGCAAAGGGCGGCCCTAAAACTGGCAATGGTGGGGTGGCCCAGGGGGCACATGCTACCCTGCCCACCGGCACAGCCCTCCTCTAATCACAGCTCCCTTGTCTTGCGAGGTGTAGTCAGAAATAAAGATAACATTCATTACTGCTTTTCTAAGTTTTTGGTAAGAGGATCTTGCTCACTCCTCGATTTAGTTTTAGATTTTATATTTATGAAGGGTATGAGGAAAGGAGTGTCAAATCTGAGAAGTTTTTAAGTCTAGTAACTCCACAAACTTAGTAAAGCACAATGGGCCTGATCCAGAGCTATGCTGTGCCGTTTTGCGTATTTAAAGCCAGCGTAGCTCCTATGCACTCCCCCCTTTCCCGGCGCAATTACACTCAGTTACACCGGCTGAAGGCCACCCTAACTTCAGCCGGTGTAACCGAGTGTAATTACGCCGGGACAGGAGCGTAAAGCCTCTAACCCTACCCCTCCAAGCTAATTTCCCTCCCTCCCCCTGCCTACCTTCCGTAACTACAGCATAGTTATGGAGCTGCCTGCCCCTTCCTCCAGAACTACGCTGTAGTTACGGACGCACGATTCAGAGCCCATAAAAACTAGGATAACGCTGGGCAACACCTGCCCGGCGCATGCGCAGATCAGCAAAACTGCGGACCTTACACATCCGGATCAGGCCCAATAAGGCAAGCTGAGGTTTAACTGTAACAAGTATCATTATTCGTGATAATAATATTGTCCCGATTCAGTCCATAATAGGGGTGAATAAAATAAACAAAACAAAAAAAAAACAGTCACTTGTTCACATTCCTCCAGACTCTTCTCCACCCTTTTCTCTTCAGTCCCCCCTCTCCCTTTATTTATTAATAACAGGTTTTACTATAGAACCAGATTTTTATGCAGCACAATTTTAAACAATCATTATAAAACAAGACTGGGCAATAACAAACAGGAGGACAAGAGGGACCCTGCTTACAATCATAAGGACATTCATTTTCATACATTCCTCCAGACTCTTCTCCACCCTTTTCTCTTCAGCCCCCTCTCTCCCTTTATTTATTAATAACAGGTTTTACTATAGCACCAGATTTTTATGCAGCACAATTTTAAACAATCATTATAAAACAAGACTGGGCAATAACAAACAGGAGGACAAGAGGGACCCTGCTTACAATCATAAGGACATTAGAATCATTTTCATATTCTTTCCTTCATACTCCCCTCCTTATTTACAGTAGGGCATATAGAGACATATTATGGGGGAATATAAAGGCCTATTTGTGGAATAATTTAAACACAATTAAGAAAAAGAAAAGAGTTTTTTTTATTATGGAAAATAGAGCTCTATTATGGGCATAATTTCAACGCTTATAAAAAGCATTTATTCAATGGCTTTATCATAGGTCATATAGACAATATACCAGATAATGCATACGCACATTGCCTGGTATGCTGATGCAGACCTTTACTAGCAGCAGCAGGCCATCTGTGTAAGAGTTGCTGCCATAAAGTGTGCCAGTTATGCACAGATGCCCTGCACACCAGCACTGTCTAAACCACTCTTAAAGAGGGATATCAGTCAGACAGACTCATCAGTGATCATCTGGACAGCGCTACTTGTCCCTCTTGTCTACATCACTTTTAGAGTTGCTGTGCCAGTGCCCCCATATGTTACAAACTTTCCCCCTTTACCCCAAGTTCTGATTCCCGTGGTCCAGTGTTTCCCGTGCATGTAACTTCTCACCAGCTTGGTGCAAATTGCAGCATCATATCTCCACCCCCTGTAAATCAATGCTAATATCTAAGAGATAGCGGAGGGGGGAAAAAATTGTTGCCAAATATAAGTCCCACAAAGCATGCATGTATTATTCACCAGGCAGAAGATGTATATTTATTAACTTTAAAAAGGGTCATCATTGCAAATGTAATTGTTGTGTACAAGCACCTCGTACACTATATGGTTCTGTAACTGTGTTTTACGCAGTATTGATACAAAAAAGAGATATTGTGCAGAAATAGATCAGTATTACATATTTTCTTTATGACAATTGTTAAATATTCATTTATTTTTGTATTTATTTATTTATTTGTTGGTGGTAAGGGTGCAGATGTCTCATTATAGCAGTGGTACTACCCCCTCCCTTTTATTTATCATTGTTTTGTACCTAAGTTTAGCTCTCTCTCTCTCTCTCTCTCTCTCTCTCTCCACACACATCTGCTTGTACAGTTAGTGTACAGTCACTACACTACTACAGAACTACATCTCCCTCCATGCCCTGCTTCACTATTCCCTCCTCTTCCCTTTAGTCACCAATCAATGTGCTAAAGGTCAGACAACTCCCTTCTGACACAAGTCTGTTTTGTCAAAGTCTAGTTTCTCTTTCCTTAGCAGGAAGCAGGAGACCTTTGCACAAATGACAGCTACAGATTCCCATCAAATCAGTTTCGATTCTGCAGAACTTGCTGTCAGCTCTTAGATGTTTGCTGTAACTGCGGAGAAGACTGGTTCCCAAGTTTATGAGGTATGTGAGTGTGTGACACCACTTCTGTGCTTCGTTTAGAACCGAGAACTAATTATGATCGTCTTTTCCTCATTGGTGGTGAGATCGTGCTTCTTGGTTATGAAGGAGCTGACTGGCTTCTGTGTGAGAAAACAGTTAGCATTTGTTGGTGTCTAAACTCGTGTGATGCACCTGAAAACTGCAATAAAATATGAAAGTTTCCTTATATCTTATAGTTAATGCCTTTTACAATATTAATCTACCAATCAAATCGATATTAATAAAAGGGTAGAAAATGTGAGTGTACAACATTAAGTATGCATTGAAAGGCAAATAAATTGTTTTATTATTTGTTTCTGTGCATGTGACACATTTTTATCATGTGTGAAGTGAACAAATTGCCTAATGAACACAGTTAACTCCAAGCTGCAATTATTATGAAGAAATTCTGAGTTTTAGATTATATTTTTACTCTCTCTCGCTCTCTCTCGACCAGTTAGGCACACAAGGTGCATAAGTGGGCTAAATAGAACCCTCCGGATGTTATGGTAGTGTTATGAATGTAACTTTGCTTTTTGGTTTTCCAATTCTAGATCTGCAGGTGACATGGGACTTACAGTGTATTTAAAAAGTATGCTCAAAGTCTACTTGTACTTGAAGAAATTTCAGTTTTAATTTGCAACTCAGTGAAACACTGTATACACAAGGGTTAGGGTAATGGAAAGGGAGGGTTAGGGTAAGGATTATGGTAAGGGTTGGGGTTAAATTCATACTTACAATTCACAGCAGCATCTTCTGTCATGTGTGGCAAAAGCAATCGATTTCAAGGGCAGTTTGGAACTGGCTGGGAGAGAATGGCCCTTTTTAGGGCCGTTCACAGCAGTGACCCACACCCTTGTCGGGAATAGTAGGAAAGGTTTACAAACTTAATACTTATTTAAAAATGATCCCTGCCATGAAAAACATAAGTTGCTGTCACACAATGTCCTTTCAGGGGTTTGTACTTTTATGAAATTAGGGGGACATAGGGTGTTTGTGTTTTATTACTTATTTTTCCTAAAAATGTATTTTCCTGTGTTAGTATTTTACTTGTCTTTTACTTTATGGTCAAGGTCATATTATAAACAGGTTTGATGTGATTTATCTTTCTTTTAAGCTTTATCTCAGAAGCAAATGCAATGAATGATATGCTTAAGATTTAGCATAGGCTTATAATGCTTAACTTATTGTTTTATTTGTGTTTATATGAAGTTCAATAAAATGTATATATGGACCTAGATTTTGTTTTCTAATAGTGTTATCATGGCTAGCTAATAGTATGTTAGAATTTGACTGACATTTATATAGAATAATAGAGGACTAAGAAAAGCTGTCACATAAAAAATGTGAATTAGATGGTGAAAGACGGCTGGCTCCTCTGAACACTATGCTGATCTATGGTGAGACAAAGGGCCTGATCCAGACCTATGCTGGCTGGCGTATGCGCATGTGCCGGGCAGATGTTGCCCGGCGTAGCTACGGCAACACCCGATCGTTGATCGGGCGTCCGTAGCAGCGCTGTAGTAACGCTGGAAGAGGGGTTAGTTTAGGTGGGCGGGGGAAGGTAGTTTAATGAGGGAGGGAGGGGTTAGCGGGCATACGCTCCTGTGTGAGCGTATTTTCCCTTGCTTAGGCCGACTGAAGTTAGGGTAGCCTTCAGCCGGCGTAAGCAAGGGAAAATACGCTCACACAGGGGGAGTGTCGGGCAGAGTGCACGCCAATACGCTGTGCTTTACTAAGCACAGTGCATCGGCGGAGGTCTGGATCAGGCCCAAAGTATATGTACAGCTGACATGTTTCCTAGCTAAACTCTGAAGGGTGTGGTATGCACTTTGTCACAGCAGTTCACTGCTCATAGATCTGTACTTTGAAAGATCACTTTGTGGCAGTGAAGTGACACTGCCGGTCTTTATCAGTTTCTTGCTAGACAGTGTCATTCCTGCGATTGCTGTGTCTACTAAAAATCCAATAGCTACTGTTTTCTTCATCCTAACCTTCCCCTTCCCGCAACCTAACATTAACACTGCACTAACCCTAACCATCCTCCTCCTGCACCCTAACCTTAACTGTTCCTTCTCCACAGCCTAACCCTAAATGTCCTTGTCCCGAGCATACCCTTAACCATCCCCTCACTTGGTCAAATCTTAACGGCATTGGTAATGGGTACCTTGTCCAAATAGGAACGTTTGTCATTGTGCCCATTCCAATATACAAATATTCTTTATTAGAAAGCTGTCGCCAATAATAAAGACGCAATTAAGCTATCGGTTGTATCAGTATTAAAAAAAGACATTGCCCCAGCAGCATCTACATGCAGTGACAGATTACAGAGCACGGACAGATCGGAGAAAATAGTGGTGGGAGCAGGAGCATGGACAAATTAAGGAATTTCACATTGCCCTAAAAACCTGGGTTTTTGCTGCTGCCCCAACAAAAACCTGGGTTTTTTAAGAGCTCAGTGTGAAAGGGTCTGGGTGCCTCTACCCGGATCTAATGACCTGGGAATTCAACCAGGGTGAAAAGAAGGGTTATTCCTGGGTCAGACCCGGGTAGGGGTACAGTGTGAAAGGTGCTATCCGGGTTTTTCAACCCGGGTAGCACATAATCTACTTGACTGGTGTAATTTGTTTACTATTGCCCTGGCAACAAGTGTTGCCAGAGCAACAGTAAACAAATGACATAGTGTGATGATTCGCACTACTGACAGGAATTTCCTGGGTCAGCCCTGCAGTGTGAAACGGGGTCTGTGACCCTGGGATCATCTGCTGATACGGCAATATCCTAGGTTCACAGACCCGGTATATTGCCGAGGTGGTGATCTGAAAGGGGTAGAAGCCAGATTCAGATTAGCTCCTTTTTTATTAGTGCTTCTAGTCCTGAATCAACCCACTATTATTTATATTTCTTTGTCTCTATTGTAGACAAATGTTGACTAAATACTGTTATATTACCAGCCAGGAATGACACTATAATCGCCAGATACATTGCATATTGTACACACCATGATAAATTATGCGGGCTATCTCCTCACCACGTGTTATAGGATACACCTCGGAGGCTTTGTGACGTGGGGCCGTGTACACAGATCCATTTTTATTGCGGATTGCATCCGTATTTTTAGGATTAACTGCACATGCGTGGTAACTTTTTCCACGCAAATTACGAAGTATTTATGCGCGTAAGTACTTTACGCACAGACTTGTGAATCGCACCTAGGGAAATACATACGGAGGGGCGTGGTTTATATCCGGACAGTAGAAGTTACGTGAAATTGGGTGGTGGGAAGCATTTAAATGGACATTTGAGGACACGGTTAGATAAATACGCATGCACTTACGTAAGTAACATATACGAGTAAGTACACATGTAGGGTTCCTATGGAGGCGGAAGTCATCGAAAACCCATCCGTGCGAGCGGAGTGTTATGGATGTTGCCTTTCTACATGCATGCGTAAAAACGCGCTCGTAGTGAATACGGTCTGTGTTCCTCTAACCATCCACAGAGTCGTATTACTTTTAACATTGGTAATAAATGCAAACCATGCATTTACATGGTCCATACCAGGAAATCTGCATCACACCAGGGATGTTCTTAGCCGCAGTGGCTTTTATAACACAACAACATTTCCACTGACCAAGGGCTGCTAGTAAAACAGGGACAGCATTGCCTGATCGCTGTCTGAGACCCAAAAATTGTTATACAGTATAACATGGGCACATAAATGGCAAATATCTTAATCAATAGTCATTACGTTTTTCAAATTTTGTATAACCCAGTTGTACACAAATATAGCTTTCTCCTTTTTGGTAACAAATGGTAATTTAACTAAATTCTCCTCCAACTGGTTCTCAGCATGGAGTGTCCCAGTGTTCTCAGCATGGAGTGTCCCAGTGTTCTGAACCTCAGCTGACAGGATCGGTCAGATCGGTGGTCAGGTCTTTCAGATAGAGCCTAGTGTTTTTGCAATGTTTTGCTTGTGTCCTAACAAACCAGTCCTTTGTATATACTGCAAGATTATCAGGTCAATCAGCAGTTTCTTAATTGGTTACCCATATTATTCTGTACTGTATGACCAGCTTTAATTTTCATAAACACTTAATACTGTGTAAGTCTGTCTACGTGGTTGCATGTCAGATTCTGTTTGCTGTGCTCATAACAACCATATAAATTCATGCTTAGCAGGCTGTTATCGGTGGTTTACAAGTGTCTCTTTTCATGTACTGAGTACAAAGTACCTTTCTGTCCTGATAAAAATATACTGTAGTGTTGGGCTACAATATATGACATACTACTACTGTGGGACTTGCTGTGAGTATGGTTTGCTTTAAACATTCTCATCTGATCTACTCAAAATGGATATCTTTTTAAACTCGTATGCACAAAATAATTACTGGTTCATTAACAGTGATATAAAGTAAACTAGATTTACTAATACCCCTTTCACATCACCACCCCGGCAATATCCCGGGTTCACAG
>WWET01001765.1:261362-272971 GCA_011038615.1 Limnodynastes dumerilii | reverse complement strand
GGGAAATAGGACACAACTTAATTCTGTCATCATAATGCAATGACTTCTTGAACTGAATCAGCATCAGGGAGATTGCCAACACTTCAGAGAGTCAGGGCCTTCACCCACTCTGCAGGGAGTCTCCCTATAATCAGGGAAAGTTGACATCTATAGGCACAAGGCATAATAAATGCATGGATTTATGTTGTTTACACAAAATTCTAGTTAAATCATCAGAAATCTAGATTAATCTGTAATACGTTTGTTTTAGTTACTATTTCCAGCTCTTGGAAAGTCTCTACTGTCCTCTTTCCACAGAAATGTCAGTCTCTAGATGTACAGAGATCACCTTTCTCTGTAATGACTTGCACATAAATCAGAGGTGATCATCAGTTTCTGAGGTACTGCACTCAACCCTTTCTTTCTGGCACCACTACTATACCATGGTAAATGTAATTTAGACTCTATGGGCCAGATCCTAAACTACGTACGCGAGCAATTTTACGCTAGCCGCTGGCGTAAAATCGTCCATTAGTATTTACTGCGCATGTGCACGGCAGATGTTACGCCACGTAATTCTAAACGTACGTACCAGCCACGTATCAACAGCGTAACTACGAATGAAGGGGCGTGACAGCCATACGACACCTGTAATAACGCTTCGGAGGCGGGGTGAGGCATTTAAATCGTACAGTATGGGCGTGCTTAGGCATTTATGTACGTGTAGCCTTTACGTACGTCGGTAGTTACGTCTTGAAAAGTTAAGCTAGGGTTTGGCAAGCGTAAAACAGCAAAGTACGTACGAGCGAGCTGAGTGCATAGAAAATACGCTACACAATGAAGCGTGACAAGCACTTAGGTCTGGATCTACCCCTATGTCTCCCCATGTTTGGTCTGAACAACAAGTGAACCTATTGAGCCTGTTTGCATGCTCTTATGTATTGAGTTGCTGCTACTAACAACATATTTGAATTGATGAGCAGATGTAGTAGTATAGATGTAGATGTAGAGATAGAGTAGTATACAGCACTGGGCAATAAATTTATATTGAAGCTGAGTATACACACTATGCAGTATTTGGACATAACGCTGTGGATACCTGGAACATCACATAGTGGCAACACGATGGCCAATAATCAGAGCATTATCCCCCACTACCCTGTGCCAATCCTTTTAGGAGCAGGCCTGCGGTGGTTGGATCAATTATGGAACTGATAAGCCTGATTATCATCCTGTGTTCAGGCAGCTTAAGACATTAATGTCTCTAGACCATGGTGTAACTACTGTTTGTGCAAAGAGCTTCGGGGCCTGGAGGAGAATGAAGCAGTGCCAGCTGCCCCAACCTGCATTCATGGAACTCTAGGCAAGCTGCCAGAGGCTGGCAGCCTAAGACAGCACTCAGCACTCCATGTATGAGTGTTGTGTATAAATACATTGCCAGCAGCTGAGAACTTCTAGCAATTTATTCATAAACAGCACTCAGCATTCATACATGCTGAGCGCTGTCTTAAGATAACTTGTATGCACATGACCCCCTTTTGC
This sequence comes from Limnodynastes dumerilii, assembly GCA_011038615.1. NCBI lineage: Eukaryota > Metazoa > Chordata > Amphibia > Anura > Limnodynastidae > Limnodynastes > Limnodynastes dumerilii. The sequence goes on along the minus strand of WWET01001765.1, from coordinate 271,450 downwards.
CTTCAACACCATAACAACTATTGAAATGTACATCATTGAGATGACAAAGATATTGATAGATTGGGTACCATTCTTGTGCAAATATTAACATTGTAAAAAAACAAGTTGCTACAAACAAGCAAGAAATGCCATCTGTGTATGCAAACAATTAGTTTAATCTCTAAATTATGTTTAATCATGGGCCCTGCAGTGCAGGAGGTAAATTCCAAGGTGTAAATTTGTAAAAATTCCTTTTTGTCAATTGCTTCTAAATCTGAATCTGCACCAATATATTTATGATAAAACAGATACTGATACTGCGATTAAGGACAACAATAAAAGCAGGTGGCCTGGTCTGTACAATCCATGTTGCAATGTAATGGGTGCAAATAATTTTTTCTGTATCATGATGCAGTGAAAATACAATTGCATTTTACTAAACCGTAACAACGGAAATGTTACCCTCAAACTTAAGGTGTCACACAGGGCTTTAGACACTCGGCAGATGGGAACCATTGCTCTTGACTCCAGTAATCCTCTGGTCTTTTCATTTGAATATTCTGCTCTTTTGTGCATGTGCAAGAGGCAAGCAGCAGCCATTGCTGGGGGCAAAGACTTTTGCCCAATATGGATTGTAGGAGGATTGAGTATTCATAAATTAAAATGATACTACATAGGCTTGCATTATCATGATCAAAGCTTATTCTTGTTCCTTGCTTCTCTAACCTTTTGACTAAATAGACCCCTAAAACACTAATTTTGGAAACTTATTTTGCTACATCTCCTATGACTTCCCCTTTTATTATTCTCCTCCCCTGTCACTTCACACCCCTTCCATCACTCTACAGCCATACACTATCAGCATCCCAAATCACAACCACTGCATCCATCAAAAATGCATTCCCAATACTAGACCTTCTCCTCCCCTTTAGCACTCCTTGGCCTCCTCCCCCTTATCGTCCTACTGTATCTCTCTACCTCTCTCCCTCCCCTGACCCATCTCTTCTTCCCTCTACCCTCTCCTTGTCCCTCCTGTGCCCCCCTCTCCCCCTCCCCCTGTCCCGGCTCGGAGCTCCCCCAGCCTCACACAGCTCAGAGCCTGTAATTACTTGGCCATGCGGGGAGGGAGCGGGCTGCCCCTGCCGGTGCCGAGGCTTTTCCTGCCGCAGCTGCAGTCCAGGGATGTCTACTTCTCCCCGCCGCCCCCCCGGGCTGATCCCGCTGCTCATCCTTCTATGCTGGAAGCCCGGCTCTACCTCCCGCGCTAAGGTAACACGCATCCCACCTACCACACTACACAGCGGCCAGGTCATGCCTAGGAAACGTAGGGAAGAGGTCACAGCTTAGTTTGCTATTAAAGGATGTTTCTAATCAGTCACTTGTAGACTATGCAGCTGACTTTTATGGACATAAATGTTATTATCAAATAAATAAATACATTTATTGAATTTACATTATACCATTTATAGTGGTTATAATAATATAATCATCAGCACGTGAGCAGCAGGTTCACACAGCATTGGAGTGTATTCTGAAATACTGCAAATATAGAGTAGTGCTATTAAAAACAGTTATGTGTCTGCACAGTTTGTGTGTCTATAATTAAATGTCTCTTTTTATAGCACATTTTATACATATGTACTCTATATAGATGGATATGTTGCAACTCCCATGTCCTCTTGTGCAATTATAGTTGTATATTTTTGGTGGTTAATAAAATGTGTATTCATTAATTTTATAAATGAAAAAAAAAAGTGCATGTTTACACACAATTTTAGGTTTTTGTGTTCTATTTCTCCATAAAAAGATATGATAGGAGCACTAGTCTTTTTTTATTACACCTAAATTTTGAACATTGCATACATTCATCTACTACTTTATGCAAACGTCCACAGAGCAATTAAATGCAGACATTAATTATTTTTTTAAATTAACTTTACCAATGTTTTACTCAGGATTTATGTTTGCGACATTTTATTTGCCAACTCAATCTATAATACATACTTGACATTTAACCCTTCACTGACTACCTGTATTACTTTACACACTTCCCTTGCAGTAGAGAGTTAATAGAATTGTATCCTTAGATGACAACACTAATATGCTTGGGACTGTGTGAGCTTTGAGTCCTTGGAAAGCATACAGATTATGTTCATTAAATGGAAAGAATCACTCGCCTTAGGGCAGGAGGTTCTCAGGTTCTGTGCTGTTGGGCCACATCATGCTTGCTGAGGAATGGTACAATCATGTACAATGTGCAGACCATGCAGGAATTTGCAAATTCAGTGGTTTGTGAACTATAAGACCTCAGGTTACCCTTAGTCCAGAAGACTCATGACTTTTTCTACAGCCCCCTATGCAACCAATTGCCACTCTGCCATAGTGGTAAAGTAGTCTATGCAGATTAACCCTTTCTCTGGCATTTTGCTCTTGTTTTCTAGTCTTATTTAATAACATGTAAGAATACAGACGTGGCTGACTATTTCATCTGTCAGCATTTAATGATCATCTTGGTAAATCTCCCTTTTCCTTGTCTATCACTTCACACCATCTTCCTAATCCATTCCTTCTGCTCTTGCCCCCTCCAGCACTGAAGGGGTGTAACACTGCTGGCGTCCCTTTTAAGTAGGAGATCAAACGCTTTAGCTGGAAGAGAGGTTTACAACTTTTAACACCACCAGGCCTGGGGGTAGTGGAAGAAGTAAGAAGGGGGAAGACAAATGACCTGCACTTAGGGAGGATATTTCTCTACATCTTTAAGATGAATCTTAATATTGAAGTACTCCTTGTTCTGAGCGTTCTATGATGAAATCTGTTCTGTAGCCATTCTGTAATTGTTTTCTAACTTCCTTTCATGTCTTGTGGATGCATTTACTCTCTTCTCTACCAACATGAGAGGCACATTAAAAAGGGGGGCAGGTTGGATTGACATTTTAAACAGTGCCCTTATCAATAAACATAACCAGATTTCTACCAGTATATTTTCATAGGACGATGTACATTAGATTAGAATGTTAATTGTGGTGTTTTTTGGATGTCTTAAATTTCTAACATGTCACTTAAACTTTTATATTGATATCTATATGTAATGCCCACCTAGTGGTATTTCTGACAATTCAGCGTCCCTATTGATCTCTCACAAAGAATCACTCTGACTCACTTATTGCAGTTCACTGACAACCTGATGTTTGATAGACATAATAATGTATAATAGCCAGTAAGTTGTTCCTTATAAAACATTAGCAGAATGTGTGTATTATACGTACAATAGTTTAGCCAAATTTTTATCTTTGTGTTTCCTATTGAGAATACTCTATTCTCTTTTGTGGCGTATGAGGATATTAAATGTTACTGTAAAATAATTATCTGTTAAGGTTTGAGACTATTCGCCACAATAAAAAAATTGCCCGATAATGCAACAGGAAAAGATAAGTATTATATTGTATGAGTTAAAAAGTCTTACTCAAATGTTATATTACAATCACAGTGTAACTAGGTATTGCTGTAAGTACTAATTACATTTTTATCAAATGAAATTACTGTTAAAATTGTCATCTGAACTGACTAAAAATGATGCTAGAACTGCAATATGTCTTTTGGTGACATTTTTCGGTGCTGTGTTGTTTGCTGACGCTCTCTGGTCTTGTCAGGACAGCAGTGAGGTGTGGGATGAAGATGTGACGACTGAGTGGTGGGGTGAGTGGAGTTCCTGGTCCACTTGCTCTAGAACCTGTGGAGGAGGAGTGATGTCTCGAGAAAGACATTGTTTACGTCAAAGGTAGGTGCTGACAAGCTAATGTAATAAAATATGTGTTCTATACTGGTCATATTATCTCAGTGCAAAAGACTTAGAGGGATCCACATAATCCAGATGTCTGTGCATTTGCATTGTAATCAGTTCCACTTGTATGGATTGTTTTCTGTCACCCAGGGTCTACCATAACTTTTGTGAATCAAGCGTGTAAAAATTCCTGGTGCTGCAGAAGTTTTTGATGGGTATGCATTAAGAGTGAACTTATATAACTTTAAATTGATTAAGAGAGAGCACCAACTTTTGAACACAACCAAGACCCTCTGTTGGAAGTGTCATTCCTCTTAAGTCTGGAAAGCGTTCTGACTGGTTAGCACAGATGTGCACGCATGGGCGGTGTGGTAAAGGTGACTGAAACGCAAGCAAGTTCAATCATATTTTGAAGTCTAGATCTGACTCCATGTAAAAGCATATATTAATCGTCATTAAAAGAGAATTAGGAAACCTTACTTTTTGTGGTAGGATTGTTCACTGCCCTTTGCAATAAATATACGACTTCTCTATATTATAGCTATTCTAAGCATTTTCAAATCCACCTGATTTTATGTAATTTAGGAAGCTGATTGAGGCGAAATGCGCAGGTATAAACTGTGGAATAACCGTTTCAGACTGTCAGCAGAAAAACATGGCTGCCTCACTTAGTAACGGATGAAGCCTTGCAAGTAGTCAAGACCTGATTCATAGTAACACTTACACCCTTTGCCATTAAATCTTCACAATGGGCCGGATCCAGACCTATGTTCGGTTTACGTTTCAACGCGTAGTGTATTTACGCTTTTGTAATTACTAGGCACTCCCCTCAGTCGTATATTTGCCATTTTACGCTTTCCAAACCCTACCTTAACTTTTCCAAGCGTAACTGCAGTCGGATGGCTGAACGTATGTACGCACCTAAGCATTTCCATACTGTACGATTTAAATGCCTCACCCCGCCTCCGAAGCGTAATTACGGGTGGCGTATGTCTGGCACGCCCCTTTGTCCATAGTTACGTTGTTGATTGTAGTCTCGTAAGAACGTTCAGAGTTTCTGCCGTGTGCATGTGCAGAACATGGAAAACAGCGTTTTTACGACGACAGCGAGCGTAAATATGCTAGCGGTCGTAGGTCTGGATCTGGCCCAATGTGCATAGCCAGAAAACAGCACAATTCATATGCAATGTAGGCATCAGCGTGTTCAGCCAACTTCCACCTAAACCACATTTTGTATGGATCTGCCCCATCCCTGGTGTAACTAATAAAGATGATAACACAACAGGGTTTTCTAAAAGATTCATATGAATTGGAGTATTGCTGTTTGCTCTCAGCTCTGAATTTTGACTGTGTTGAACGTTTTATTAGATTTGGATTGATGCATTAAACATATGAACAAACATGTATTATGCAAACATACTATTTCTTTGTGTTTTTTTTTCTTTTAGCAAGCTGAAAATTCAACAGTTGTTTTGTTATGTGATCTTAAAATGTGTTTTGCCTCACACAGACTACAGACCGTTCCAGGGATGGATAGCACTGTATGTGGAGGGCAGTCTAGACAATATAATCTGTGTCAGAACCAGGTAAAGAAGAACACTGCATCTTTTATGATATAGTATATATTTATCTTTACATGCCGGACCATACTGTTACTCTGCTATATTAGGCTAGACTTTATATTTGATGTAGTATTGAAATTTTGAATTAATCTTCTTCCTAAAACTAAACTTGCAACTTACATGTAATATTTATCTGAATTATTAAAATTCTTGGGGTTTCTCTAACTATGATCCTACCAAGACTTTAGCATGTAAAAATCCCTCTTGAATTCAAACACGCACAGATGGATTTAAAACTCATGGGGCCCTAAGCACGATATCGGTTTGGGACCCCCCAAAGGATACTGCATGTTGGAAATGACAGCTCTCGTTTGATAAGGCTGCAAGGGTGCTTAACAATGTAAGATCCTGGGACTCGCCAGGCCCTAAGCAGGTGCCTAGATTGCCTTGTGGATAATCCGTCTCTGCAAACACGGCTGCTAGACAGTGTATTCTTCTTTAAGGAGGATCTTCTGTTTAGACTGAAGGATGTTTAACATTCATAACCAGTATTATAATCATGTATCCCCCTACAGTATATTTGTGTACTTGTTTTATGACATGTGCATCCCACACATACACTATACATAGCACAGTCTGCATTCCCGCTAAACCTAAAAACTATTATTTATAATGTACCTAAATATGCTGCTAGAGGTATATTGGGAAGTGGGAGGTATTACAGTAAAATAGATACTCTGCTTCTTAATATTCAATAAGTTAACAAATTATCTGCAGTTATTGCTACAGTTCTAACTGCAGGTAACTATCAGTAAGTGACCACTGTATCCCCATCTACAACAAAGTGTGTGGATATGATGTGACTGTAACTCACTGCGCTTACTACATAACTCAGTACAACTGATGTACAACCCTGTAATTATCCACACATAGCCCTGTAATTACTCTCACGTAAAGCATGTAATTACCCACATATAATCCTGTCTAAGTCATATATCATTGTATGGACTGCATATAACCATGGTTCACTCATTCATAGCCATGTGTAGCCGGAAGGAGTAACATAGAGCTGGCCTTTGAGTCAGGCAATAGAGCTGGCCTTTGAGTCAGGCAAAGGTTTGTATTAATTCACAATATGCAGGGGAACTTAGCTTAGAAGAAAAATGGTTAAAGGAAAACAATTAACCAAGGGAGCAAACTAAGAAACAGATTCATAGTTGGGAAAAACAGAACATAAAATAATATAATATGCAGTAGTACTGTAAAGTACGTCTGATCCTGCATTTGAAGTAAGGGCAAATATAAAATGTATAGACTTGTGTAATAAGTCTGCTCTAAATTGCATGTAAAATAAAGTTGCTCAGTATTTTTGTGTTTTATACAAAAATAACCAATAAACAACCATTAAAACAAACCTTGATGGGGGAAGGGAAGGGTCCCTGTGCATTATTCATAGATAATGTCTAGAGGCACTTTGATAAAAAAAAAAAAATACTGTTGTGGTAATGCAAAAAACAAAACACTACATCTCTATTTTTTTTCAACAAGTGCATCTGAAAGGCCAAGAAATATATTTAGTAGAGCTAAAGAGGATTACAGTATAAAGAAGGTTCTAAACAGGAAACAGGTCAAGTTGACTTTGGCATCCAATCAAATTGTAGCTATTATTATTTTAATTTACAATAGGAAATGACAACTATAATCTGATTGGTTGTTCTTGGTAATATGACACGATATGGCACTTTCCCATTAAGAACATTTTAATACCTCTGAGCAAGTCTGACACAACTGGTTAATTCTTACCAATGTGGAACAGTATGGCAAAGCCAGCTGAGTGTGTCACCTAAATCTTAGCAAAATGTTACTAATATAATATGATAATAAAGTAAGAAGCAGCTTTTAACATCAAAATCAATGAAAACTATGCTCTGTTATCAGTGCAGGGTCAGTGGTCATCAATCTTTTTGCACCCCCTCCTTTCTACATTCCTGAATACAGCACAAATGGTGACTTGGTCTGTAGTGCACCCCTGTTTACTGTAATGTGCGTGTCAGAATGCTGGAAACTGTGAGGAACTAAATTAGATTGAAGTTTTACCCATATGGATATTTTAGGTTTTCTGCAGTTTCCAGCTGCTGTAATAGATGGGAATTGGGTCGCTTTGCACCAATGACATATCTATGTAGACCGAGTAGTGTTCCTGTGTGGAGTGTTGGCCTCACTTGGACTTATTTTGCCATAGTTTAACCTTAATAACTTATTTTTCCAATAATGTGTGATAAACATAGAAAGTGACAGGAGATTAGATCCATGTAGCCCATCCACTCTGCTCTTTTTTAAACCATACTGACACAAACCCTATTTGAACCTAAAATGTGTAAATGATTTAAGATATCCTTATGGTTATATATCAAAAGCATGATTAAATTATTTTACTGTGTTAGCCTCTACTAGCTCAGATAGGAGACTATTCCACTTATCAACTACCCTATTATTGAGGTAATATTACCACAGGTTACCTCTAAACATACCACCCTCCAATTTATATGCAAGCCTTCATGTTCTAATACTTCCTTTGAATAATGCCCTCTGCTCTACCTGGTTAAACCCTTTTATGTATTTGAAAAGCTTCTGTCTCTTTTCTCCAAGCTTTACATGTTACATTCCTCTTTTTATTCTTGGTATGTTTTCTTTTTGTAAAGTATCTTTGCTGTAAATTTAAGATTTTTTTTCAGTTTGTTACTTTTGTCTTTTTTAAATAAAGTTAAGAGTTTGACATTCAATAAATTAACAATCTGTGCTCTTTGGCTTCAGCTTTGTCCTGCTGGTTCTGCAAGCTTTAAACAGTATCAGTGTTCAGCATTTAATGCAAAGCCATTTGGGAAACTGTATCATCGCTGGGTGCCACTATATCCAGGTAAGTTACTCTGTCATATAGACAAACAGAGCTTCAGTATGATTTCAATTTATTGTTACTAAAATAGAATACATTCTTATATATGAATGAAGGCAAAAGTAGCCATGATCGATATGGCTATCTAATCTATGATTAGATAGTTCATTTACTTTTAAGTAGTGTCAGTTTATTGCTGTTTTAAAACTACTTTCCTTCGGAACCATTGTATTCTTATCTGGTCACAAGACGTACCCTGTGTATAGTAGGCATGTAACTATGTAACATGGGGCATTGGATTGGCTATTGGCACTAACCATTCACTTGCTATTAAAATAAAGAAAGTAAGTAGTGTATTCCCTAAAAAAAAATTCATTGACTCAAAATGATTTCCTTGGGTGGGCTGTGTGGGATAGCTGATTCTAAAGTGATAATCCATTTTAGTGTTTTGCCTATGGTTATATTCATTATACATTATACACATAAAACTATTTCTGTGGACCCCTCCTCGTATAACTGCTGGTCCATATCACTTTTCACTACTGCTTACAGGAAAAAGGGAGACAGGCTGGTTACTAGTAGGCATAGTCTTTTTAAACTACCAAAACGTGACTATGGCATTCACGTCATGTATACAAGAAATAATCACATGGACAACAATATGGCTTTTAAAAGGGGCATAGATTTATTAATTGATAAATTTGCGGACTATGAATTTTAGACTGAAAAGGTGACACTGATAGCCGGTGGGAGTCAGCTAAGAGCAAATCGGAACCCACTGCCCTCGGCGCTCCGGAGGTAATGGTCAACGCAAGAGCACAAGCCCTGCCATATTGCATACCCCGGGAAGAACCGGGGATGCCACTGGAACCAGCTAGCCGCTGTAGCTTCCTGCTTCGTCTCAAAGGGGAGTCTTCCCTGTACCATACCTCGGCCTTAGCCTAGAGCCTTTAAGATTTTGCTGACTACTCAACCCCTACCGCCAACCTATGCCCCATCTGCAAATAAAACCATGTTAGAAAAACAACGTAGGGAGGGAAGAAAATTCCTGAAGAGGCTGGACACCAGCCTGCTTAACTAATATATACCCCTACTATAAAGCCTAACCACCTTAGGACCCCTGATTGGTTTAGCTAAACCCCGCTATGCCTGGTGTTCCTGCCTAGCAGCCGGGTGTTTATACTCTTAATGCCCAGTTTGGGAATTCTCTCAATTCTATTTCTGTACTTTGTAATACTTGGCTGCACTTCTATATTTTAAGTCATTTAGTTATAATTTGCGTTTAAAAGCAAACACATGAAATTGTAGTCAGTTACATGCATACTCTTGTCTTGAGAATGCTAGTGCATCTGCCGTAGCGCATGTGGGAATATCAGTAGATTCATGTGCAAAGTGATCTGTCTTATGCAGACACAATTGTGTTTTATTGAACTCTGACCTCTTGTTGAAAGACCAGATAAACCTAAGTTTTCTCCGAGTATAATTCTTACACATGTAAGTATTACTGTATTCATGCATTGTGACAAATCAAGTTATTTCTCTCTGAATCAAGCCCTTAATCAAACCCTTCATAATCATCATAGGTTCATATTTTATAACTGGATTTTTGTCTCCCTCAGATGACTACACCAGCATCTCTAGCAAGCCATGTGATCTTCAGTGCACCAGTACTAACAGGGAGAGGCAGCTCTTGGTACCAGCACATGATGGAACAAGCTGTAGAGACAGAACATATCAGGGAGTTTGTATCAACGGCAAATGTGAGGTACCACTGGGGCTGTATACTTCATGCATGCATTTTCTATACATTGAAAAAATCCTTGCTATATACTTTCTAATAAATTTTCTGATTCTTACCATTTTTCCCCCTGTA
>WWET01001765.1:236363-257250 GCA_011038615.1 Limnodynastes dumerilii | reverse complement strand
TTCCTAATGCATTTCTGTGCCCTGGACTCTACCTCAAGTATTAAAAATACAGAATTGTATGTAAGAGTTTAGCCAAGCCCTTATTCTACAATTCATCATAAATATCTCATACGATTGAGTGGTACCAGCCCCGTGCAGAGACTGAATTCTGCATGGAACTTACGTATGTTGTGTACATAAGTCAGATGGTTTTATTTAGCCTGGATTCGGGCCTGCATGTGAATACAGATGAAATTAAGTTCAGTGACTTCAAGAAAACTATTTGCATATATGTATTATGTGTGCAAGGAAAACTAATCCATGTTCTTGTTTTTTTTCTGTTTTTTTTTTGTTTTCAGGTTATGCACTGATCACAACCATTCCAGTGGGCGCTTTTGATATACTTATCACAGAAAAAAGAAATACAGAGAATATTCTAGGTGAGAAAGGATCTGGAAAGTTCTGACTTGAAGTTGACTTGATGGCCATGGAAATTCAGCTGGGCAGTCATATATATGGGTGTGCTTTGTTTATTCAAATGCAACATGCTTTGTTTTGATGCTAGTCAGCTGTAAATGTCTTAAGCAGTCATTGATTTAGAATTAAAAACAAGTTTAATGTCAGGAATAAGTGATGTACATTACTGAATAGTAGTGTTAACAAACTGCTACAGTTTTTCTAAGATGGACACTGGTGCTTTTAAGGAAATACAGGTTGCGGCACGGTATATGCAGCATAGTGTCGGAACATAGGCAGATGTTCTTGTATATAGGAACTCTTTTTAGTTTTTATCTAATTCTTTATTTTAAACAGTTGGATGCATTTACAGATGTATTGGACATCATAGTAATGATCCATACTGAGGAATAATTAAACTAAATCTGCAATGGCACAAACCATGTTGCAAAGTGAGGGGTGCAAATTAATAACACATTTTTACATGAAGGAACAGTACTAGCAGATTTTACATATTGCAATCAAATACTGAACAGCTTTATTTTAAAACTCTAATTGGGAGTTCAGCTACATAACCTCATCTCCATGCTTATTCTTCACTGGATCCTAACTTCTCATGTCTTGTGTACAGATCTGTGATTATTGCATGTGTATCTACAAGTGCAGGGCTGCAAATCTAGATGTCCATGCCATAGCTCAGCTTGCCACTATCCACACATCTACTGATCTTCTATCCTGCCTTTAAGTTTTCAGACATTTAGGACCTGATTCACACTTAAGAATCTTCTTAAAATAAGAACGTAAAGTCACTCCTGGGAAAAACTATGTTGATTGCAGGGGGAATTCATTTAATTGTATTCTTTGCATGCAGGGATATATCTTTGAGTGTCTTGTGTACAGATCTGTGATTATTGCATGTGTATCTACAAGTGCAGGGCTGCAAATCTAGATGTCCATGCCATAGCTCAGCTTGCCACTATCCACACATCTACTGATCTTCTATCCTGCCTTTAAGTTTTCAAACATTTAGGACCTGATTCACACTTAACAATCTTCTTAAAATAAGAACATAAAGTCACTCCTGGGCAAAACTATGTTGATTGTAGGGGGAATTCATTTAATTGTATACTTTGCATGCAGGGATATATCTTTGAATTGCTTCTTGCACATAGGTACTGACCAGCTTTACTGTCACACTGTTATTTAAACTTGGGCTGGGAAATATCACCTCAACACTAGTACTGTTTGCAACAGATGAAATAAGACTCCCCTGCAATCAACATGGTTTAGCCAAGGTGTGACTTTAAGTTCTTATTTTAAAAAGATTCTTAAGTGTGAATCAGGTCCTTATATGTTAATGTAAATTTGGAATTCTAGATCGTTACCTAATTGTCAGCACCCATATACTGTACATTGTAATACCAAGTCAAAAGCATTATTGCTCTTAAGTCATTTTGGGTAGCATAGTTGTGTGCTTATGTGCAGATGACAAAAGCGGGAAGGTGGACATTATTTGCTGATTAATGATGTGCAGAGCCATCCTAATGGGGGGTCGAGGGGGCATCTTGCCCCCCTAAATATGAAGGGGGTGCTATCCAGTGATGTCACTGTGGTTGATGCTCGCAGAGGATTGCACAGAGACAGTGCCAGTCACATCAGTGCCTTTCAGTGAGAGCATGCAGCAGAGGAGAGGAGGAGAAGAGCTTCAGCGGGGTAAATTTGAAAATGGGAGGTGGGGGCTCATCAAGGGGAGAGTTGGGCACCAAGGGAGGGCTAAATTCTTGCCTCCTCTTCCCAACAAAAAATTTTGTGACGCATACTAAACCTTGCGCCCATGCTTCACCCATATCCGCCCCTAATTTACCATATATGACCAAAATCATACACCTTGTGTACAGCAGAACTCTTCTTAGGTATGGCAAAAGAATGAACATCTATCCACACAGTATGCGCAGCCAACAGTGCCATCATCAGTCATAGACAGGGACATGTTAAACCAATTCTCCAGTTTATAAACAATGTTAATAGTACACAATTCTAATTATACTGCATTATAGCCATTATTTTTCAAATGTTTTAACATTTTTTTTAAGCACGTGCTTATTTTTTCTATTTGATTCTCTTTATTAGCTCTGGCAGATTCTGCAGGTAATTTTTACATTAATGGAAACATGATGATGGATAATCCTCAAAATTTCCGCGTTGCTGGGACGCTGGTCAAGTATCGTCGTCCACCAAATGTGCAGAGTGATGGACTGGAATATCTGACTACACCGGGACCTACCAACCAGTCCCTCAGTGTCATGGTGTGTGTGTGAGACCCCAGCCCATCTGTGAAGTTTCTTTAAGGGGGCAAAATCATCTTTTTATAGAGGCCATCTGTTTAGGAACCCCATTCAATTAAAGGATTTCTTAAACACTAAAATTGAAGAAATATAATATTTAAAATTGCAAGAAATTAATCACATTCTATATGAAAGCCACCAATTATACCTCCAGTTTCTATACAAAAATTAGGATAATTGGAGGTAATAATACAGGTATTTCTTTTACAAGTTGAATTTACAGTAATTTATCTCTATTTAAAGGACATATAACTTTCACTTTCTGCTTTGATATCATTATCTTAAATGACTGTTAAATGCACATGGGTCTTGCCCAGTGGTTTAAGGCATGAGTTCAGTACTCAACAGTCTGATAAAGCAAAGCTCTATTAATTTCCCCAAATGCAGTGCCCTTTTTGTGTGGATGTCCTGGATATGGTAAAAATAATAATGTATTGTACACATCGTTTCCTATGTCCCTTTCTACAATCTGTTTTCATTCCCGTTACTTGGAAAATGACAATAATTTTAAAACAAAAAAAACATGGGTTAATTATACTCTGCAAGTGAACATTAATTAGTGTAAACATGTATATTCAGCAACCGCATAAGGACAATAGCTGTCCAAATAGGCTACATCTGTGGCCTATCTATGGTAGAGTATTAAAAAAAATGTGTTGTAGTGTTTTTTAGATTTATATATTACAATGTATATATATTATTTTATCTGATTTCTGCATTTAGTACTATAACTTCAATGGAAAGATTCCTCACATAACCTACGAATATACAGTACCTCAAACCCAACAAGAACCTCTGCCCTTTCTTTCTGAATCAATACAATCAGTGCCTCAAGCTCCAAGTAATATACAGAGAGGAATCCAGAGAGGAACGGACAGTGACTCATCTGACTCCTGGAACTGGGGAAATGCTCAAGAAGCAGTCAACTCTTTTCTACATCAAGAAAGAGCTAGAAAAGAAGATGAGATAGTAGAGGAAAACCAAAGAGAAGGTAAGAACGGTCGTCTTCTCCACTGTTACATCATGTATTTAATGGATAAAATGATACATTTTATAGTGTGTTTACCCAATAGTGCTGGTTTAGAGTTCAACTGCACATACCACAATGACACATATAAATGGCACATGCAAGGGTCATATAAGTAATCACATGAAGAAATGTGTTCACCTGACCTACATAAGTACTGCATCTGAACAGCTAGTGCCAAGGTTATTCCCAAGTTGTAATGTGCCCAAAAAATTTAATTATGTAGGAAAAATTGTTATAATAAAACTGTTACAAATCCTTCTATATTTATTTTTTGGAGTTCTTATTGTTTATTGTTTTATTGTTCATATTGTATATCTGCCAATCACTGCAAGAAATGGTACATTTGTTTTATTAAAGAAAACTCTGTAAATTTAAAAAGTAATGTTAGAGCACATCTTGCAATGCTTGGGGGAATAGTTTACTCTTGTACCATATGCATTGGATCTACAATGGGAAATACTGTGTAATTTTCAGAATCACTGTGTTTGCTTGTTTCAGGCCTCCAGCCGAGCACTGATGCTCCTCAGGGATCACTGCAGAGGGAATTATGGAGACTGTGTGATCAACAGAGTCACTTAGCACTCTGCCAATCTCTCTTCGGTGGCAGTCCTGGGGGTCCGACTCTAGCAGAGTCCACACACGAAGCAGAACAACTCAGGGACAGCCTGATGCTGCCAGCTGTTTATGAAGAACTTGGATCTATTCCTGGGACACAGCCACTACAAGCGCCCGGCTTCAGCAGGTACACATTTGTGCACAGTGTACTTGGATGCAAACTAGAAGGTTTTCATTCTGTATCCGTGCCACATATGTCTGGGGTAATATGTCCACCAGACTGACTTCTATCCAGGACCAGATTAAAATAAACATGTTGTTCTTGAAACAAAATCAGGAAATACAAAGAGGAATAGCGTGATGTCTGCAGTCACTGGCTAAACTTGTTAGGGTTCAGATGAAAACATTTTGGACGCATTTCCTGGGTCCTGGTGGAATACTTTTTTCTTTATTCAAGCAACACAGAAATATAAACTTACAACAAAAGATATTGTATGTCTTACAGTTTGAGATTATGCAAAATATACACAAAACATATCCAAATACAGATTTAGCTAGCAATATATTTAATGGTACATGTTGTCATAAATCACATATAGTAATCCAGTAGTTACGAAATAGAACACTTTTATTTAGAAACTCCCAGAGCCTGCCAGAAACTAAAATAATGCTCATTGTTTTTAAAACTTTAACACAACTCTTTTTGCAGCCAGTGAGTACAGATTGCTATTCTATGACTGCCATATGTATGCTTATTTACAGTGATTCAGTCTCAGGTCAAGATATCAGCCGGGCAGACATGTATCGCTGGAAGGTCTCTGCCTATTCACCATGCAGCTCCACTTGCAGCTCAGGTAATGTGGAACTGCTCTTAGTATCAGACTTGTACAAGTCACACTTGCGGATCAGCGTCCAATGGTATTCTGTACGATGGTATTTAGATACAGATGACCAGTGCTTCTCCTCTATATGCTAAGGGGGAAGCATTTAAATTTTACAGTGTGGGTGTGATTACCCATTTACGAGTGCATCAGTGGTTAGGTGGACCGCTGACCTGCAAGTGTAACTAAAAGTTGCCTTAAGGCAGGGTAAGTTACACTTTTTGGCCCTGATTCAGAGATTGAAAATAAGAACTTAAAGTTACACCTGGGCTAAACCATGTTGATTTCAGGGGAGTCAAATTTCATTTGTTGCAACAGTATTATAGTTAAAAGGTGATGTTTCCCAGCTCAAGTCTAATTAGCAGTTTAAAAGTGAAGCTGATCAGGTATCTGTGTGCAATAAGTAAAAGCAAAGCATTCTCCCTGCATGCATAGAATAAAATTAACTTGACTCCCCCTGAAATCAACATGGTTTTGCCCAGGTGTAACTTTAAGTTCTTATTTTCAGCCTCTGAATCATCCCCTTTATGCTCAAGGGGTGTGACAGGGGGAGTGCATTCCCCTCTCATGTGGGTTTAAACACCCCCATATGTATGGAAATCACGCGGGGGTGTGGATCCAGTCCCCTAGTTTGGAGGAGCAACCAAGGACAAAAAGAAATGTATAGTTATCATGGATCTTGTCTTACATTATGACTAAAACATAAACCATTGGGGTGATGTTGCTGCAGGAATCAGTACTACTTACGCTTTGTGCATCCGCTATGATGGGAGAGAAGTAGATGAAACTCACTGTGACCCTACAACAAGGCCAGAGCCCACTCAGGAATTTTGTTCAGGACGAGAGTGTATGCCCAGGTAGCAGACGCTATTGTACGAATGCATGGTGTGATGTGAACTACATGGAGTCACCTTGTGTGCTGATCTCATGCACTTCTATTTTTGAAGATGGGAGTCTAGTGGATGGAGTGAATGTTCAAGGACCTGTGGACAAGGAGTCCAGGTGCGCTCCGTTCGATGCTGGAAAATGCTGGCCCCAGGGCTGGACAGTTCTGTGTACGATGAACAATGTGAAGGTGCCCAGCTGCCGAGACCTCCTCAGAAGAAAGTATGTAAGAACAAACCTTGTGGACCTCAGTGGGAGTTCACAGAATGGTCAGAGGTATGTAGGACGCTACACAACTTTTTCTCTTTAGTTTAACTACTTGATTTGTGATAAGTGATCAGAGTTGAATTATAAAGAATGGAGCAAAAATTTTACTCTTCCTTAGAATACTGCAGTTATTAATCCATTGGGTATTCATATGTCCAGCACCAACTGCAGCGGTTTTGCAGTCTTAAAAAATTTCCTTGGGATTGCAAACTTGAATTCAATCCAAGCTGAACTCATATTACATCTGGGGCTTTCTTTTTGTCTCCTAGAGTCAGCCATTCTTATCATGACATTTAGATTTGATGTTGATCAATGAGCAAAACCATGTATTATTTGTCAGAATTAACCTGCGGAAAAAGGAAAAGCGTAGATGTTGAACATAGCTATCCGATTCTAGCTCTCACTTTCCTGTTACATACTAGAGAACGTCAGCAAGAATCTGATTGGTTGTTATGGGCAACATCTCCACTTATCCTTTTCCACAGTTTAGTAAATCTAGCCCTTTTAGTTTACTAGGAACCAGTTACAGTTGTACTTGTAAATTAGGGAATCTTAAATAATAACGTGTATCAGAATAAGTTGGTCTATATATGCACATGTTCTCGTGCTGTTTCAGGATGGGAAATTTGTAGAGTTTGTTGCGCTGCCTACCTTCACATGTCCATCTATGACCATTCCTTATGTTGTCATGACCACAACTTTTAGGTCGCTACCTCCTTGGCCTTACTCTCATTCCTGTACTGAGAATATTCATATTAAATATCACAGGCAGATGACAAATAATGGTTGAACTTACATATTTCCCTATTTGGTTTTTTTTTTGTTTTTTTTTTAAATCTGGTATCTATTTGTTCCTTTTGTCTTCTCACATATTATCATTTGTCACCTTCCTGCTTGTGTGGTGCAGTGCTCTGCTGTCTGTGGATCTGAGGGTGTGATGAAGAGGGAGGTGAAATGCTCTGCAGAGCTCAACCATTGTGATGAAAGCGTGAAGCCTCCTTCTGAGAAGTCCTGCTTGGGACCACCCTGTGACCATCACTGGGCATCAACTGAGTGGGGACCAGTGAGTGTTACCTAAAAATATTGTACAAGTATTGTTTTTGACTATTGCTGTTCAATATGTTTGATGAAGTTAAAAAAGTAGAAGATATGTGAGACAGTGATATACAAGATCACTGGCTTATTGTAACATAGTTAAAAACCATGATGTCTAAACCAGCAATGTTAGCATATAGTAAATATGCGTACATGCGTACATTGTGTATTTAATAATTTAACCCAAGCTTATTAGTTACCTAATCTACACAACAATGTATATAGGATGTAGGATATTCTAGTGTTTAACAATAGCCTTTGTCTGCCGCTGTGTTTTTTATCTTTCAATGTATATTTCCCACCTCCTATGTCTCATACACAGTGCAGTAAGGCCTGTGGTTCTGGACATCAAGTAAGAGAAGTGAAATGTTATCTGGGAGAAGAGCTGAGCCAGGCATGTGACCAGGCTACTAAACCAGAAACAAGACAGGCCTGCCAGCTTCAGCCATGCCCCACTGAGACCCCTGGTAAGAACATTATTGTATAAGAACACTTTCATTTTAATGTGACCCATCAGATTGAACTCTGTGGAATATATAGATTTATATAGATGCTTTTATGACAAAAGTGCAAATGCTTCCAAGAATTTCTGTGAGCTTATGATGGGTAATTAAAGCACCTGATTGTCTGAGGTCAGGATAGTGCAGTACAGGGATACTGAAAGAAGAAATCACAAATGTAATTCAGGTAGTAAAGGAAGTGACTGCTGTTATACACACAACCAAACAACAAGGTATACAATTACCCACATCAAGAATGGCATGTACAGACTATTTGCCTGTCCTTTTATCCATCTTCAGGCCTCCATGTGTAATACATGATGAAAAGCCTTTTCCATAGACATAACTCCTGATAGATCAAGCAAGATATAGCTGCATCAGTAGGGTTATCAAGAATAAGATACCAGAAAGTATAACCCCTGACATGTTTCATCCTTTCAGAGGGCTTTGCAGGGTTCCTGATATCTCCTGTTTAATTTAAAGTACCACAAAGCTGCATACTAATTAAAGCAGAAGCTTACCTGGATGATTACTAATGAGCAGTAATTAGTAAGCAGCATGGTGAGACGATTTACAATAGAAATGTCATTAATGTTAACAATAAATTAAATTATTACCAAAGAACCAAAACCCTAGCTCCTATTCAAACATCTAGTCCAAAACCTCCAGGAGACTTCCAAATTTTGAGCGGAGCTCCTGAATTCCATGGAAAATGTGAACAACCGTCTCTGACAGGGCCGGCCCTAGCTATAGGCAGTATAGGCAAGTCGCCTATAGCGGCATAAGGGGGGCAGGGATAAAGTAAAGCGGTACGATCTTCAGTCAGCTGTCTGCCCGGTCACCATTGTACTTCTACTGTGACCCTGTAATAGCGGAGTTGATTTTCTGCTAGGAGGCACCAAATTGGCTAGGGCTGCTCCCTGTTATGCCCTGCCCTCACAGTATTGTGAAACAGTGAACTTGATTACACAATTATCTACATCATACGCCTGAGAGCCTGTTTACTGGAACCTCCCGAAGGGAAGCAATTAAATATTGTCCAGTATGCACTAGCCCTAGATTGATATTAAGGTGCATTTAACTAGTGTGTTGCTGTCATTGTATCTATTGTCACAAGTCACAGGGGACTAACAAAAAATGTTTCCTCTATGGCTCTGTGTGTAGCAATAGAATATAAATCCGCCATGGCCAACATTTAGACAATGAGTCACACCTCTGTCCCCCCCTCTGTTCAATTTTTGCTACTACAGACATCAGCACAGCCTTCAGAGTTGTGGGCTAGCATCATAGGGCACCATACAACACACATGGGTCAGTCAATAATTTCAATTGCCTTTTGTTTATATGCAGTTGCCCATCACTGTTATGAATACTCTGAAGTACTCATCACAAGTCTTCAAATCTATTTTCACGTGACCGCTATTAATATTGAAGCTCCCACATATAAAATGACGTTGTAAAGCTTTATAAACTCAGTGACTTGTAAATCTGAAGTAATTGGATAAGTCTGAATGGGAACACAAAACATATGTGTTAAGGTGCACCCACGCAGACTTGGATGGAAAGCAATAGAACTGTAAACAGATTGATTGCTCTTTCGTCACACACGCCATGAGTATAACAAAAACAATTTGTACAGAGTTTGTGTGAGGAGGAAACATCTAAACATACCGACCTGACAGAGCCCAGAGGAAATAACACATGTTTAGAGACTGTAAGTGACAATGGAAAAAGTACACTACATGGAGACTAGATTACATTTTCCCTCACCTCCCTCTAACTCTGTTATAGGTTGCTCTGTCATAAAAACAAGATTGTGATAAGCACATTTGTTGTCAGGTATACATAACCTATATCTAGAATGTTAATGTATTTGGTTCGTGGTATACATAATTGCATACTAACATTGGGCCAGGCTACAGGCTACCCTAACTTTTGCCAGCGTAACTACTTCCTAACCCTGCCCTTCCTGCCTAATTACCATGCCTCCCCCCGCGTACCTTCCCTAACTGTTGCGTATTTACGGTGATCGTAACATTTGCACGCCCCTTCCACCGTAAATACGCTACAGTTAGGGGCGACTGATTCACTTTTACTAAAAATACTAATAACGCAAGAAAACATCTGCTGGGCACATGCGCTGATCAGGCAAATAGCCGATCTTGCGCATACACCCGCCGTAACAACGCCAGCGGTCGTTGTCCTGATCAGGCCCATTGTGAGGAATAAAGATAACTGCAAAACGTGATGGAATGGTGTGTTTGGATAAAAAAACAAACAAAAGGCTTTCTCTAAAATGAATCTGCTGCAAAGCGTAGTTATGACAGTGCAGTTGATAATTAATTTAGCACTAGTTCAGATAACTTCCAACATCTGAACTACACATGGTGCAACGAGCGCCCTGTTGTATGAAAGAAGATATGTTTTAGCTCATCATATTGGACACACACCAACATTTTGTAGTAAAAAGGTGTTGAGGACAAGAACACAGTAGAAGACTATGGGATGATCGTACCAATATATCGCGTTGAGCGTGCCACATGTCTCATGTGATATACAGGTAAGTTACACTGCTCCAGACCCTCCAACATGCCCATTCCGTTAGGTACAATATATTCTGCTCCTGAGCTTCCAACTGTCACTCACCTGGTGAAATCACTTACCTGATATTTAAAAAACTATTCAACAAAGGTGGTTACCATAGTAACCGACAGTTGAAAACTGAGGAGCAGAGTATTTTGTACCTAATGGAATGGGTCATGTTGGTGGGTACGAGTGCTCCAGCATTACCATTACTCATTGGTGTGGCCATATTGAATGCAGTCAGCTGACTGCCACAAACCAATCACATGGAGCTTAGTCCTGTCACATGCTTCAATCAGTCTATGGACTCCAAGCACATCCTATGTTAATCACTGGTGCTGGTTCACCTGTCAGTGTAACACATACTTTGTATATGTGTTCCTGAGTTTCCTGGTGGATTCCCAGTTTCCTTGGTCAGTTTTGTTCTGCCTCACTTAGTGCTCTTAGTACTTTAACCACTACTCTACATGCAAACTTTCATCCTCGCAGTGTCATAGGTTCACACCACTGCACAGTGTATAGAGCTCCTTTATTGCAGTATCACCAGCTCGTATAGCTGCTCAGAGTATTCAGCCTCTTCACCGCAGTGTCATCTACTACCTCATGTTCACAGCTTTACAAGTCTTATCACCGCAGTGTCATCTACTGCCACCAATGTTCAGCTGTATAAGTCTCATCAGCTCCGCATCATCATTCAGTACTGTCTCCACTGCTCAGTGCCACACGCTTCATTACAGCATCTGTAGTTGCTATGGCAACCACTAGTGCTAGCAGGCTTACTTACCTGGCTAATCCTTACCTTCAGGCCTGGCGGCTTCTCCTCGTACTTCTCTTTAAGTCCTCATTCATTGAGCAAGCCTTACATAAAAACCCCACATTTTCTATTTGCAACTACCAACCCAAGGGACCCTCAGCCAGATTCCCAAATACCTGAGTCTGTGACATCTTGCTTGAGAAATCCTGAAATAATACTCCTACCATAAGATTTCTGTGCTGTTCTCATGTAAAATGAGGACGGTAAATGAGGAAAGAAAAGATGGAGCACAATGGAGACCTTTGAGACAATATCAATGATATGTCTATTGCAGTCTGGGAAAATCGGCAAAACATTAGTTGATAGAACACATATATATGAGGCACAATACACTCAAAGGTAGAGAATGGTGCATACTGGGGCCATTTTTGGCCATCTTCTGTTGTTAATTGTTGTAGTTAAATATTTATACCATTGTTGTGATCCCTGTTGTTCTTCTGTCCTGCCAGATGAAAACTGTGAAGACAAAGCAACTGCTAACTGTTCCCTGGTTTTGAAGGTGAAGCTGTGTTCACACTGGTATTACCGCAAGGCCTGTTGCCGAGCCTGTGGGGCGAAAACCTCCTGACTGTGGCTATATGGGTGTGTTTTGTTCATTATTATTGTGAATTCTGTACATTTTGGATTGTGCCTGGTGCTTCTACTAACCCTATGACCACACTGTTTTGGGGATCTAGATACTAGATGTCGGCGTGTGTAACAGCGGTTATTTTTACCTCTTCGTTGTATTATCATTTTACACTGCCTCAATGTTGCTGTTATGTGAATATGTCTGAGATGCCTGTATTGTAACCTCTGTCTCCTTCTGTATTGCTGAGTGTTATGGTTGAGACTACCTGTGCCTGCCTCTTATATTTAACCCAACAGAGGCACCGAGTCTGCAAACAAAAAGAAGTACTGTGTTTTTATTATAAATATATACGCCTTTAGCAACGTGCACTGGAGGAGGCACAGAAATTATTTGGTGCTATAAGAAGTTACTTCCTTAATCAAACAACCGCTTTATATCCCATATACGTCTATTCTTTTCAATATATGAAATTGGCCGTGTGTTTAAACCAAGTGTAGAATTTGTAACAAGATCCTACACTAGGTGCATTACATTTGATAAGGACTTTAAAATATAAAGTTCTATATGTGACACAATAGTCTTTTTTTTTTAGGTGATGCCTATGGCAAGCCAAAATTTTCTTGTATTGTCACAGTTTCCATCATTTACATACTTCTTCTCACACCCATATTAAATAATTATGTATTATCCTGTGATAACAGAATACAGTATGCATTAACAGAGTATAGCATGTTACCGGGAGTCAGAACACTCTGCTGATATAAAATAGGGGTATACAGTATGTGATCAAGTCTGAATCTGCAAAATCAACAATTATTTTGCAGAAAAATGTAAAATGGCAGCTTACTTAGAGGCTACGTAAATCAGTATATGCCTTATTATGGATCCTCAGGATATTGGACATTTCCCATGATAGCTATTTTTCACAACTGGGTAAACGTGTGCATATCTCAAAGTAAAGGGCAAAAGGGCGTTTCATTGGAAAGTGTCAGTTCTTGTCGCCTTATTTGTTCAAGTTCAAGACTTCGTGGTCACCTTATTTGGGGGCACAGTTTTGTTTTTGAATACTAATTTTATTTTGCATCTGTTTTTTTTTATATATTTGAGTGCATGTAACACACCAGATATTGGTTATTCAGATACTATCTTTGAAGCACTCTGCTAGTTCTTTGTCATTACATGACTTTGGAACCATGGCCTGGATTCAGAGTTTGGGAGTAAGGGTAAATCAGGTGTAAGTGTATAGCTCAGCTATACCATTTTGCAAAGTAAGGGGGGCTAGTTAAGCTTAAATCTTTTGCATGCAGGAAAAATAATTACTTTTGCACACTGAACTGAAATACTGCATAGCTTTATGTTTAATCTATGAAACAGAGTTGAGCTAAGAAATTTCACCTCTTAAATATAATTTTGCTTTCACAATTTAATTTTGCCTCTCCTTGCCAACATGGTATTGCTCAGGTCTACACTTGCTCCTAAAAAAAGGTGTAAGTGCAGCTCTTAATCGGCCTCCATTTCTGAATATAGTCGGTTTCTGCTGATTACAATTGTAACACGAGTAATCCAACATAGCATTTAATGAAAGTCAGCTGCGGATTGGAAGAATGTCCTCTGAAGGCAAATGTAAATTTAGAAAAGAGAAAATGTTTGAGGTTCTATGGAAGGAACCCCCCCACTAATTAGTATTACAGGGAACTATAGGCGGTATACTAGAAATGTTATATGAGGTAGAAAATCCTGTTAGTAGATGCTGTTTATTGCCGGCTGGAGTGCCAGTAGATCTGTATCACAGACATTAAAGGGAAATAAGAACCCACTGTTAATACTGCAACATCCTGGTGTATGGCCCATGGCAGAAATTAATGTTATATTCCTAAGACAATGGCCGGCATACCCGGCTCCTGCTATAATGACAATGGCTAAAAAAGATGTATTTTATTATTCTAAATAAATGATTTAAATGGAAGAATATTATTGTTGTGACATTTTTTGTTCTCATAACTTTTTATATATACTCTTATATATCATATAGCAAAGGTTATTCAGATCCACAGAGTAAATGATTTGTACATTGACAATAGAGAAATACAATGGGTTATAAAAAAAAAAAAAGGCATGACACTTCATTTATTCATGGTTTGATATATGTGATTATGTGTGTCATGGCCACCAAAAACTACAGATGTACAAATACTAACAAAAAAACCACTTTATTTTCTTTAAAAAATACAACATCTGAATAGGACAACAGTACAACCCTATAGTACCCTTTATGAGTTTTAAGAAAGCTATTTTATGATGTATATCAATCACTCTGGGACTGTAGTGTTTAATCAAATCAATGGGCTACAACAAATGTATTCTAAAGCATTAGTGAATATTATAGTATTAGACAGGTATTAAGGACATATATTCTGCTTAACTGATTTTAACTTATTTGGACCTTAGTGAGTTAAACATAATTGAAGCATCTGATCATAGTTATTGCTTATAAATGGTTAGCTTTACCAATTTACCATTTATTGTAATTAATAATAATATACTCCTTTATAATTAAATACTCCTTATAAATGCTAAAAGAAAAATATAGCGTGAAATATACGAATTTCTATAGTGCACATACATTTTTATCTGTCAATATATATTGTGATATTTAATCACAAAGAAACAACTTATTAACCAATTAAGTTTATATTAATGAACAGGGCCAGCATGGAAGGCTGGATACAAAGGGGCATGGTTTGATAAAAATGCAATGGAAAACCCGCCTCCTGTCTTTCTCCAAGTACAAATCCAGCTTCTCAGTGTTCTTCACATAGAAATTCAACTATTTCCCATTTCTATATTGAGATTAAGAATCACTAACAATGAATACATATAAAGGGCTATATCCTAAACTACAATTTTCCCTTCATTTCTTTCTATTGCTTGGTATTACAATGTACAGTACAGTATAAGGAGGCCAACACACTGCATACAGATCCAGACTTTCCAACTGCCACCATTTCATGTTTGCAGGAGTTGGAATTCTTAAGCTGTTGGAAGTCCATTGGTGTAAGGGGAATGGTTATATTAATCAAATGGATGCATTGATATTGTGGCCTTGTGATTGCGGATCTGATAACCCAGATCTGCACACACATGAATCAGAGGTTATGATTATGTGGTGTTTGAAATGCATATTTTTATTTTAGATAAGAAAAGTCTGATACATTTGTATTACCCCTTTTCACGTTTATTTGGCAAACTCAGTTTTCATCTCTTACAAACTTACTGTAGTGGAAAAAATATTCTTTAATAAACTCTGAAAACTGACATTATTGAGTTACATACAATATATTTTAAAATACTTACTTCTAGGAAAGTAATGTGTTAGATCTTTAATCTTAAATCACTTTTTGTTATACACTGCTACCAAATATGGTAACCCAATATGGAAACAAGAGCCCCATGGGCTGGGGGTGAAGTGATATTGCTTCACCCCCTCCCTCCTCCCTAGCAGATAGTTCAGTTGTTGTCTGCTCAGCAAAGGCTGCTAATTGTGGACTGAACCAATATTGTTACTTGTTACTCCTACTATTCATACTATATGTATTAGGCTACCTGTACATGCCACAATACACCTACCACTTTCATGTGCTCTATTGATGTCCCTGTTTCTTAGCAGTCCATATTATTATGTTTCTTTTTCCCCAAAAGATGCCT
Source organism: Limnodynastes dumerilii (assembly GCA_011038615.1). NCBI lineage: Eukaryota > Metazoa > Chordata > Amphibia > Anura > Limnodynastidae > Limnodynastes > Limnodynastes dumerilii. Next base: position 241,584 of record WWET01001765.1, on the reverse strand, counting down.
TTCAAGTGTTGAGGTAAAGGTTGCACACTTGCCAAAAACTGTACTACCCAATGAGCAAGGCCCAATGGTCAAGTGATTGTTTACCTGGTGTAAAAATCCTATATAACACTATTTGTGATTTACCTACTTTGGACTAAACAACTGAGATTTAAAAACACAAAGTTTAATTCTCTTTTTTTCAGAATAAAATAGAACTGTTACATGTTATAAATACATGAAATTAGTTTAAGCAGGTGGCGTTCTCCACAATATATTTTTTATATGTGCAGGTAGTCATCTTGGAAATGGACAGCAATATAATACAATAACTTAAATCATGTCTTCAGGTCATAATTATGTTAAAGTTCATGAAATGCCCATGAAAAGGGGCTGTTATGGGCACACTGTAGCGTTGTAATGTTCTTGGCAAGGTTAGAACACGGAGACCCCAAGTTATGGTGGTGAATTTCCAGATCATACCTGGGTACTGAGAGCTTGTAGCCCTCTAGAAAGACTAGGAGTACCCCCCATCACAAGGAGTGGTCCAGCCTCTGCATAGTGGATTGGGGTGTAGGTGTCCCTTTCTCTTCCATTGCACATGGTATCTGCAGTCCGTATGATATAGGGAGAGCCATATGGGGAGTAAGCTGGTGCCACATATGGAGGAAGGACACCATCGAGATGAGTTGAAGAACAGTCATGACAGGGAAAGTGTGAGTGAGACCGGTGACTTGAATCCTCCTCGGCTTCCTCATGCAGCTCGTCTTTTTTACAGCAGTAATACTGTAAAAGTTAAAAGTAAAACGATTAACACTTGTTTCTAATACATTTATGTAAACCCTTTAATAATACATGTGGTAAGTTAATGCATCTGGTCCTCAAGGGATGTTATTTTTTTTATATTTTTAAATTAAGTAAAGTGATGGAAGATTACAGATTCTGGATCTAGGCCATTGTACTTAATTATACCTCCAATTACAAAAAAAAAACACTGCATTATGTGTGTTATTGTGACCTATACAACTTGACATTGTTTTATAACTCCATAAATTCTTCTGTAAATTTGGGTGGTAAATGGTCCAACTTTACACCACTTCACCGCTCCTATGAGTGTATTCCATAATGACTATGACAGATTCAGAGTGAAAATTTTCCTAGGCCAGGTCTAAATAAAAGTTTAAAAATAAAGCAAAGTATTCTCCCTGCATTAAAATAAAAAAACTGAACTTGACCCCCCTGAAGTTCAACAGAGTTTTTCCAAAGTGTAACTTTCCACTAATTTTCTAATTATTTTCTAACTCTAGATCAGGTCCTACATTACTACCAAATATATACAATATACTGTTATTTGACTCAGCACCTCACCTGAAGTCTGCAGTAACAGAGAACACCAATTATGCATAAAAGTATGACAGTCGCTAGGATTCCTCCTGTGATCACTACGGTTCCAGCTGTCATCCGAACAATCCCCCATCAAACCTAGATAGAAAAATAAATGAAAGCATTAAAATGCATCGATGCCTACCAATTTCCGTGTCAGTCAGATAATCTATCGTTTTATTCAACAAGAGGTTTAATACATTATTTAGAGGTAAAACTATCTGGAGCAATCATATTCATCTTGATCTGAGCTATTAAAGACAGCATTTTACATATGTGTTTGGAAGGTAAAGAGACTTCTCTTTGAAGCCAATGTTGCCTAAGGTTCACATAATAAAAAGTCAGTAGTTCTGTAGTGGGGTGGATTGCAATGGTTTAATGGTCTGGATAGTGTCTTTGTTCGAGTTGTTAAGCAAATGAGTTATGAGATAATTTGGCAAACTGCTGGGATGAAGGTAGGAATCTATTGCCTCTTAACTCACATTGCCAGCAGGAGACTAAATAAATTGTAGATAATGGAGTAGCGTTTTGAAACTTGTTAACAATTTTGCAGGTTGGATATGTTAAAGTGTCTTGTTGAATTTAACAACACTGAGCTGGCTGGGATTAATTCCAAGTTTATTGGTCAGAAAGGAGCCAGCTTTAGACTGTTAGTAGAGGGTATAGACAAAAATACAATCAAACGTTACTGTCTAAGAGACAAATGGTTTCTGTTTAGATGACAATGAATCAGTTTCCATCTGTACCAGATGGCTACATTACATTTTCCAAGATCAAAAGAACAACACAGTGGGCCAGATTCAATTAGACGCGATGGCGGGAAAAAGTACGCGCTGCGTTTTTTCCCGCCATGGGGTACGCATAAAAGTCACCCAAAATTTTTTTGCAGAATTAGCTTCGCACCGCAAAATACGCTGCTGCGAAGCTAATTGAATCTGGCCCAGTATGTCTTATATTGGCTTTGAAAATCAAACCAACAACACATTTCCTTAAACAAATATATCTTTATTTAAAATATTAAGACATTAAAATATAAGAACACTACTTAGGGAAAAAACAGACCTTCATAGTGGGGATGCACATGACATAATATCACAATGGGTGAATCTTAGAGTCAGTAGATCACTGAGGTGATTTGGAATAAAAAGGAGAAGGAGGGGGAGAGTGACAAAATTAAATACACAGCTAACTTTATCAATTACCATGCCGCCAAAAAGCAATTATATAGTCCTTATAAATGCAACATGTATACAAAACCATACAATGATGTTCGATAAACACAACGCTTCAATCACATTTTAATTGAATAGCTACATATAGTTGCAAAACATAATTGTATCGGCCAATTAGCTGTATATAAGAGCAGTATGTAATAAATACGGAAATTGGCAAACAGCATATTCTATGTGGAAAAACAATGTAAAATCATTGTAAAAGATATCAGTTTAGTAGTTATCTACTCAAAGAGATGGTGTTATACAGAAAGTGGTATAAAGCTAAAATTTATGGAGGACACATATACAGTTGATAGTTCCTATTCATAATGGTATCCAAATGAAGATACTAGAAAACCTCAAGACATTAAAATATACTTTGCAACTCTGATTAGTTTTTATAGTCTCATTCACTGTTAATATGCACACATAGTATTCAAAGAAATTAAGAGGTTCACTCAGATCTTATAATCATCTAATTGCACAAAAATCTTAATTGCTTATTCCAAGGCACAAGAATGAGTAGGAAAAACTTTTTATTAGACACTGTTCCAATTTAAGCAGATCAGTTGGTTGAAGGGAACGTGGTTGATCCATGGTCTGTGATGACCACATAATTAATAAATATATATATATATATATATATATATATATATATTCTTTGAATTACCTCCCTACTATGTGTTTCTATTCCTCTACCAACAAAATAAAATATTATATTATATATCTAACAAATAAGGACTAATACTTGTGAATTGTTAGGATGTTAACTTTGATATATTCTAATAACACAAATAAATAAATATGGTTATGAATATATATTTCCCAAAAATTATAAATATTTACCTGAAAACTGGTTGGACCGATGAGGCGTACACCTGTGCATATGCAGATATAATTTTTTTTTATATAGCAATAAAAAAAAAAAAAAATCCAAGAAGTAATAGGAATGATTGGAATCAGGATTTAGAAGTACATGTGTCTGGGCATATCCACTTTAGCAAAATTAGTTGTAATGAAAACACCTCCTTAAAATAAATGAAAGATTTAAAATATATACAATAAATGAATGGCATATTTACCAAGTTTTAGTTTAAACTGTGGTTATTAAAGTATTCAAGATTATAAAGATATAGAAGTACAAGCACATATGGAACACATTTACCTACATTTTTATGTATAATTGTATCTATATTGATATTGATTGTTTCTCTGAGAAGAATCATTCAAACCACTTTTTGCTGCTATCGTAGTAATTGCTAATTAGATCACCATCTTTGGACATACTATATAAGAAGACACAAGTGGAGTAATCAGCTACTGCTTTGAGAATGTATAGAGATCTAAATGAAACGTATATGAAATAGATAGCTTCACGCAACACTCTTATGCACTTCTAAAGAAAGACCCCTTGATACACCTAGAGACTACACCAAACACCTAAAATCTACCCAGATAAAAGAACTCAGTAGGTGGAAGCTTGTGAGTAACCGAGAAGATCCCAAGCAAGACTGCCTCTGATGTCGGTGGAGGCAGCCTTTTCTCTGAAGCACAAAGTTTCTTTACAGCTAAGCCGGACTGGCCACCCGGCAAGTGAGCAGAACTTCTACTGTGACACATTGGGCTGTATTTCCTTTGTGGTGGAGTTAATTGGACTGTGTCTAGTAAGAACTTTTTCCTACTCATTTTTGTGCCTTAGAATAAGCACTTGCGATTTAAGTGCAATTCGATATTATAAGATTAAATATTATAAGATTTGAGAGACCCTCTTAATTTCTTTGAAATCAGTGCATATTAACAGTGAATAAACTATAAAAGACAAATAGCGTTACAAAGTATATTTTAATTTCAAACTATTTTAAATAAAGATATATGTCGTTTAAGGGAATATGTGCAGTTTGTTTGATTTTCAAAGTCAACAATAAGACATAATAGTGCTGTACTGTGTTGTTCTTTTGTTATTGGTTTCAACATTATTGAAATAGAGGGGTTAACACACACCCCTCCATACTGTTGTTTAGTTTGTAAAATATAGTGCCTGGTGTTCTTTTTCACATTTTACAAAATACTAAGGAGCTGATCTAAAATGACTTAGGTTGAGTAGCACATTGTGGTGTGACAGGCTTTTCTGATTGGCATTTTACTTATGTTCAAGTCTAAAATTGCACTTAACTGTACATGATCCTTTAAATATGTGTATACTTACTTTATGTTACTTTTACTTCATTTTACTCAGTTATTGGTATACATGCTTGTCTAAGAACATATTTAAATTATTTACTAAGCGTGAACTTATTAGTGTGATAAACATTGGGTAATTACATTGTGCTGTAAAAGAGATATATAGTAGCCATACCACAAATACTGTAGGTCAGGTTTGAGCAGATGGCTGGTAACCCCAGTCTTAAGATGCAGGAGCAGCACAGCCGGGTGACCTTGGTCACTCAACAAGACATCAAGGCTTGTCCTGTAAAGAAATACAGAGCACATGAGAAAATCAGTTTACCAGCATACTGTATGTTACCTTTATTTCATACAAAGTTGTCTGACATCAAGATCTATAAAATGGATCCTAAATGACTATTAAATGCTCCTACTAGGTAATATAAAAACATCACTTCAATTGATCATAGGTTACACCTGCTGAA
>WWET01001765.1:218248-236340 GCA_011038615.1 Limnodynastes dumerilii | reverse complement strand
GAACTAGTATCAGCTTTGACTCATCATAAATCAGTTACATTAACGTGATGCTGATATTCTAAGAACTTACTTTTTCACAGCCTACTAAAACACAAGAGTCATGACATTCTTGATAGACAATAATGATTTATGGGGGGGGGAGGCTTCGTGAAAAGGGTTATGGACAAAACAGATAAAAAGTCAAGTTTATATGATCCAAAACACAATAATAATAATAATAACAACAGCTGACTGCAAACTCCAGCAATAGTCAACAATCCTATAGTGAAAATGAATAATACTCCATCCAAAACGGAACTTGGAACTGTTTGAGATTGATCAAGCCTAACAGTTCTCTTCTAGCAATAGAATAAACTGGGCAGCTATACTGTGCATGCGCTTATGGATTGCCCCCATCTTAAAGCATGCCTGCGCAATTAGCAGTTAGGGCAGTGTGGGTGTTCCGATGTTAGTACAGTAAAGGCATGTTTACACCATATATGTCCCGTGCTCTATGAAAAATCACACTCATTAATTTACACATGGGATCTTACTGCTAACAATGACAAAGCATCTGCACATATTATGGCAGCTTCATGAGCTTCCTTTACAACACCTATAGCTCAGAATATGGACAAAATTGCAATTTTTTCTTTTGCTCACCTACTTCTTATTTTATAAATATTTTTCAGGGAAGTCCACAAGTTCACATATAACACATGGGAAATAGGTAATTTAAGTAATGTAGAATATTATAATTTTGTCTATTAACAGCAGCCAATATAATTGTGTAATATTTTGCTCCTGCTGTTAAAGCTCACCTACTTTTAACCATAGAACATACTAAGAATTGTATAAGTAAGGATAAATCAATTAGTTTATTAATAATAATAATAATAATAATAATAATATGTAATTGTTTTACTGTATATGTATGTAACTAGCTTAGTGAATTGCATCAACAAAAAACCCCTTTTGGAAGTAAGGTCTTCGAGCTATATATGGACTTGCTCTACTCTAAATATACATCTTCAAACAATATATAGAAAAGAAACTACCTCTGGAACAAGTCCTGTGGTAGAATTATCAGTGCCAGGCACAGTGTGGTAGTTTCAACTAGACACTGGTGTATTATAACAGTATGGTAGAGTTCATTCAGCAGCAATCTATAGGAGAAACCACCTTCTCAAAAGAAAAACTGTGAAAGAAAAGATTGCGCTTTGAATAAAATCTAACCTTTATTATCCAAATCCCAAAAATATATAATAAAAATTAACCACATATAAAAAATATGCTTATAATCACACATATCTTAAAAAAATTTGAGTACACAGTATTAAAGTGGGTTACTAAATACAATGTATATACAGCTTTATCAAAACAACTAATTAATAAGGCCCCAAATATATCAGTTGTTGGTATTAGTGATAGTCCAATGAAGAGTAATAGCTGTAATCCTTGCGCGTTCCAGAATTAATGCACTACAATATGTCCATCTATATTTGCTCCTTATAGAATGCTTTATGAAGATTGTGGTAAATACAAAGAGATAAAGGAAGCACTCTCCTTTACACAGCACTTGCAGTTTATAGTAATAATATGAGGCTAGGCATGTAGCCACAACTCACGGTACTGCCATTGTCTATCCTTTGTTGGTGTCTCGCTTTAGAGATGACTCGGCTCCAAGGGCTGTGAGGTACAATGCGGTCAGACCCGCTGGTTCCCCGACCGTGCGCAACACCTGGGAGACAACTCAGCTTCAGGAGCCGCACAGTGTGTTGCAAAGTGCAGGTGAGTCACTCGTGTGTCCGAGAGTGGATGTGTGCACAAGCTGTGTATAACGTGGGTTCCTGCTGTATAGCAGTATCGCCAAGAGTGGAGATTCCTCCGTTCAGTTCCACTCACTGGAGGTGGCACTGCTGATTCAGCTTGTTACAATTAAAGTTTTGCTCTGCCGTGCTCCTTCTTAGTAAATATCTGGTATCAAGCTGATGAGCCGTCTGTTCAGCATATGGGAATAGAAAATTTGCTGGATAATAGTCACTTTGACGCGTTTCATCATTTGGACTTGCTCTACTCTAAATATACATCTTCAAATAGTATATATTGTCAGACCAAACCACTGTAACATGTTGACTCCACCTGTCGTCCCTTGAGACTATGGGCCTGATCCAGAACTACGCCGATTCGCTGTGCATACTAACGCACAGCGTATCGGCATGCACTCCCCCCCGACACTCCCCCTGTGGCCGGCGTAATTACATACTATTATACCGGCTGAAGGCGTAACAGTGTGTAATGCTGGCCACAGGAGCAGTGGACAAAACCGCCCTCATTACCTTACCCCCCCCGCCTTCCTTGCCTAACTGTTGCCTAGTTACGGCGAGGAACGCCCCCTCAACCGTAACTACGCAACAGTTAGGGATGCCCGATCCTAAGGAACGGGTTTCCCTAGCTACGCCGGGCAACATCTGCCGATCTCACGCATACGGCCGCCATAACTACTGCGGCAGCCATAGTTCTGGATCAGGCCCTATGTTTCAAGCCATAAGGGTAACTGGCTCTTTGCTGAATAAACCAATATGTTATTTTTACAGAAAAGTCTCCTGCCTGATTCTACCTACATTTACAGAATATATATGACTAAGAATCAGGCCCATTGTATTTATAATATTTCAGGCTGTTATGCAGCAAAATGATGATTTCTTATTATTATTTTTTTTATTTATTAATGGCTTTGGAAAAAATGCAAATCTATTGTGACCTGTATATATTACTTTGGTAATGGAAAGAGAAGGGTAAGTAAGGTTCAAAATTCAATAATATAGGGAATTCTGCTTTATGAAAAATAATCAAACACAACTTGCTACCTGCCAGAAAGTGAAATATGCCACGAAATGTCTTCTAAAATAATTTATTTTATTATTTATGGACTTAGAACAATTACAATCAGTAACATTGATGGAGTAGCATAACTACAGTGGGTGCAGAGAAGGCAGTTGCTACAGGGCCTGGAGGAGAGAAGGTCCTCAATGACAGGATGGATCTTTATAGACAGCCCTCAGAGTGCCGTTTATAAATAGCTGACAGCTTAGTGACTTAACTTTTTATTGGCTGATCTGTGCATGTGCTGGATGATGGGAAGGGGAGTGGCACAAGTTGTCCCAACATCTAAACATCTATTCATCACCATGCAAGCTTTCTTCTCTCTCACCTAGATCTAGGATAGATGTAGTCAACCTGGACATGGTCACGGCCAATTAACCTGTTATGACAACTGCTATAAATTTGTCCTATGTATTCTTAACTGATCCTCTACGAGTCCTCACAATAACTGTTGACGGCAGAGCTGCTCCAACCACTTCATAATCCTTGGCTGAGTGACCAAGGTTTAAGTGGTACCTAACACACTGATTGAATCACATCATTTAACTAATTCAGGGGGTCTGATAAGTAATAGTAAATATATAGCGGTATCTTTTGTGTAGGTTCTTTAACGTCTTGTGGTACTTTTTGGTCATGTATGCATAGAAAAGAGATGAGGTTCATATTCTCTAAGAGTTTCACCCACCCAATCTTGTAAATGGCTTAATAAGGAGGTGATTGAAAGGGTGTCTCCACAGTTGGACTTGATTTGTTGCAATTTAATTACGTCGATACAAGGCTGGTGACAAATAAATTTCCAGAAAGGGAAATTAATATGATTAATGTCATTTTGGTTAAGAGGTAGCGACTGTATTATTTACAGTAGTTTTGGAAATAACACATCTTGAAGAGATGGCCTTTCCAATATAATAAAGTTGGAGATTACCCCACCATTCTAGCTCTAGTAATGTTGAAGGAACAGAATTCCTCAGAATTTCGGAGAATTTGGACTTCTATATAAGTAAAAGAGCATGGATGACTAAGTAGCGGTAGCATAATATTAATAGCCAATATCTCAGGTCTTGCAACTGTTATCTACAACATAAATTGATTTTTCACACCTTATCATCTGAAACTATATTATGAAGGTTCTCCTCCTCTGTTGTTGACTTTACATCACCTCATTCTTTCATTCACTCTGTATTCTATTACATACCCGTGACACAAATCCCTTTCACAGCACAAGACCTGGATGGTCTCACTGTTATTACTACTGATAAATATTTATATTTTACCAGAACATGAAAAATATGATACGAGGGAGTTGCTATAAAGAGGGACCATGATGTGGAAAGAATACATATGAAATTGGGTTGGGATAAAATGTGGAAATTATGAACTGGATTCACACTTACAAGTAAACTAAGTCTGCACGTATTTGCAAAAATACGCACCTCAGTGGCAAGGCATCTCCCATGACACTCCCCTCATACCTACGGACTTTAGCAGACTTCCACCACCATAGGGCAACCTTAACTCTCCGTGCGTCTATTTGTGCTTAAGTCGCTTAGGTACATGTGTACATTCTTAACCGCGCCCTTAAGGCCATTTAAATGCCCCCCCCCTTTTACTAACCTTGCCACATCCCTCCGTACGTATCTCACTAAGCACGGATTTGAAGTCTGTGTGTAATGGATTTCCATTCTGAAATCCTACTTAGCTTGCCTAAAGAAAGCTACTACACATGCGCAATTTAACTGATCCTAAAAATACGCATGGAAAAAGCAGCACTGAATATGGTCCTAAATGTGAATAATCAGTCCAGGAGCCCATTATATGAACAAGAATTCATAAAGAGGATAAAATATATGGTATAATCAATCCAGGTGGTCATATTAAAATGCATGTCAGTGTAAGTGTTCCAGTTCTCTAAACTGCGTTACTACCCCCAGAATGCTTTCTGCATTCTAGCCTACCTATAAGTGGGGGCAGAGGGAGCAAATAAGAAGAGGCATTATATTTCAGTGGCCCAGTCATGCCTGTAGAACTATGTGTCACAATCATATTGTCATAATGCTGTTCATGATATGTTCAAGGCATACAGCTGTCTGTGTGCATTTAGCATTGCCATTTCACATGTGAGAAGATTAATGACCCATGGCAGCCCTGCTCTATATTATTGAAATTGTTTTTCTATGTAAAATGTTTTGTTGCATTTATTTATCTATCATAGAGCATAATAGAAGTATATTATTATCGTAAAGGGAATAGATAAGTATTTATCAAGCATTGTGCTGTAACCCTTCTTTCAAGGATATATAGGGTCAAAACATTTTGGGGAGAGGGCCTATAATTAATATGGATGAACCTCTGCTACCATTGTATAAAACAAAAAATGTCTTAAATACAGAAGAAAAACTATCCTGGCTCCCACTGAACTAGAAGACAGGTATCTTCTTAATGCAAAGGATGGATTGACCAATCATTGAGCCTGATTCAGACTTAACAAGAAGCTGGAAATTTAAGGACCTGGGACCGTATTCAGAATTAAGAACGTCTGGTAATTTACGCACGCAAAATGCGTAAGTGGAGTGATTTCTATTCAGGGCGCATGTGCAGACCATGGAGATACGAAGCGTAATTGGAATGATGCGTAAGTAATTTCCGTACGTCAAAAAATGCGTACGAACATAAAAGATCGGACGGATTATTAATAAGTAGGCGTCAATCGGAATATAAATAGCAAAAAATAGGCGTGGTAATGCAGTAGACGTGCGGTTGTATTTGCGAGCATTTAACTTCCGTCACATATACGCACGCTAATGATAATGTTGCTTTCACAACACAGAAGTGTTCCGAAATGTATTCATTTTGCAAAGGATTCTTTTTTTGTATTAACGTACGGATCTATTACGAACGCACGGAAATTCTTCTTAAATCTGAATCCGGTCCCTGATTCAGAAACTGAAAATGAGAGAGGATAGTTACTCCTGGGCTAAACCATGTTAATTGCAGGGGAGTCATATTTCATCCTTTGCAAACATTATTAGAGTTGAGAGGTGATGTTTCCTATCTCAAGTCTAAATAACAGTGTAAAGTTAAAGCTGGTCACTGTCTGTGTGCAGTAGGCAATTCAAAGATATATCCCTGCATGCAAAGTATACAATTAACTTAACTCCTCCTGAAATCAACATGGTTTAGCCCAGGTGTAACTTTAAGTTCTTATTTTCAATCTCTGAATCAGGGCCTTAATTTCAAGCTCATTCTTAAATCTGAATCCGGCCCATTGTGTTTATATGTAATGACACTATATGAAGAATGTCAGTTTTATTTATTTTGATTTTTGTCAGATAAAAATAAAGAAGAGAATATGATAGATGCATTTCTATATCTCCTTTTTAGTTTTGATAAAAAGTTCCCTTTGGGGAAACAGCTTTTTAAAGAATTTGAAATCCAGGGATGGCAGTTCTTGTAGTAAGAGTGACATGGCTAAGTATAGCAGACCCGTGGCCATGTCATTCTGATTTTTCATCATTTAGCTTAGAGGGCTCCTGTCGAATATGGCTAATATTCCACTGAACAGTTTTGAAAGTGACTGTGATCTCTGCAGTAAAAGTAATGTTGTAAAATCAGAAAATAATTGATTAAACCATAACCAAAATCTACATCTAGATGAAAAATATTAATTTATAGATTATACTAATATAAGATTTTTATTTTTTTTTAAAGGGTCCTACCACACCAATGCTTTAAAGATCATTTTGGTCACAAGAATAGAAAACTTTTTTTTATTTTTTTTTGTGTTTTTTTAGGATCGGAGTAACTGTGCATGCGTAGTAACTTTTTTTTATGCATGTTACGTAGGTTTTAGGCACGGAAGTCCATTAGGCACGGATTTCAAAGTCGTACTTAGTGACATACGTACAGAGGGACGTGGTTTTCTTCCGTACGTGCTAAGTTACATGAAAGTGGGTGGGGGCATTTAAATGGCCTTGCAACGTAGGTGCGTATATTTGCGAATCGGTACGTACATATCTGTGAATCTGGTCCAGAGCGGCCACCTTTATATAGGAATGATGAGGATAGTACATACAGAGACAGGACTAACTAATTCTGGGCTTAGGTGCAAAAAATATGCTTTGGCGGTGCTGTGAGGACGGCTGTGGATCTTTGTATCATCATGGGCCCCAGTGCCACTGCACCTGTTGCAGCAATGGTAGTTCCGCCCCTGAGTACATACACTACATATGAGCTTTTTCTGTGGAGACATCAGAGCAGTCCACCATTGGTTCTAATTTTGTTATGAGAATCTGTTTTATGTACTTGACTAAACAAATGGCACATGAGAAAAAGAAGACTACATTTCTGAACAGTAATGGCGGATTTCATCTTACTGTCATTCCACTGGGACGAAGTATGACCTTGAAGCAAAAACTAGATGACCCACTTGGAAAAAAATAAAATCATTTTCACAATTTTGAATGGTTGCCCTAGGCTACATGAAGCCTCACACAACCCACATTTAAGAGATCATAAAACATATTGTATACTTATAAACTGCATATTCTTGGTTAGTTAAACCAACAACAAAAAAGGCAATATTGACACAAAAATACATCTAATAAGACTGCTATGTATGGTCCTGGCATGGCTGCCAAGAGGCATGGGGAGGGGGTACAAAACTCAAAGCCTTTGCCAGTGTTATGTTACCCGGGTTTACCACACACCGGAGCACGGAGTCTAACTGGGGCCTGGTCTTCACTAGAGCCCCTGATGGTGGGGATATGCTGGGCTGCAGGACACCCAGCAGGTTGTGGACCCCAGAGTAGCAAGGAGGGTTTGGGAGTCAGACATCATGGCAGGACTGGACAAAACACAGACAGAACTGAAACGGACCACATAAAGACCAACATTGACTAAGACCAATACCAAACAGGACGGAGGAACAGACTGGAAATGGACTGCCGTCCCTCCGGCGGCCCCTGCTTCTGTGTCAGGCCCTCCCCGCAGCTGTGTCTCTGGCTCTCTCCCTCGCGTTGCGCGCTGCACAAAGACGTTGCGTGACCTAAGGTCACCACAAAGACATTGTGCAGTGCGCACCGCGGGGAGACAGCTGGAGGCAGAGCTGCGGAGAAGACAGCCACAGGGACCGCCGGAGGGACAGCAAAGGTAAGTTAAATGTAGGATCCATTTTTTTTCAGCACTCGAGTATAAGCCGAGTGGGGCTTTTTCAGCATAAAATATGTGCTGAAAAACTTAGCTTATACTCAAGTATATACGGTATCTATCTATCTATCTATCTATCTATCTATCTATCTATCTATCTATCTATCTATCTATCTATTTATCTACAATCTATCCCAGTTGCTAGCCTGCTTAAAGTAAATATATTAGTGTTTAAAACAGAAGGTGTGGTGCATATATCATTGAGTGAATTTCGTAACTAATAAACAATGAATCATACATTGTTATTCAGGAGGCGTCATGGATACTCTATGAATATCATTGATAAACTATGTATATATACACTAACAGTTTGATGCGATTATTTGATCTTTCAGCATGTTTGATTTAAATCGGGAGAAAGCTCCTGATATTTTAAGGGAGCCAATCAGCAAGCTGAATGGCTCCCTATTGTTCAGAGTTGCTGCTGCTCTGTATATCTATGTACAAAGCTGCTCTGACAGCTTTGCAGGTATACTTTACAGCTGGCAGAGCAGCATAGCACATAGATATACAGCAGCGGCTATTGCAGGAGTAGTACAGACAGGGATAAGCCGAAACCGCGCTGTGTGAAGCGTGGCTTCGGCTGATTCTTAGCTGTATTACTGCCCTAGCGGGAAATCGTCCCGTTTATGGTCTCTCCCCCTGCTGGGACCAATAATCGTCCTAGTGTATGGCCAGCTTTACATTAAAATCCTAGCTGTGGTTTAAAATGTGATTTCTTTAAGCTAAGTATTGACAGGAATGTTTCTACTCCCTGCCAAAATCTGACTAATGGGCAATTTTCCCTTTTTACAAAAGTACTTTCATTTGTCCAATCAGATAAGAGTGTGTGCTTTTGGGTGTGGAGATAAATAGCAATTAATGTTGGAGGCACTCTTTCACTAAAAACAAGTTTAAACTGCTTAGTTGTGTATCACACCTGTAATTTTCTACATTGTAGCTCCCTGTTTGTACATAATTATATGAACAAACCATGCTGTGAGTTTAGTTGTAAGTTTAGTAAACAACTCTTCTCCCTCCAATTAAACACAATGGGCCTGATCCAGACCTACGCTGGTGTGCGTAGCGTATTATCGCCGAACATACTGCCGAAGCACGGCAATAGGTACTCCCCTTGCTCGTACCTAGTTTAGCTTCCATACGCTCAGCAAACTCTACCCTAACTTTTGTGTTCGTTCCCGCGGCCGTCCATACGTTCATTGCGTGTAAACGACGCTTAGCACGCCCATACAGTACAATTTAAATGGCTCCCCCCGGCTGCATTCCTTAACTCCAGCGTCCGTACTAACTTCGTACTATAAATATGCCCCGTCGTCGGAAAAAACGCAAACAATACGAATGCCAGAATCGCCGCTACGAAAAGGTCTTTGGTACGACCGGAAGATGTCACTATGCACATGCGCAGTGCGTTTTTTCTGCTGTTTATGAGTTGTGGTCTATGTGAGCCACGGCCTGGATGGTAGAGATTTGGGGCGCCTTAGGGAGCACCCTGTGTGAATCCACAGAAATGACACTGTTCTTAGCATGTACAAAATGCTATATAAGCATCGATAGGAAGGGCCTTAAGTTTTGCTAAAGGTCCCTCAGTCTTGTGTGGCTGCTTCAGGGAAAAAAGACAAATGATGATACACTGCATATCCATTGCTCAAAATACAGTAGTTATACATAATAATAATAATACATTAAATAAATATTATTAATAATAATAAGACAAATCATACAAGGCAAACTGCAAAGAATACGTCTCCACTTCAGCTAACCCAGCAACATGGAACCAAATGCGGCCAGTGAAGATTAGTCAGGTCAGCGTGGAGCATGAGATGTTTGGATTGTTTGGAAGAAGCCTACAACTCTGTCCCTATACAGTTTGTCTATGAGACTTTGTTAGGGGGTGACGATGTCTCTTACTGGATGGTGATTTGTGTTCACAGGATTTTGTCTGCACTCTACATAATAAAGGTTTTACACTATGAAGCACCCCCTGTTCCATTTTATATATATTAAAATGAGGTTTCCAACTGTCACTGGAGAGCCTTGGCATTCTGAGCAAATGGTGTCTTACACAATTAATGGTAAATCCGCCACTGGCAACTAACGCTCCGATATATAAACCTCCTATTCCTCTGTTACAATCGTTTATCAGTACTGGTCTAGTAAGGTTAAGGCAGCAGATTACATAGCCAGTCTCCAGTGATATGAGCATGCATAGCTTGGCGGGTCATGCAAAGGAAATGGAAATAAATGCATGGGCTGGAGCTTTGAGGGTCACTTACTGATAAAAAGTTAAAATAGAAAGAAATATTTATAAAATAAAACCATATTGCTGTTGTAAAACCCACTTAATCTAAGAATAAAATGTCCTTTTTTTTTTTACAATCCTGAGATAGGCTTTTGTTTGCTGCCCTTACTATTTGTAAATCTTTTAATCCCTTGGTGCACTGGGTGTATAACCCTAATTTTTTTTTTTGCTTAATAGACAGTGGCCTTAGTGCAGCTGCAGTGAAAATTCAATGTGGTTTTAGAAAGCTCTGCAAGAAATGGTTACATTTTACCCCTGTCCCTGGTGGGCTGTTCGCAAGTGTAGCTGTAGAGAGAGATTCGGAGAGCAGTCAGGCACATGATATGAAGTGAAAGGTACAAATGCCAGAATGCCTATAACATCAATCAAATGCATATTCTCAACAAGGGACTTGTACAAGCAGTTAGTGGAAAATGTGTGCTATCTGCACATAGAGGTCATGTTCATCCAATCAAAACCCTTCCTCTAGTACACTACATTTGTTCCTCATTCAAGACACCTATCATCAACTGTTATCTCTGCTACAATACCCGCAGGATATTTGTCTGCATCAGCTGGTGGAGATTGTATCCACAGTTGACCGGCAAATATTCCTGTACCAAGTCATCATTTACTGAGCTACAGAGCCCTTAGTGCTTACTGTAGGGAACATATTTCTATGCACAGCAATGATCAGTAATCACAAACACAAATCTAAAACCATGTTACAGCACTTATGTTACAGCACTTATAAAAGGCCCTGGCAGTAATAATGAACAGGATCCTAAATGCCCATGTGTATGGATCGCATATTGTATGAGTTTGTGTTTTACAGATGAGCGCACATACTTGCCACGCAGTCAGAATGCATTTTAACCTATTCAGACTTAAGAGCAATGGCACTTCTGACTGGCTGCTGGGTTGTGCTCACAAGTGGGGATGATTTGGAATTACAGTGTAGAGTGAAGGTGTGTTAATGCACTGTGTATCTGTGTATTGATCCAGACTTCCAATCTGCTGCCATCTAAAGGCTGTTGGTATGAGGAGAGTGGTTAGCATGGCGATCACACAGATATCACGGCCTTTGATTATGGACACATCCGATAATCACAGATCCGCATGCAGAACAATCTGAAGTTAGGATCAGTGTGCAATGTTACCACACAAGCAGAAGGGTAGGATGACAATCATATATTTCATTTTGAATGCAAACTTTTACATATCAAAACAAGTTATGAAACAAGTAAAACAGTGGACATGACATTGCCTCCTATATGAAAGCAGTAAAAATTATGATTATTATAATTATTATCATCAGAAAGTTGCTGAAACAGTGAACGACACATTTGCAATATTGTACAGATAGTAAGCAAAACGAGTTAAAACTGCACAAAAGAGAAACAATGTAATTTCCTTTGTTTTCTTACTTTAATTTGCTTACTCTTGATAAAGGCTATATGCAGTCTAGGAATTTGTTACATTAAATGAGGCCCTAAATCGGAGTTGGGAAAAAATAATAATTAAACTTAATCTTATTAAGTTATTTTTATTTAATATAAATAAAAAAGTATTTTCATCAATTATAAATCCAACCCTAAATTACAAATAGCAAGTGGCTAAAAGCATTAAACTTCAGAGGCCTGACTTATTAAGCTGCGGAAAGGAAAAGTGGAGATGTTGACCCTAGCAGCCAATCAGATTCTAGCGCTCACTTTTTCTATTACATACTAAAAATTCAGCTAAAATTTGATTGGTTGCTATGGCAACATCTCCACTTTTCCTTTCCCTCAGCTTAGTAAATCTGGCCCCAGATGTGTTACATACCACAGTATGGCAGCAATGTGTAATGTTATCATTGTACTATAGCAGGGTACTCTGGGCCATGTTTCCCTGCAGTATTCCTTTTGCTAAAGATCCTAGCTGATTACCTCATAGCTGGGATGCCTTATCTGAGGATTTGGCTGTGTGTATTCAGCAGCCAATGGGGATGTGGCTCTCCCCTTAAATAGCTGTCAGCTGCTAGCCTCCTTGCTAGTCATAGCTTCTAGTGTTTATGTCTGTGTGCCTGTTGTTTTATCAGTTCATATGCTGTGATCCTGATTGCTACCTCTCTGTCTTGTGTATTGTTCCCTTATTCCTGTACCTCT
Source organism: Limnodynastes dumerilii (assembly GCA_011038615.1). Classification (NCBI taxonomy): domain Eukaryota; kingdom Metazoa; phylum Chordata; class Amphibia; order Anura; family Limnodynastidae; genus Limnodynastes; species Limnodynastes dumerilii. The sequence continues at coordinate 223,845 of WWET01001765.1, read as the reverse complement.
GCCTCCTGTGAGCTGAGTAAGTGCCCGTTTGTTTGGTCTGTCCGCTTGTTATCTGTGCTCTCTTGTGCTTTGCTGTGTTTTGTGCTGCAATCTGCACTACTCGGATTACCACCACCTCTCAGTTTATCCAGTCTGCCTTCAGAACTTCTATTCCTCTGTGTACTTTGCTTTTGGTGCTTTCTTCCAGCACCATTCTGTTACACTTGCCTACATCATAGCCCATCTGGGTATTTCTGTGTTTTCTGGGCTGTATCCTAATCTGTTGGCGAGGACTCTGTCATCATCCTTGTCTCTCAACCTAGTTTGGAGTTGTCCACTGAAGGCCATGACCTGCTACTGGGGCAGAGCCAAGACCATCCCCCACCATCAGGGCCTCTGGTAAACACCAAACGCTAGTTAGACTGCACGCCTCGGTAACAAAATGGAGTTCTCATTTGTTTGCATGAATCAGCAAATCCCAAAATAAGGTTATAATTTAAACTGCAATTGTATGCATTGACTATATTAATGAATATCAGTAGAAAATAGTGATTAAGAAAATGATTACTTTAGTATATATGTTTGTGTTTTTCTATTTAGCAGTGACAATATTCTGTTAGGTATACTGTGTATTATTGTTAGTTTGGATTTTGTTGCGGATCATGTGACACAGCCAATACCAATTTGCTTGGAAGTCCTTACGCTGCATATTGGATGTTCTCCATCTCACAAATCATCCCTTAAATCTCTGTTTTAAAATTTTCTCTTCAATAAGTGGATGGGAGTTTGTGAATAGTGAAAAAAGATTTAAACTTTGGCTAAGAAACATCACCTCTCAGCTTTAAAAATGATTGAAACAGATGAAATTTTCTTACCCTGCTATTTAACATGGTTTTGCCCAGGTGTAAATTTTCACCAGTTTTTCGTTATTTTTAAACTCCGGACACAGCCCAGATTGGTCATGTAAAGCAAGTGAATAATTCATAGTATCATTTCAAAGTATAAGAATTACTTGCATATCAATGTATATTTTTACATTTTTTTGCTGGGAGAGTGTCAGTTACTAATTATGGAATTTGCTTATTATATAATTTTTTTTCAATGATTTTGAGGTAAATTTTCTATATAGTCTATTCAGCCACCTAGATATTTAATGAAATATGGCCTCTGCCATCCGGTATCTGGCATACAAGTACAGCTGCTACCGCCAGAGTTCCACCAGATAGTGGAGTACAGAAAAGAACATTTCTCCGATTTTGGGAAAGGTTTTAGCGTTGCTGGAAATTAATAGTCAAATAATTGGCTGTTAGTGCCTTCTAAATTACTCTCACTTAATAAAAAGTTTTCTAAAGAAATCAGATATGAAGAAATGTGCCAAACTGTTCTTTCTACTTACTAAAATTTGCCATTACTATTAAAGCTCAAAGTATCAACAAAGTTAAATGTCCCAACAATTAACTATCTTGTAAAAACACAGTATCAACTCTTCTTGATTACAATTCAGTCCTACATCATGGGATTTAGGACTCTAATACACAGAGTGTGGGTTAGATTCACTGGTTCCTTCATCCTGACAAGGCAGCACCTGACCATGTACCAAGCAGCTAAGAATCTGAGAAACAACGTATGGGGCCAGATTTACTAAGCTGCAGAAAAGGAAAAGAGGAGATGTTACCCAAAGCAACCAATCAGATTCTAGCTTTTACTTTCTATTCCATACTAGAAAATGTCAGCTAGACTCTGATTGGATGCTATTGGCAACATCTCCACTTTTCCTTTCCCGAAGTTTTGTAAATCTGACCAATGGTATTGATTACTTCCCTTCAAATCCCTATCCAGTAGAGTGATACCTGATTCTGTGCTTACAGATGGCAACGGCAATTTATACCAACGCTGCCTTCTACGTCTGCTATACTGGACTAATAACACCTGAACCTGTTGGGATTCAAACAGCCTTCTGAAAGTGATATTTACTTTGTTGCAGTTCTAACCTGCTGTGGTCTCTCCATGAATAAAGCCAGCTTATTAACCATTAACAAAGCTATTTGCCAACCAATGTTAAATTGCTAAATATTGACTGTTCCTTTTGCGTTTACTATACTTTGTCTGTGAGCACAATACAGTCTCTCTGATCAATGTCTGTCTGAATAAGGATCTTTTATTATTAAATGACTATAAACAAGTAAAAATTGTTAATCTTTTGTTTATATCTTTATTTTATTAATAATAATAATAATAATAATAATAATTTATAAAATGTATTTCTGAACTCCAGGGGCTAGATGTACTAAACTGCGGAAAAGTAGAGATGTTGCCTATAGCAACCACTCAGATTCTAGCTGACATTCTCTAGTAGGCAATAGGAAAGTGAGAGGTTGAATTTTAAAGGTTGTTATGGCCAACATCTCCATTTTTCCTTCAAAACAGTTTAGTAAATCTAGCCTCAAGTGTTTTTTCCCTCTGAATTTATAGTTGTCTGAGTATCACTGGTTGAAAACCCCTGCTTTATACCTCCTGCTTTATACCTCCTGCTTTAGGATGAAAACATTATTATTATTATTATTATTATTACTACTACTACTACATTATGTACTGTGTAGGACTATATTTCAATGATCTACACATACCAGCTCTTCAAAATAAATGACCACAATATACACTTCCAAATTAAAAAATGTGCAATATAATAAAACATTGAACTTCATGTTTAATAACTGAATTTTATCTGACATCTGTTCTATCCAATTTCTATTGAACAGAAAAGAAAGCATTTCAGGCTCTACTGGGACCACACATGCAGATGAAACCAGGTTTATTACTAGTCATAAAAGGTCTCTGCTTTGGGGTGACTAAAGCTAAAAGGTGGCTTATTCCCCACACAGCCTGCAAATCAAACCTATTTTCTTTAATCAGCAAAGACAAACACAAGGAACCAGGAAGATTTCATGACGTAGACAGAAATGAGTTGGGCTTGACTTGTAAGGAGAGTAATAGTACATTATGTCCTGTGACGTCTGTATTTTGTTAAAGAAGATACTATTGGCACATGGAGCAGGGCTTAAGGCCATAAGGGTGTGTGCATACAGGCAGTATGTGTATGAGTTCTGCACTGCACATTTGTATTTAGGCAATGTGGAATGGTGTACAGTTCAATTAAATATGCAAAATGCCATGTCTTTCTAACATCTGTATGCATTGCCCAGCAATAACTATGTTCCTTTATCAAGTACTGTCCATGACGATTTCTGCTTCCAAAAAACAAAAATCAGGAGAGAAACAAAAAATTATACAAGTTATGAGTGATTTTATATAGATGGGGGTTATACAACCATTAAAATGTATAGTCTTTCTTGCAAACATTTAATTGTGAATATACTACTCCTAATCTACCCTGCAAAGGATAGGGAGATAATAGGAAAAAACAAAAAAATGTGGATAAAATAACTTAATCCCATATAGCACAATCCCTCAATACCAATGTAACAGCTGCCTTACATTACCACTTTCTGCTGATGGGAGACCCTTACATTCCATTATGTAACCATCTCTCCCTTGCCTTTATTCTCCTGGACAGTTCCCCTGTAAAATGCAGACCCATATAAAGGTTACATATAGGTTGCAACTTACAGTACATGTCTCCTTTAATACTCTATGCTGCTGTGAAAAGTCTATAGATGGTTCGTCTTTAAAACACTGAAAACCAGGAGAATCATATAGGTAAAAAAAATAAAAATAGTTCCAAGTACTGAATAAAAACGGGTAATGTGTAAATGTAAAGCAAGGTATTGTCTATAAACTACATATTGGTTGTTATTTTTCTTATATATTATTACATTAGAACTTATTGTCTATAATGCAAAGAAAATTATTTATTGCTAAGAGAGATTCTAAGCAGACACCTGAGCCAAGGACAAACTCATGGTATATGAGGCTCCCTAATGTTCACATTCCCCATGAATTACCAGGCCTTATTAAATAACCTTATACTACATTAACCACATACACAATCTATTTCTATCCCAGCTACAACAATTGATGCTTAACAACAACTGATGCTTAATAATACATCCCAATTAGCAGAGATTTCGCAAAATGTTTGCCAACTAAAACGTGAGATGGAATAAAACCTTCCTAGCTGCATACATTCCACATTAGAGTATGGATGAAGGGGTTGGGTTATGTTCTGCATAATGCTACACATAAATAAATACCACTGGGGTTGGTAAACAAATTAGGCCAGATGTGACCAGTGTATGTTTACCACACTTCTGACATTGTTTACTACAGGTCTAAAATAACACTGAGAAGGGAGTGATAGCAATGGAAACCTGTTATCAAATAATAGAAAATGGCAGAATGTGATGATAAACTAATAATGCAGAAAAAGCTCATAACTTACAGAGGGTCTCGTCATTCTGGTATGGAAGTGATCCACATCTGTAACAGGAGATCTGCTGCTGCTGCTCCTATAGAATGGCAAGGGAGGCGATTGCAAGCTCTTCCCCCAGCTCTCTGCAGCTGCCAGCACCACATTCAGGGAACACTGAAGACATGAGTAAAGAGCCTCTTCCTACCCCTCCCCCAGCATTAGGATTTCTCCAATGAACTGAAACAATATCGGAAACACTATGAGATCGGCCCCTTCCTCTGAGCGAGGCGCTTAATCATCCTATCACGGACAAAGCACATACAGGACAATCATTAATAAACACATCCAGGGACATTTCACGTGTGCACACACCAGCCCCCTATCCCAGTGCTATTTACATCATTCACCGACCATCAGCCGGATATTACACGGAGCTGCCCCCAGCGCTGCAGCTACTGTCCATGGTGCTGAAATCACCCCGAGGTCTTGTGCACACTCCCATCTAATGGACAGCAATCCAAACGTGTTACACACAAGATCACTCCCCCGGACTCATCGCAAACACAATCTGACCACAATAAATGAGTTTTTATTTCTAGATCAATTTGTTTGTGGATTGAGGCAAAAATGTATCTGTCACTATTATTTATTAAATCCCAAGTGAACTATCCTAGAGTAATATGTCCAATAATTATTATTAATTAGTAGAATATCCATTTCTGTTTATTGCTGTGTATATATTATATGTCACAATTTACTAATTACTTTACATAGAGTCTCTTCATTAATAGATCAAAGTTTTAAGTTAATGGTGATTTTTTTCATAGATTTTGTGTTCACCCCACTAATAAAGGTATTAAAGTTCGCTCTGTGACTGCTGACACCATCATTCCCATCTTCCCAAACCAGTGGACGAAGTGGAAATTTAGAAGTGGCAGTATAAATATATAGAAACAATAGAAGTGAATGGAGATTTATTGCTTTTCTATTAAATCAGTAGGAGAAGTGATGGTATGGCAGCATACCCCATATACCCCTTCACTTCGAACCCTGCCCCATACTATGTAATTCTCAAAAAAATAGCTGAGCAATAAAATGAATTTTTTTTATATGATTTGATTATACCCAGTGGAAGTAATGTATTCTGTATTCTGTACTGCATATTACAGGTCTGATTCATAGTGAGTACTACCAGGATGCACACTGGGCCTGATCCAGAGCTACGGCCGCCGTCGCTAGTACGGCGGCC
>WWET01001765.1:140466-158800 GCA_011038615.1 Limnodynastes dumerilii | reverse complement strand
GAGCAGAGCAGAGAAGGGAGAGGGGGGACATGATAGCAGCTTTCAAATACATCAAGAGTTGTGACCAGCTAGAGGAGGGTACCATAAAAGAAAAGAAAGGCTAGAGGAACTGAACAAGTATTGTTTGGAGCAGAGAAGGGAGAGGGGGGACATGATAGCAGCTTTCAAATACGAGTTGTGACTGTAATAGAACACGAGGGCATGAATATAAACTGGAGGGTGGTAGATTCAAAGGAAATGTGCGGAAAAATTACTTCACTGAAGGGTGATAGATAAGTGGAATATTCTCCCATCTGAGGTGGTTGAGGCCAATACAGTAGAACAATTTAAACATGCTTGGGTTAAATATAAGGGTATCCTAAATTGTAAACCAAATTGAGGGTAAATAGGGTCTAGGGTCAGTATAGTTTTCAATAAACAAATGGGCAGACTAGATGGGCCATGGGGCTCTTATCTGCCGTCACTTTCTATGTTTCTATGTAATCTTCTACCACTATAGTCCTATACTTTAACATACAATACATACCAATTTAGCCCAACAACTCCATATCCAATCTCCTACCACTTTAGTCCTATAACTCAATGTCTCCTACAATTTTATTTCAGTACCTTTCACTAACATAACCAATGCAATTTTTATTAGGTATATTTTAATGAAAAAAATGTGCTTACTGACATGGGGCCGGATCCAGACCTGATAACGCCAGGTCACTTACGCACGCATGCCCCTCCAAATGTTACACTAGGGTTTTGATAATAACCCTAGTGTAACAAATAGAACTAAGTTCCTTGCAAGCAAATGGACTGTGCTTCCCCTGGGGCGGGGGGAAGCATGGTAATTGTACAATGTGGGAGGGGGCTCCCACACTGGTGTGGATGAGTGGTCGTACGGACCACTGATCCGCACAATAGACTTAAGGCAGGCTTATGGCAACGTAAGCTGCCATAAAACCTGCATGAGAGAGGGGAGTGAAAGGGGGTGTGCATTCCTCTCTCTCTATTGGACAGACAGAAACCCGCTCATTTTCCTTACATGCGAGGGTCTGGATCCGGGCTATGGTCGCCCCATGTAAATGGCCACCTTGTAACCTTGAAAATAACCTCCACTGGTGTTTAAAGTAAGTTGCAGATAACTTTTAAGATAAACTATATTGATTTTCCATCCATTTGACAAGGGTTCTTGAGTTGTTTACTGAATCAAACATTTTTAGCCATTTGTAAAGAAACATAAGTTGGATTATAATACCTGTAGCATGCTCTGGTGACTAATTATACAGGGCAAACATTTGCACCCTTGAAAATATTAGTTATTAATGTTACAACTGTATTATTTCAAAGAAACATGGGGGGGTTCAGGTTTGCTGTGCATCGTGGATAAATATACATGAATGTGTGATAAAGTCATGCTAAGCTGACAGTACAGTAACACTTGTTACATGGTTGTGTGTTGCAGGTCTCTACTTTTACATTCCCTGCTTAGACAAGTGTCACAAAGTAGACTTTCGCATAAAAACCTTTGAAGTTCCTTTTCACCAGGTAAATACACTACTTATAGAAATGCTCATATATAGTTGCTGTATGACATCATTATCTTTACATCAACATGTCTTCTTGGTCAGTCCTTTGTGTACAATTGTGTCCTGTGCAGAAATAAAGATGGTCCAATCATATTTACCCCACACATCCATATATAGCCACCTTTATCTGCCTGACCATTTACTGTACCTGTCTCCTCTCTCTTTTTATAGATTGTAACCAAGGACCTTGTTACTCTGGATGTTGATGCAGTGTGTTACTATCGCCTAGAAAATGCTTCTCTTTTTCTGACAAGTGTGAGCAATATATCCAGTGCACTGCAGCTGCTGATCCAGAGTACAATTAAGCGCCTTCTAGCACATCGTATGTTCCTTGACATCTTGCTGGAAAGAAAGAGCATCGGAGAAGAAGTAAAGGTCAGAATTAGAATAGAGGAAGGGAATCTGCCTTAGAAACAACATTTGCAAATATTCTGGACTACTAGCTAAAAGGGAGTGCTAGATTACAGATGCTTTATTGGAGGGTTTTAAGAGGTGTCAGAGTAAGTTGGCTACCAATGAAAAAGCTTAACAGAGAGACTCTGATTTACTACAGTTAGGACCACCTACAACAGTAAAGCCTTGATAGTGGTGAGTGGCTTATCGTATGTTTGCAAATGTGTGTAACTAATATTTATGGGTTGGATCCTGTGTTACTTTTCTAATGGAATTGGATCCCTAAATAATAGTTGTTTGCAAATCCAAAATCACAAGTCCACTATATCCACTCATCCGTGGAACTACACCCGCACTAATCCCCTTGCGCCAATTGATTTCCAGTAGCCAGGGCCAACCGTAAGTTTTCTGATTCCTACAGACATATATTGGCAACAGTTGAATTATAAGGAAATGTGAAGGGTGCTTTAAACTAAAAAATAATGAACAACCTCTCAAGTGTACATACAAAAAATGTTACTAGTGCTTCATATATTAAATGCACATGTATACAATATGAAGTGACAGCTGTTGGGAAGTTTGGATCATTACGCAAAGCTGCGCAGACCCAAATGGCAGAATCAGACCCTACAGCATGGAGGTGATGTCTGATTCTGTATGGGGGGAAGGGGGGGAGGGGGTGACCAGGCAGCTGTCAGCAGTTCTGTCCACATGGAGATCCGCTTTGTAATGTCTTACGATATGTCCATACAATAAAGCCAATAAAAGTTTCAAAAGAACAACTGAAAAGTTCTGAAATAGTGTCATGGGGCCTGTACTAACGCACAGCGCATCGGCAAGCACTCCCCCCCAGTCCCAGCATATTTACCCTCCCTTACGCCGGCTGAAGGCTACCCTAACTTCAGCCGGCATAAGCGAGGGTAAATACACTGTGACCGGCGCGTATTTACTTTTCAGCCGTTCTTACGTGAATACCGCGGACGGCGTTGGTCTGGATCATCCCCATGGTACAGAAAAAATGACAAATCTAAGGGGCGGATTTACTAAGCTGCGGGAAAGGAAAAGTGGAGATGTTGCCCATAGCAACCAATCAGATTCTAGCTTACAGTTGCTAGTATGGTTGCTATAAGCAACATCTCCACTTTTCCTTTCCCGCAGCTTAGTAAATCCGGCCCTAAGTCTTTTGGAAGGACATTAAATTGTTGATAAGGGTAATTGTGATGAGTCCTGTCTTTTACCTCTTTGCAGGTAGCATTGGATGCTGTGACTTGTCACTGGGGGATCAAAGTGGAAAGAACAGAAATGTAGGTATGAAATCTGAGAACAAAATCACCATCGAAAAAAAACAAACATTTATTTAGTTAGCTGAACATTGCAGAAATTAGATGTTCATCTTAAATGATTATTTCCCCAATTATTTGTATCATTTTAGAGAATTTAGGAGAATTTAGCAGTGATCATTTCACCATTAGCAATCTAAGTTCCGGTACCTATCACCTTGAAATCAGAATCACCTGCCATAAAAACATATGGGTGACTTTCTTGGTACCACAACTGTGTCCCCAAAATGCTGTGTGTTTGTTTGTAGTTCCTAGGAGTATGCTAAGTGCTACCGCAATCTTTACAACTTCTTCATTTTAAAGTCTAAAAAAGTGTATGTATAATTTTATATGTTATGCAGTTTAATGCAATCTCTCTTTGGTATAAGTTTCATTTTGTGAAGCCTTTGTGAGCAGGAGTAAAAGAAATATTATATCACTTGTTTCACTAGTTCACTAGTCTACAATGCAGAAGCTGCAGCCAGACTAATAGTTCTTTCAAAGAACAAATAGATGGGTGTAAAACGACAGCGCAGGAAAAGATAAAACAAATAAATAACAGTAGATATAAGTCAATATAAACACAAAAAATTATAAATGTCAAATAGATGAGGCATACAGGTAAATAAAAATCTTATCTTCCAAAAAAAATCTATTATCTCTAATAGTTCTTTTAGACCGCCACAAAAAAATCTGGGTTTTTGGTGGTGATCTGAAAGGTACCTGAAAGGTACCTGGTCCAGGACACAGGAATAAAAGAAGGGTTTTTCCTGGTGGTGATGTGAAAGTTGGTGACCCAGGTTTTTCAACCGGGGTCTCACCTAATACACCCAATTGAAAGGGTTTGTTACTGGTTTGTTACTGTTGCTATGCACACGCAGCCCCTTCACTATGTCAGGGCAAACCCACAGAATTTCCAGGAGTTTTTTTAAGGCATTTTTTTGCCGGATGGCGATCTGAAAGCAGTATAAGATAAACACAGAGGGAGACACTATAAGACAAGTCTGATTTTCAACTGCCACAGAGCCTCCACCATGAATGATTCCAGCAGGTACAAAAAACTCTGGTCCTGAGTTTCCATCAGTTACTATGGTAACCATTTGTGTTGGAGAAAAATGTTTTTTAAACATCAATTAATTCATTAAAACCAGTGAGTGACAGTTGGAAGCTCAAGGGCAGAGTATTTTGTACCTAATGGAATGGGTCATGTTGGAGGGTCTGCTGCTGTAATTAATATTCTTTTTACTCCTGTTACTAAAGGCTTCCTAAAATGAAACTTATACCAAAGAGAGATTGTATTTAACTGCCAACCTTACCTTTTTTGACTCCTGCAAACGGAATATAGAACTGATGTGTAAGTCTGGATCAATACACATCAATAGGACACACCTGTACTGTACTCTGCAGTCGCAATTCAGCCCTTCTCTTGGAAGTGTTATACTTGTGTTAGTGTTATATAAGTGTTACTTAAGACAAGATGAATCGTAATGCGCTTCTGTTAGGTTACGTAGATGTATGGTCAGATTTGGGAGACATAGGGCTGGATTCACACCACTGGACATATTGCATATACGTCCAGAGCTTCCCGATATTTGATACTGCGCATGATTAGTATCTTTTTTACGCAATCTACAAATCTTTTTGTTATGCGGTCTTGAAGACCGCATATACGCAATCTACATAACGAAAACATACGTAGATTACATAAAAAAGATACTACGCATGCACAGTATCAAATATCGGGAAACTCCGGACGTATATGCAATACGTCCGGTGGTGTGAATCCGGCCTATAAACAGCAAAATTCCAATCCCATCGCACAAAATAGAAGGGAAATAGGAGCTCATTATCTGGGCCCGGATCCAGAACTACCGTAATTTGCTGAAAGATATACTACGGCGCATGCGTAGTAGCTATTGTACGTAATCTACGTAGATTGTGTATATTCGGTCTTTAAGAATGCGAGAAGTGCTTCTAGAACCAGATATTGACCATGTTGAAGCCGACGTATTGGCTTCAGTGTGGACTTTAAGGATAGTTGACCTCTCTATTTAGTTTTTATTATCTGTATAGCTCTAATGTAAGATATCAGATAAATACAATTGAAATACCTCTCTAAAGTAAAAAACAATGCTCCCCTCCATAGTAACTTTTTCATTCACGCTGTAATATATATAATAAGTATATGTTTTGACCATTGCAGTAAAGATGTGAAACTTCCAGAAGAAGTTAAGCAATCAATGGCTATAGAAGCAGAAGCACAAAGACTTTCTAAAGCTAAGGTGAGGTTGGGGACCATGTGAAAAAAGACAATTTCTGAATGTTATTCTAGAATCTATTACCTCTCATTAATTTTGTGACAGATACTTGCAGCTGAATGTGAGAAAACTGTGTCTGAATCACTGAAACTGGCGGCTGAATCATTGTCTGGGTCGCCCACCGCACTTCAACTCCGTTACCTTCACACATTGCAATATATGACTTTAGAAAAATCAGCCAACTTCCTATTACCTTTACCCTTTGACCTTATGAACCTTAATGTTTTGTCAAAGGTACAGTCATCTAACCCAAACTCGGCTAAATCTGATACTGAAGCAGATCAATGTGCTAAGGATTCCCCAATGATGTAATAACTAATTGCATCAAAACATTTTTTATTTATTTTTTTCCATCAAAATTGTAATCATTTTGATAATATCTTAATATTTGTTTTGTTCCATGAATTTTAATAAAATCAATTAAATTTGTGCTTATACAATTATTTAATCCTGACTCACTGAACCAATTATTTGATAAACATATCATTTTTTCAATATTTGTGTTGTAATTAAGGAATACAAAATACTTTTTGTGTACATACCAGAGGCTTATAGATATTATGTAGAGGATATAGAGAATGTAAGGCTGAGTACACACTGGAAAGTTTCAGTTTAAATCTTGTTACTGTTTTAGCATTTATGTGCCCAGTGTTGAAGAGTACGCACTGAAATATCCCTGCTGGACTGTACTTTGCTCTCATAAAGCAGTTCTTTAAAAATTGTTCAGTTAGAAGGAAAAGTACAGAAATCGTTGGGCTTGCTCAGTGGCTAGATTTTCTACATTGTGGGGAAAAATGGAGATGTTGCCCATAGCACCAATCAGATTCTAGTTCTCACTTTCCTATTACATACAAGAAAATGTCAGCTAGAATCTGATTGGTTGCTGTGGGCAACATCTGCACTTTTCCATTCCCACACTTTAGTAAATCTGGCCCCAGGACACAGTAATCAGTGAAAAAAGAAAAATTAGAAGCTCTCAAAAGTCAAAACAGTCAGATGCTCGTTCAGGCGATTTTGCAGCATTGTTAGACAGTGCTCACTGGTAAGATATATGCTGAAACTGTTGTGTGATCCTGTTATCTGCACAATTATCGGCAGAAAAAGCCCAATGTATACTCTGCTTAAATTATGTATGAGATGAAACCTACACCTCTAAATAGTAACTGGTGGTTTATTTATTTTTTTCTGTGAAATTAAATAAAAAAAATGTAAAAAATTTTAGGCCCTGATTTGTGAGATAGATCACATAGTGAAAAATACAAAATAACAATAATATGTCTCAGGTTCATAGGCTTGTGTTATCATTCTGTATGGATTAGGATTTAATGTCTTTACACAAATTACAGAGATAGGTCCGGTAGTGATAAAGGGACAACACTTTACTGGGTTGGAAACAATTTGACTTATTATCACTGTTAAACATAAATGAGTTATTGTAATTGTAACAGACAAAGTTGCTCCAGGAACAAAGGTTGATAATTTTATTGCTAGGAGTACAGATAAATCAAACATTTGTCAGGACAATGTATATGGAACATAGCAAACAAATACAAAATATAGACCACTTCCTGATTGTGACCAATACTGCAATCACAAGAATACAAAAGAAGACTATGGGATATTACCAATATATCTGACAGGCAGCTCATCCAATGCAATTTATATAGGTAATATTATATCATATGCAGTATGCACTGTACACACTGTCCAATCAATGTACTCAGTGGTCATGTCAGGCACTTTTATACAATATAATGGAAAACGTGTATGGAGCATTAAAACACAGACTGATAGTGTTACTGGGGCTGATCCTGATTTCGGTAGTCAGGATATGGCGTCCCTAATAGTAGCGTAGTTACGGTTGAAGGGGCATTCCTCACTGTAACTAGGGAAGGAAGGTGGAGGGAGGCAGGGTTTTTAAGTTATGCTCTGATCCGGGCATAATTACACTCTAGGCTAAATTTAGGGTAGCCTTCAGCCGGCGTAACAGAGTGCAATTACGCCAGGACTGGGGGAGTGTCAGGGGGAGTGCATAGATGTTACGCTGTGCGTTACTAGTTCTGGATCAGGCCAATTGTAGTAATTGTGGTACTAACAGAGGGCAACAGATAATATTTGTGTATTGTAGGTCATTGCAACAATTAAGATTAATTTCAGTTAAATTATATTTCAGTAATTGGTTTAATTAAAAAAAACCCATAAACTAATTACTGAAAACATCATCATGGTCATTTTACAATAAGTACTGCATTACTATTTCAGTCACAATGAATCATTCACTTGATTAGAATAAAATGACACTGCTTTTCTAGAATACATGTACACGCCTCATGCGATTGTACATAACATCATATTAGAACATATAGGGGGAGTAATGCCTTATTTATGAGGCCTTGGTTTACTTGATTTGGGCCTCTTCTTGACTGGGACTGGAAGACTGATATCTTCACTTGTAACTTCTATGTGGACTGGTGTTTCTAGGAAGAAATTGGCAGTATTTATCACATTTATTACATTCTTAATTAAAGAAGAAAAAGAAGCAGGTAGGTAGGGGTTAATAGTTACCAAACTCTAGCAGGCAGGATATCTGCACCACAAGTATTCCTACAGTAGTTTGCATAAATTATATTTTAATAGAACATGTGCCATCCTGTTCAAGTATTACTGTATTTATATTTCCCTGTTAATTATAGTCAGGGCAATCAAGGAGCTACACTTAACTTCTGGCAGACCCTGCATTCAAGAAAACCCATCGTCTGATTGGCAGATCCTTCACACAGCAAACCTATCATAGTCTAATTTTACTAACGATTGCAACCATGCATCAAATGCACCACATTCCATCTTACATATGGGAGGTAATTAAAGCAATTAAATATATCGGAATTAGCAGCAAGAAACCACTGGCCACGTTACACAAACACACACTCATATACACACATCTGTATAAGGGACCTGATTCAGAGCTTTAGTGGATCTGCTATGCATCCTATATAGAGTTGCATGTTTCAGAAGAAACACGCAGCTCTGAATAACACGCAGAACAAGGGCAGTGGTGTAATGCCTGCTGTCACAGCTGTAGGAGTATTTTTTATACCAATGTTTGTTTCCCCAGGATGTTTTTTTTTTTATTTTGCCATGCCACTGCCACTGCAGTAAAAGCTTGGAAGACTGGATCATTGGCAGAAAATTCCTTCCTAGCCGAAGTATGATTATTTAATTTTTTAGGGAATGGGTTTTTTTTTTAATGCAACTGGCAGCCCTTATATTATTACAGAATATTGGGGACATAAAGGTGTGCAACAGGCCCTGAAGGGCAGGACATTATGGCACGTGTTGTTCCCCAAGTACTAGCATGTCCTGGCATTCATGGGAATACTGGTGCTTTTGGCACTACAAGCACCAGAATTCCCTTTAGTGGTGAGATTTATCACATTTATTTTTTAATAGCTTATTTAATGTAAAATTTTCTTTCTTTCTTTATTTATTTGGAGCACGGGGTTTTATTTTATTTTTCAGTTTGTGTATTATTTTTATTTTTTTACAGTTAGGGTGACCTGCTCCTTCCACATACACCATCCCATGTAATGGTGTAAGTGTATGACATAAGCACAGGCACCTTACACCATCCCTTTTCTCATTTAAATATTGTAGAATTCCCAGTCCCACTGGTGCGTTACAGGTGGATGCAGACACAGTTAGGTGGGCAGCCTTGCACACATCTTTCTACCTCTTGCTCCCTCATTTTGGTTGCGCTTACATCTAAAAATTAGAAGCAAGTGCAGCTTTGAATCAGTCCCAAAGTGTATATATTAATGGGAGAGATGCTGTCAGGAAAAATACTGACCAATCTATAAATTAAATGCAAACAGACTCCTTACCAAACAACAACAGTACACTAGGACATGCTATTCTCTATTGCTCCATGCACTGTAAGAAGTATACGTTGATTTATTCTTTCCTTACCTTCCACTTTTGTTTGACTTTCATCTGCTTGGCTCTTGACTTCCAGTTCCTGGATTCTCAGCAGTGCTTCTCTCAGTTGCTCTTCTAGACTCTCAGCTCTTTCTTCTGCTTTCTGAGCCCTCATCTCTGCTTGTCTGTGCAGGTAAAATGACAGGGGTATCAGCATAAATGGTATTTATGACATCAATTTGAATTATTTTCTTTGTCTAGTTTTATAATAATAAAAAAAAAGATAAAAGAATAGTATCTGCACTTTTATTAATTAGTATGTATAAGAAGGCTTAGTGATTTTTTTTTACTATTTCACGTACTTCAGCCAATAATTTAGAACTTTAGTTTGAATAATGGCTTATTGGGCAAGGTCAGTAAGCCACCGTATATATTTATTTTTATTTTCTATAAATATATCTGAACGAATCTTGCCCGCCTCAGGCTAAGACTTGCGAGTCTGCTCCTGGATAGATGATTTTCTGACACTGCAGATTATTTTACCCACAATCCATTTGTAAAATGAATTGTGGGTAAAGTATCAAATGAATTAGGACATGTATGACTAATGTTCATGAGGGCTTTTTACCTTATCCTTCTTGACTTACCTCTAGGGTGAAAATCTGTCATCACCTTGATGAATTAATTTAAAAATGGAATAGAAATATTACAATTTTTAAAAAATATTTATTTGACTGTTTATTTAAACTGTGTATGCCTGCTAGTTTGTATATCTAAATTCGATATTTACAGTCTAAAATGAGGTTTTTTTAACTTTATTTGTTTTTTGTCAGATTTGGATTGAAGGGATCCGATAAAAAGATATAAAAAAAAAGAGATTCAAACACTGCTTTGATGTCTGTGATTACTTCAGGGCTGAGTTGGTATAGGTGGGATTTTCATGACAATAAATAGTTTTCCTTTCACACAATTATTGTAATATTGTGTTACAGTATAAAAAACAGCTGCATATTTGTGACTATTTCTATACTCCCTGTAAAGTTAATTCTTACCAAAGATAGTCATCAACACAAGAAGATATAGTCATCCAATTGGTGATGTTTTGAATGACCAATATTTTTCTCTGTGAGAGTCTTAAATAGGGTAAATGATCTTTTGCCAATGTTTATGATGTGATTTAAACAGCAATAGTAATCAAGGATAACATTTCTTTAGGTAGGTAAAGAAGTGCAAGCAGTTCCTAATTGTTCACCAAGTTTTATTTATTTTGGCTATAACAGCAAACTTTTGGATTATTAATTAATGCTATTCTCATTCACTGATTGTACATACCATACGCCAGACTTCTTTAATTAATTGTACATAGAAATAAAGATAATGACACAGAAATATATATGATGATACTGTTAATAGCCCTGATTCACACCTAAGAAACTGATGCATATTATTACATACGTAGTCATCTAGACTACGCAATTTGTGTAGGGGGTTCTGTACGGATATCAACTACGTGCGGTCTTTAAAGGCGTACCATATAATGATCTCAAACAATTATGTTCTGCCACTATAAATATTTAACATAGTAGAAAGATGTGAAATGTCTTAGTGTCATTTGATGCACTTACAAGAGGCGTTTCTCCAGTTGTTGCAAAGATGTCAAAGATTCAAAGGCTTGGATGGATCGTGGAGTATCGGGCCTGCTAGCTTTTAACACACCCTATAGAAACAGACCATCATGAAATGCAATCAAGAATAAGAATTTTATGGTAAAGACCACAAGCACTAACCTCAAGAGAAACAGGAATTTCCTCTTCATTCAAGGACTTCTTACAAATGTTGCCATCATAGCCAATAACCATCACATCCTGTGCAGAATCCATTTTATTCTGAAGACCGTCATATCTGCCATGTTTTTTAACCTAATAAACAAGTTCAATGTTTTAATTTACTACCGGTGTCTGTCTGTCTGTCTGTCTGTCTGTCTGTCTGTCTGTCTGTCTGTCTGTCTGTCTGTCTGTCTATCTATCTATCTATCTATCTATCTATCTATCTATCTATCTATCTATCTATCTATCTATCCAACTGGTTAAGAAATCCTGTTTTAGACCAGTTTTGGCTCATATTGGATACATTTCTAGTTTCTCCATGTGATTGAAGTACTCATCCAATGACTTCAGTCTGTTTCTTATACCCTTTTTCCTTGCCCTTCATTATATTAATATGTCTATTGCTCAATTAATTTGTTATTTGATTTTTTGAATCTTATTCTATTCTTATGCTGTGAATGAATTCTTTTCCTTTTTGCTATTATATTTTGTAGACAACCAGCAGCCCACACTGCATTTATGATCTTTGTTCTCCACAATCATCTCTTCTTTACTTTGATCATTAACCCAGAAGAATATCAGGCCTTACTTGAGAAGATATACTGACAACTTCAGGTGTTTGAGAAATTCTGATATTCTTTTCTCCAGTTTTCAGCATGTCACCTGGAACTTCATCTTCATCTTGAAGTGATCCACTATCCTGAGATAATGCAAATTAAACCAAAGGACAATTAGAACAAATAACTATGTATTGTAGGTCTTTAGAAGTCTATTTTCAGCTGAACAGTGCAAAGTGCAGTTCTTCTAGATAGGAACCAGCATGATTTATTAATAATGACTATCTTTTTCCAACATCTTTTTACACAGGCTCCATCTAAAGCCTTGGCCATCATCTAGCACTCAAATTGTGTATGCAAAATATTTGTACAGAATAAATCTTAAATAATGGAGTAAAGAGATGATAAATTCCTTGTCTCACTCTAGCTTTATAATGGTCTGTAGTTTTAACTTAAGGTATATGTTTACATTATACAAAGAGCACAATCTATTTGCAGGAAAGTTCTTTAGTAGCTTTGCCTTGCCTGATTCTGTTCTGTGGCTTATGTCCAAGTACTACACGGAAGATTAGAATAATTTAAAGGTGTGGGAATATCTAAATGAAAAACTGGTCTAATATCTGATTACTACTACAAATTGGCTTGGCTTTTAATAAAGAAATTTCTGATATACAACCCAAATTGTGCTCATTCCTTGTACACAGTAATCTCTGGTTAGAAAATTGCTTCATACGTACCTTGTTTCCACTGATGTATGGATCATCTCGTTGCATCTCTTGGACACTATTTGTGACTTTTGAGAGAAGCAATTTGCATGTTTCAATCCATTCATCACATGTACTCTAGAGAAACAAATTTAAAAAACCCTATTACAAAAATGTGCATTATTTGTTTTGCCATTTTAAAGAACTGCCCACACCTTTACTGTCTGCAGTTGTCTCAATTCGTAACCTGAATCTTCTTCAAAAGGATTGTGGTCCAGCATCTCCTGGCAACACCTGTCACGGAATATATTTATTTTAATATTCAAATCTGTAGCTTTATAGTGAAGTCACTGATATTATGCAAACATTTCTCTTGATTAATCAGTTATATATGACCATACTTGTTGCAAAGATGGTAGCAGTTGTAACGTGTCGCCAATTGCTTTCTGTACTGGGTATTGCAGGTAATCCTCACATGGACATTCCATGAGGGTTGGTAAGAATAAGTTACTATTTGTGTATTAATAAACATTACTCAACACAAGGAATGCTTAGCACTGTCTTAAGTGGCGAAAATGGGAGCTACCCTAACTTTGTTTGTACTTACGCTAAGGGAACATCTGGTGTGCGCATGTGCAGATGTTCCCTGACAGGGAACTTACACAACTGACTTGCGTAAGTCTCCTGTCTTACTCAAATAGATATAAAATAGGGTATACCACTTTAAAATCGCTAATACGTTAATCTACAGCAGTTACCCACGCAGCCGGGGATCGATGAGAAACTGGACACTCTCTGAAACACTGAAGTTCTAGCAAGAAGCATTTAAGGTTTTCTGCAGGGACGGATCAGCCTGACATGTTTCGGGAACACTTTTTGAGAAAGGGAAGTGTTCCCGAAACATGTCAGGCTGATCCTTCCCTGCAGAAAACCTGGCTGCGTGAGACGTCCTGGCCAGGCTATCAGAGATCCACGTTCCCTCTGTTTCAACATCTCTTACACTGGGGTAGGAGCGTTCTTTAAGGACTTCGTTTTTTGCACATAAAGGACTATTGATTGTCATATTGTTTTTATTCTGTTTTGTGATACTTCATTGCCTGCGTTTTAATAGTAAAATATTTTTAATCCAGGCTTAGTGTGGTTACATCCTACTGTTGCATATTTTACATTGTATATTTTTTTCTCTTTTCTCTTTGCATACATGTGGACTGTTTTGTGGAAGATTTAACGCATATCATCGATCTACATTCAATGCAACCCATTTAAAGTGACTTACTTCCTATTTCCCCTATATGCCGCTATGCTAATTTTTTAAATGCTAATTTTTTAAGGTTTTATTATAAATATATAGAATTAAAACCATTATTACCTATTGTTTCCTATCACGCATAACCAGCGCTGTATGCCCACTATATTTTTATATTTCCTGTATTATTCAGTTTAGGATCCAGCCCATTGTATCCTGTAGACGTGTATGTAAATTTACATATGGGTCTTACCTAATGATATAAGAGGAGAAATGGTTTAATTTTTGGGATAAGTTGAGGGCATCTTCTTGTAATTTCTGTGCAGGAACTGTTGCTGCAAACGCTTCCTTATCAAACCAAACATCATCATTAGCATCAGATGCTTTAGGGGAATAGTCAGGCGATAAGACTATCAGCATGTCCACCATGTACTGGACCATAGCTGTATGGAGGTCTGTTATCTGAGGAAAAGAGAGGCAGGCATTCAGAATATTTGCAATTAATAAAAGTTATATTAAGGTATATAATACTATGCTGAGTTATGGTGTATTGAAATAATGGGCCGTATTCAGAGAACCGCATTATCGGCGACTTCAGTGCGTATTTTTAAGTACATTTAAACTGCGCATGTCTAGTAACTTTTTATACGCAGTCAACGTAGAGTATACGCGCGGAAGTACCAAGTGGACGGACTTGGGAATCGGACTCAGGAAATTCCGCATGGAACTCCCATGGAAATATACGCACGGAGGAATTTACATAGAAAAAAATACGTACAGAGGAATTTACATAGAAATGGGCGGAGCATTTCATTTACATGAAGGGAAGTGGGCGCGATTACAAAGATACACGCGGTTGGAGGACACAAATGCTCCTAAATGGCAGCGGAGAGTTAGGGCTAGTCTATGGGGGCGGAGGTCTCCGAGAGGACGGATATGCAAGGGGAGTGACTGGGGTTTGGGTGGGTGTAACTTGCTCCATCCATGTGCATATTTGCGCTCTGATCACAGCACGGAAGTCTGAATACGGACCAATATCTCTAATGAAGTTTATAGAATAAAAAAGTTTGTTCTCTTTTTTTTTTTTATATGACCCTGAGGGGGGCACTGGAGAGGCTGGTAGATTAGCGCTAGGCTTTGACACTCCCCGGTCACCAGTGAATGGAAGAAAGTATATGAAAAAAGTACACATATAATACAGCTGTGTCGTTGTGTCTGGATATACGTAATGTTCTATATATTTACATACATCTTCTCACAATAAAGCTTACAAACCTCATGTGTGAGTTGCACATCGTCCCTCTCTGTTCCACTTGTGGCTGTCAGAACCCAGTGCTGCAGCATCTTAAAGACTTCTTCTGGTTCCACTCTAATAAAATGAATAGTTACTGTGACATTTCCCCAAACACACCTAAATGGTTTAGTTGTATTTTCATGGATACATACAGGGCTTTAATTGTGGGGTACTTGGTGTACCATCTTTTCTGCAGTCAGCTTACCTGGGGCAGGACTTATTTTTGTTCTAGCACTACAGTTGGACTCAAAGACAACTGAAGGGCACTACAGTAGGGCATATAATGAACTGGGGCATGTATGTGGACTGTTACTGAATTGGGGGAAAATGTATCCAATATATAATATGAGTACTGGCTCCTTTTCTTAGAGCAATGGATACATGTATGAGTAGATCTATAACTCTATGTTTGGTAAGCACTATGGACGGGCACAAAAGGAGTGTTTTTTGATTACTAGTCTGCATTTTGTGACCACACATGCACCGCATTTCCAGTATGGATCTGGAGAAGGCTCCCCTCGCCTACACAAAAGTCTGGATACAGTAGAGGTTCAGCCCTATATATAGACAAGCTCATCTCATTATCTCTGCTTTTGATTAAATTTGCACGTTGAATGTGCTGATGTAGAGTTTTTGTATTATATATTTTTTTACATTGGGAAATGACATAATTTCTTTTGCTGGCTCTAGAAGTATGAACGTGTAATCAGCGCTGTATTAACACTTCTCACTATTCCTTATTTGTGGTTTACTCTGTAATAATGTTTTCATTGTTAATTCAATAACAGTGTGCACAATATTTCACCCACTTCAACCTATGTAAGCATGGGCATGTATTAGATTCTAAGGGCCTCATTCACTAAATGCGATTTTTTGGTGCGATTTGGAATCGCGTGGCATCGCGGCCCATCACCGCGATTTTCCTGTATTTTTTTTTTTGGGTTCCAAATTCACTAAAACGCGATTTTTTTCATACACAGGCGATGTGCCGCGATGCTTTTCGGGCTTAATCGCGATTAGCCCTTTAAATAATCGCAGCAAATCTCATGCGTGAAAAAAATCCAAAGTGCTGCATGGCTGCAATGTGTAGCCATGCTGTAGTCATTGAATTACAAGGATCAGCAAAGGTGATCCTTGTAATTCTGTGTTTACAGCATGGCTACACTTGTAGCCATGCAGCGCTCCGTTTACAGTGTGTGTCCCCCAAAAAAACAAAACACTACACAGACATTAACCCCTATAATTCTTTAATAAAGTGTTACATGTGTAAAAATAAGTAAACCTAACTAACACCTTATGATTATCTTCATAAGAATATGTCAGGAACAGTAGAACTGTACTGTACAGTTAATCAGCGCCCCCTACTGCCGGGAAGTTATATTCAAGACGCCGGGATCAAGAAAAGAAGGTTTCTTCGGCATCTCCAGCCAAGAAGATTTTTGAAGCGAGAAGAAAAGAACAGAATTCTTCATTTAAAGAACATTAGAAGGCTCCCAAGATGCGGACATCTAATGGTGAGTTTAAAAATATTTTTATTCATTTTATACACATGTAACACTTTATGTATACCACTTACTTTAGGAGAGATGACCACCTAAGGTAAGTGCATACACGTAGGGGGTAATGTTAGTTAGGTTTACATATTTTTACACATGTAACACTTTATTAAAGAATTGTAGGGGTTAATGTCTGTGTAGTGGTTTTTTTTTGGGACACACACTATAAACGGAGCGCTGCATGGCTACAAGTGTAGCCATGCTGTAAACACAGAATTACAAGGATCACCTTTGCTGATCCTTGTAATTCAATGACTACAGCATGGCTACACATTGCAGCCATGCAGCACTTTGGATTTTTAAACAAAAAAACACATGTCTGTTATTCAGACATGTGTTTTAATGGTCTCGATCGGCCCAAAAACATACATTCGCCCCTCTATAGAGGCAAATGTATGTTTTGTGATTTAAAGGCGATTTCACCGCGATCCCGGCGAAATCGTCTTTAGTGAATTACAAACTTCCTATGTTTGTAATTCAAAAAAGTCAGGACCGCGAATTTTTAGCTTAGTGAATATACTTTGGCGATTTTTAAGCTAAAAATCACACGATTTAAGGGCATTTAGCCCAAATCGCGTTTAGTGAATGAGGCCCTTAAAGTGAATTGTGTAAATGTCAACAATACAAGTCTCTATTTGGCTATATATTGAGTTGTACCCACCCACATAATCTTCTGTTTGTTTGTAAAAACCCAATGATAATGCACTAAGATGTTCACTTGCCAATTGCAGTACTGTACAATTATGGGTATAGGAAGTGCATCTGCTACATGGCTTAGAGGTAAGGGCCAGCTACTCCCTTACCAATGTTTTCATGGAAGATCACTTGCACCCCTGTAGCCATTACATCACCCCTTGAGCCTGCAACTCCCCTTTGAAAAGAGCAGAGCAGAATCCACTTCCGATAAGTGCTAAAGATGTTTTTAATTTAAAAGTGGGGACGGCCACTTTACATTAGCCATTGTAGGACACAATAGCATTGAAAATTATTTCTATAAAGCTGTTTTCTCTTTTATCAAAGTTATTATTTATATTTGATATTTACAAAAAATAAATAATTACATTTTTTTGTGGAATATAAAACAAAAAAAATTTTTTTTTTTTTTTCATGTTTAAATACATTTTTGGGAATGTATTTGTACTGCATATATTAATCTGATTTCATGAGCGGTCAAAGCTAAATTTATATTTGTTTTTCATACTTTTTGATAGAATCCAAGCTTGAGCTCTCTTCTGATTCAGGACTCCCAATAAGTTCCAGGATTCGATCAACTTGGGTAATCCATTCAGGAAAAAGTTGGTATAAGGTTGACCAATCGGATTCTTTTATTTCCTTGGTTGCATATTTATGTGCATGTAATGGCAAGTACCAGTTCTCCAAACTGTTTAAAAATAATGCGAGGCCTCTAGCGACTCCTGTTTATATGAAAGGAGAAAGCACAAGCCTTACAATATTCAAAGAGTCAATGCTTTGCTATTGTAAATGTATATTTATGTATATTTTCTATACCAATAAATAGAAGGTCTGAATTGAGTTTTGTTTAATTCAAGTGCATTTCTTTTGGCCGCTTTACCATACTGACCATAATCAGAAGTACCTTTGGATCCATTCTAATAGATCGTAAATAAT
>WWET01001765.1:123916-135227 GCA_011038615.1 Limnodynastes dumerilii | reverse complement strand
GACAGCAATTAAATATAATATATATGTGAACATGCAGAGTGCAAATCACAATTCCCTAACAAGCAACACTGTGATGTAGTGTTACAGTAAGGTTAATATATGTATATTTACATAATTGTATACAGTATTCTCCTAAGTTATAAAAATATAAATTATTCAAAATGAAAACTTTGGCATATTTATTTATTTTCATATTGTCTATCTCCCTATAGGTAGGTTCAGATTCAGGGGTGTACCTAAAGGGGGTACAAAGGGTGTGACTGCCATAAGGCCTGGAGGAGAGGAGGGCCCAAGGCACCCACCCCCCTGTACTGTAAGCAAGCTGTCAGAGGCACTACAGTGCTCAGCACTCATCCATGGAGTGCCAAGCACTGCTTTAAGCTGTTACCCTCTGACAACTGCTATCAGGTAGTGGTCCCGCCTTGCTCTGCCCAAAATCCCACCTGACTCCACCTAACCCCACCCATCCAGACTCAGGCCCCACTTCCCTTCTATGGGGCTTGAATCTGTCACCTTCTGTCCCTGTGCTATTGGAAAAATCTTTATTTGTTAATCCAACTCCCATTCCGTTTCCATTTTACAATATATTGGTGAGATGTGTATCATTTAAGCAGACATATAAAATGTATGTATTGAATGCCCCATATGGCTCTTTCCTTACTTTATGAGGAACATAGTGTATGATTAAGGAACAGACTGTTTTTACGGAACTGCAATATAAAACTAACATATTACATGCTTTCATCTTGTTAGTCTTTGTACAATTTCTGTAACTTGTTATTAATGTAAAGTCCTTCAGTTTAGAACTCACTTAGTCAGTTCCCCAATGGAATTCTTGAAATAAATGATTTCCTCTGTGAGACATCTATCCAGTGCACGTTGTGCCAGCAGATCATTGTGCAGGCTGAGCACCTGGTGTGGGATCTTGTTCAGTAACATTGCATATCGTTCTCTACAGGAACAAATAACAGAGATAGATAAAGTTGTACCAACAGTTCTACAAAAGAGAACAGCAATAAGAGGTAATGAGTAAATATTATTTTTATTAATGATTACAGTAATGGACTAAAAATGTAAATGAAGGAGAGCAGGCTGGTAAGTGTGGCATCCACTTGCAACTCTTCAATTACAAACTCTCTTCCTTCAGACTTGGAAACCCATCCTGTGCTACCACAATGAAGTATGGGTGATGAATAAAAGAGATGTATGGGTAATAATGAGACAAATACTGACCTGAGCTTAGCTAGCAACTGCCCCCTCTCCACACACTCCGTGCTGACCTGACGAATTAACTCATGAAATACAATATTGTAGATGTTCTGCTCAGTCTTTACCAGTTCCAGCAGATTGTGTATCTAAATAAACAAATAACAATACACAAAAATAACATGAATTTATGGAAACACATTGAGTCTGATCCAGGCTTAATTACGACAGCTAATTTACACATGTTGCATGCATAAACCTGGCTGTGGGAAGCAGATGTTACACATCGTTACTCTGCTTGTATGTATCTTGTACAATAGGGCGTGAATCCCTATACTACTTGAATCTCTATTCAAGTAGTATACGCTTTGTGGGAGGAGGGAGGCATTTTAATTGTACAGGCTGGGTTAGACACTTACGTTTTACGTGCGCAAGCGTACCTAAGCTACGCACTACTAAGAATAATGCACTCTCCCCCTCATGTACGTAACTTAGCTGACTTACATGTTCAGATCCCTTAATTTTTATTCTCTGGTCATATGAAATGCCTTTTTTGTACATAAGTGCCTAACCCTGCCCACTCTGTACAATTTAAATGCCTCCCTCCACCCACAATGTGTATATTTGGCTTGCATTGGGATGTCACGCCCTATTGTACGGAGTAACATACAAGTTACGTATGATCAGAGTTACAATAGGTAACATCTGCCACGCGCATGCGCAGTGCATTCTGATAGCCAGGCTTACACATGCCGCATACACAAATTGGCTGCCGTTATTAAGTCTGGTTCAGGCCCTAAAAGGTGAAGTTTCTTAGCTCAACTCTATTTTATAGATTAAACATAAAGCTATGCAGTGTGTGAGCTCTATGTGCAGCAGTAAAGTATTTTCCCTGCATGCAAAAGATTTAAAATTAATTAGCACCCTCGCATTCCAAAATGGTTTAACCGAGCTGTATACTTGGACCTGTTTTGCTCTGAATCAGCCCCGGATTTAGTTTTCCTGCAGCAGAAGCACAAATCTGCTTCTCACAATGCATGCATTGCAACTTTTGCAACTCTGGATAGAACTTACTGAAAGGGTGCATGCGTTTGAAACAAGCAAAGGGATGTCCATAGGCAGAGACTGTGAGGTTGCAGCAGCCTATACGAGTTTGCAAGTTTTAATATTTTTACATTTTTTTTTATTTTCAAGCCCTAACAAATTTTGAACACTCTTTTTTTTAATAAAACCTGAGTAGAATGTGCGGCAATATGATGCTATTAAGGTTAAATAAACATTGTGTACTGTATGAACTAAAATATATTTTAGAAGCTAATTAATACTTAATTTTTTTTTGAATATTCAAAATAGAATTTACACTTACACCAACCCCTGAGCTGGTGTAAAATTTTAGGTGTAAGCGTGGTGTATCCGACCTGCTACTGAGCTCCCAGCAGCACTAAACCGCCCACTTTTTAATTTACATATAGTGGAACTCCATGTTCCGCTAGTGCAGAGCACACAGAAGCGGGCACAAACAGATGGGTAGCTCTGCGTCCAACTTTCTGTGCTCGCTCCCACTGTGCACATGGGAAAACCTTGAAAAATCTGCACTGTGCACTGTGCACCTTGAAAAATCACTGTCGCTTTATGTTTATAAAAAAAAAACACAAGCGCAGCATGTTTGGATTGCTTAGCATGGCTGCACTGATAGAACTTGCTCATTGGTGAGCCTTGTAGTAATATCAGCGTCAGCACGTTAAGCCTTCTAAGCATGCTGCACTGTATCCGGTGCCTAAAAAAAAACTGTGTCCAAAAAACATACAGACTCACCATTTAGATATCATCATTCTTGGGAAGAGTTGCTTGTAGTTTTTTCTTTCTTTGAAGTTATTCTTCTCCAGTTGCTTGAAGAATCTTGTCCGCTTGCTTGAAGAAGTTCTGGTCCTTCCTTCATTTCTTCTGCCTTTTCTGGCACTTGCCCCGATGACAGGCTCTGTCCTCTTCTTCGGCGCCGCTACTAATGACCGTTCAGACACTAAATTATGACGTCATAAACACAAGAGAGCTCACTAGAGCCCCTAATGTAAATGACGTCATATCTTCTATAAAAGGGTGCCCTCTACTGACCGAATGGTCATTAGTAGTGGCGCTGAAGAAGAGTCTGAAATAATTTTATTTACTTTATGCATCACACTTTAGTTTAAAAGACATTTATTACAACACAGTGTGGTCACCTGTGGTAATTTTACAGAGTAGGGGGCAATATTATGCATTTTAAATGTTTATTTTAGGCACATATGTATGTTCATGTATTACTGTATGTTTTTGGACACTATTTTTTTTTTTTAGGCACTGGATATAGCACAGCATGCTTAGAAGGCCTAACATGCTGATGCTGATATTACTACAAGGCTCAGCAATGCTGAGCCTTGTAGTTCTATCAGCGCAGCCATGCTAAGCATTCAAAACACGCGCTTGCCTTTGCGACATAGAAAAACACATGTCAAATATATTGACATGTGTTTTTCTGGTACAGTGTGGGGCGCTTTCAATGAACGTGCCCCACACAAAAGGCGCTTTGATTTTCAGCGTTTTGCAGACGAACTAAAAGCGATATGGTCAAATTGCCTTTAGTGAATACTGCGAATTGTATTTTTTCTAGGGCAAACATCTGGGCGATTTCTGTACAGCGATGTTTGCCGGGTCGAATTTGCAAAAGACTAAAATCCCGGGACTTTTCTTTTAGTGAATACGGAGATGGCATAATCGCCAGCAAAGTCCCGGGACTTTGGTCTTTTTTGGCAAAATTGACTTTAGTAAATATACCCCCTAGAGTGTAAACTTGACGTGTAATTGATAAATATATATTGCTTGTATAAAAGGAGAAGACAAATTAATTATATAAAGCTTTCAAGTTGTAAAAACCATCTGAAAATACAAACCAACAAAGCGCCTGACATAATGTAAATACTGTAATAATGGACTGGATCCAGAGATGAAAATTAAGAGGAAAACAGGTAGAAGGTTACAACGAGGCAAAACCATGCTGAATGCCAGGGTACTGAGTTGATGGCAATGGACCTGATTCACACATAAGAACGCTTTATGTTCTTAATTAAATGCAACTAGCAGCAAGGCAACTTCCCTGACATGCCCCGTTATTAGCTTCTTAACCGACTTAAGAATCCATAAGGCTACCTTATCTTTAGGTTCTTAGTTGTGTGTGCGTAGATCGGCTAATTAAGAACGTTTCTGCCTAACCACACCCAGATTTCCCCATTTAAATGCATCTCTCCACCTAATCTTCTTATCTTCGTACTTAACTTTTCCAGACACACCCCTTCCTTCTTAAGTCACTATGAACCTAGAAGAAATAGGTTCATAATGGTGATTCAGTGTCGTCCCGTTCTTAAGTCCTGCGTAAATTGCGTGTATTACGTTGCTACGCATGCGCAGTATATCCCTTCTTAAATATACACACCCAAAAAGCTGCATTTTCTTAACTGTGTATCAGGTCCAATATGTCTCCAGCAGTATGAAAGTAAAATCAGGTCAGGTGACACAACCCTTTGTACCTGAGTTGGACCATCTAACTTTAGGTCTTCCTCGTCCACACCTGCTGTCTTCAACATGTTATCCATCACCTTCATCAGCTGGTGAACCTCTGCCCTTCCACTAGGTTTCCTATTGAATAAATCCAGACTTGACATTTAAATCTGGGCTAAATTTGGTCAATATCTGGAAAATGATTAGGGTAAAGCTTACACTTACATAGATGGGAACACCCGAAGCTTCTTCTCATCATCTTCTAATTGCGTGGTGTACTTACTAGACAGAAAATAAAGAAATGTAAAAAATATGCCTTCACAAACAGTAATGTACTGGAACAATACTGCTAGCACAAACCAACTGCACCACACTGTACTGGTGTTTTGTTTTTGTTCTTTTTTTACAAGCATTATTGAATATACCCCTTTTGGGTATCGCAAATGGGGTAAATTCAGAGTAATCTTTGTATTCTCCCCCTTGTAAAGTGTGTCCCATTGTTATAGTTTGTATTGTTGCTTGCAAACCATTGCTACACACTCAAAGTTTGAATTGTAAGTCCTCCACATATATTGTACTTCAGCAATATAGATGGTTCTTGCCTAGATAAACAAGTCAGTTATATTTTACAGAACACTGATAAAACCAACAGCACTATTATGAGTGTGTCTGAATTTGGAAATTCCTGGATCTCCCAAGTAGGGTCACTCGTCTATTATATTGTGAAGAGATGCTACTAACCGAATAGTACCTGCTCAAAGGAAATCTAGGTCCAGTCTACACTTAAGTGTTGTACTATTATAAAGAACAATAATTGCTGGACTGTGTGTTATATATGTTTAGCATTACTCTGTCTATAAATGATCCATTAGTTTGCTTAAGTTATCATTATTTGTTTTATCTAATAAACAAAATATATATTTTATGCATAAAAAAGTAGCAGATAAGATCATTTACTGTTAAGATCTGAGATGCTTTGTTCAAATCTTTTATTGACTTTTGCAAAGAGATCTTGTTAGCCCTTTGTGTGGCCTGTATTAAAATACTAGTATAGTTTTCACCACTGAAAGTAAACTAACCAACAACACTGTGTTCATTTAATTCACCTGTGCAATGTCCTATTAGACAGACAATGAATAGATCTAACATATATAACATCAGTACATTACGAATATCTCCATTATATTGTTTCTCTCTCTCTCTTTTTGTGGGAATCACTGAGTGGTGGTCATTACAGAACTGCGTTCCTGTTATAGGTTTCTGTCTTAATTGGACACATTGGGCCGGATCCTGAAGAACGTACGACAGGGGAATTACGCTCGCCGCGTGCGTAATTCCCCTTTAATCTAACTTGTGCGCATGTGCACTAAGTTCTTACGCTTGCATACCGGCAGGCGTATGTAACTTTATTACGTACGCTGGCTGGTACTAAAAAGGGGCTTGCAAAAAATTTACGATGGTTGTATATCCGCCATGTAAATTAGGCGCTGGGGCGGGGGAAGCCCCGTCACGACTGCGTCTGCAGCCGTAAGGCCGCAGACATAGGGCCGGATTCACACCTAAGAAGCAGTTGCTTGTTAGGTTCGTATCTTTAGTAAAGGACCTACTGCGCATGTGTATATATATGTGTGTGTATATGTTAATATATATATATATATATATATATATATATATACACACAAACATCTGATATGAGTGTTCGTGTATATATATCCAGGGTGTTATTGTGCGCATCACTGATAGGCCTGTCACAGCTATGTGCTAATATGTATTCTTCTGATTGGCAACTGGTGGAATATACAACGTTACTCACATGTTGCAAATGAACACCTATGTTTTCATTTACAGGACCATCATCTGTGGCTCCACCACCTCCAGCTCCCAGGCGCAGGGATTGGAGCCCCGACTCTTAGGGGAAAGAACCCAGGGCAAAAAAACATTGTGGTAGATCCTGAACAACGTTTGCTTTACGTTTGTTCGCGTAGCGAATTTTCGCGTACGTAAATTCGCACCGCTACCCTTAACACACCCCCTGCACGGACGTATTTTGTGAAAATACGCTACCCAAACCCTACCTTAACTTTTCCAGACGTAACACAATACGTCCGCTAACGGGCGTACAGACTACGCGAACGTACGCAGCTTAGCACGCCCATACTGTACACTTTAAATACCCCCCTCCGCCTACTTCACGTAATTCGCACGTAATCTTCGCTAACGTATTTTTGGCACGCCCACACGTAATTACATACGTTCGCAATACGTGAATTCTTCTTACGTTAGAAAATACGCTACGCGAATTAGCGTATTTTCTGCGGTGCGCATGCGCAGTACGCTCTAAACTGCGAATTTACGTGTAAACCACACGTAAATTCGCAGAAAAACGTACAGCAGGATCTGGCCCCATGTGATGATGTCACACGTCGTGACATCATTACCCAGAGTGCCACGGACCTTCGGAATGGCAATGCTGAGGTCTGATGTGCAGGGCATTCAGACCTCTGCCAACGATTTTTCTACTAGTGTCCTGGGCAGGACAGAGAGGGGGCTCTCTGTCCGGGCCTGGGACACTAGGCTCGGCTGTCCCCCCCCTGATGGCAGTCCTGCTCATAAGTGCCATAAGGTACCTAAAAAGGGGGGCAGGATGGGTGAGTTAGGTGCGAGTCTGTACGCACCTAAGTCACACTGAATCTGTGAATCTGGTCCCTAGTCGTAAGATTTAAGGTAGAAATCTGGACGTAAGCCCCCTGCACTCCCCGTTCTCGGTAGTAAATCTGGACAATTATGCATTCGGACTTACAGACCCTCGCACGCACATAAAGCTGGATCTGGCCCATTGTGTGCTCAGTGTATATAATTTAAATGGTGATATGCTATGATCCGTTTCTTTTTTCTTTCCCTTATAGTTTTATTACTTGCTCAAGGTTGTCATATGTGCACATCACACGGATTATTGGATTGCATGCCTACATTGGAACTCAAACATATTATCAATGGATTCATTAGATTTCTATAATTTGGTATCACACTAGTAGGCTAATTTTCTCGATTTCCTACTTGTTGTTACTTGTATTTTACTGTATGCTCGGCCAGCAGGCCACATTTAGGAGGAAGCAGCCTCAGTAAAATATGGTACAAAAATTTTCCAAAAAGTAGGAAAAAACAGGGAAACTCTTATACAGGTGCACAACCCAACAAAAATATTGCTAGGACCCCAATAACATATTCCTGTTTTCATAAAATTAGCTTTTATTTCATACATTAAAAATTACATAGGAAAGACACCTTGCAGAGAACATATGTAGATATACACCTGTCCAAACCATGGTTATTTTAGCTCATGGTTGCCAACTTTTCCAAAGGAATATCAGGGAGATTGTGATAACTCTATCAAGGCGCTGCACCAAAGGGGTGTGTCCTGTACTACCAAAGGGGTGTGTCTTGCACTAAAGGGGTGTGTCCTGTGAATAGCTCCACCTAGGGTGTCTAGAACTGCCAGGAAAAGTATTTCTCAATAAAAATGGCAGCAAAAGTATTTATTCGGTTTTAACTTATCAGTGAATAAATACGTATTTATTACAAGATAATTGCCAGTCTTTGATTACATCTTGACCTCCATAAAAATGGCTGCCTCCATAGGCCTTAATAAAGGGAAATAGAACACAATATCTACATTTTGTCATAATACAGCAGTGACTTCTGAAACTGGATCAACATCAGGGAGATTATCAAACACTTCAGGGAGTCAGGGAGATTACCCACATTTCAGGGAGTCTCCCTGATATTTAGGGAGAGTTGGCAACTATGGTCCAAACCTAGTAGCCAAAAAATAAATCAATAAGTAATAGTGCCAATTCATGAGTAAACAGTGTTACAAAGGTCATGAAAAAATGATCAGCAGAACAATAGAAATAATCTGAGATGAACGCGCCGATCACACATAGAAACAATGTTCCAGATCCAGACCAGAAACTCCGAATGTACTCACGATCAACAGCGTAACTACGAACGAAGGGGCGTGCCCGACATTTGACACCCGTAATTGCGCTTCTGAGGCGGGGTGAGGCATTTAAATCGTACAGTATGGGCGTGCTTTGGCGCGTAAGTACGTGCAGCTATTATGGCCATAAGGAATTACGCATGGAAAAGTTAAGGTAGCGTTTGGAAAGCGTAAAATGGCAAAAATACGTATGAGCGAGGGGAGCGCATAGTAAATACGAAAGCGTAAATATGCTACGCGTTGAAACGGAAAGGGAACGTGGGTCTGGATCTGGCCCAATGTTGCTTTATAATGTAAATAACTAAGGCACCTGCTATGTAGAATACTAAAAAGGCATACTACAAAACGTGAGCATAAGGAGCCAAACAGCAGAGACCTACTCTAAAATCCTACGGCTGTCCCTAGTAAGAGAAGAGAGATTTCGCCCACTCGTAGGCACGTAACAAGCCCTACACGGATCTAACAAATAACCAGCTATAGCTCACGAAAGGATAAGAGGCAAGCGGATCCTGTGTGTTCATCACATACGCTGCTCCCGTGTGCACCGGGATCCGCTTGCCTCCTGTCCTATCGTGAGCTATAGCCTATTATTTCTTAGATCAGTGTACGGCTGATCTTGCAGTTTTGCATGTTCTGCGCACGCTCGCGGCAGATGTTACGACCAGAAACTCTGAACGTACTTACGAGCCTAGGCTCATCAGCGTAACTACAGAAGAAGGCACGTGCCAGCCATACGACACCCGTAATTACGCTTCGGAGGCGGAGTGAGGCATTTAAATCGTACAGTATGGGCGTGCTTAGGCACGTAAGCACGTGCAGCCATTACGGCCGACCGCAGTTACGCTTGGAAAAGTTAAGGTAGGGTTTGGCAAGCGTATAACGGCAAAAATACGTACGGCGAGGGGGGTGCAAGGTAATTACGAAAGCGTAAATAAGCTACGCGTAAAATGTAAACCGAACGTAGCTTTGGATCTGGCCCATTGTTTCTATGTGTGATCGGTGTGTTCATCTCAGATTATTTCTATTGTTCTGCTGATCATTTTTTCATGACCTTTGTAACACTGTTTACTCATGAATTGGCACTATTGCTTATTGATTTATTTTTTGGCTACTTTGTTTGGACAGGTGCATATCTACATATGTTCGCTGCAAGGTGTCTTTCCTATGTAATTTTTAATGTATGAAATAAAAGTTGATTTTATGAAAACAGGAATATGTGATTGGGGTCCTAGCAATATTTTTGTTGGGTTGTGCACCTGTATAAGATTTTTCCTGTTTTTTCCTACTTTTTGGAAAATGTTTGTATTGGATTGCAATTTGAAAATCATAAAGGTAGCACCCCTGTGATTTTGCACCTTTATAAATTAACCTGTGCAGCTTAACATTTCTATTTGATTTCAGTAAAATATGGACAAGTTAGGTGATATTTAAGCGATTTTAACTGTTTTGTGCCCGTGTGGTGTTACCAATTTTATGGGTGCAAACTTGTATGCATCATTGTTTGCTCTTGACTAAGATCTAACATGAATATATTATTAAAGCTAAAGAAACACAATCTCCTATTTCATTGATCACTATTTGTTAGCAATGTAAAAAAAATACTTACATACTTAATTTAATGAACTGAAATTAATAAAACATATATTCATATAGACAAAAGTCTACTTACTCTTCATAATACTCAAGTCCCAAAACTCCTTTGTTCTTCACAATGTAAAACTCCTTTGGGATAAGGCTTTCTTCAATGCTTCCCTTTTATGAAAATCATTTCTTTAGAAATGGAATCACTTTAACTAAATTTTAAAATTCAACAACATTATTTTATAACCCATTATCACAGAGTAAATAGTCAGAAAATGAAGCATACCTTCAGTAAATCAATGTATTTATGATGTTTTTGACCAGGGAATAGCTATTTAAGCCTTATTTCATACAGTTTGCATCATCCGATTGTTAAGATAACTTACACTTTCAAAACTGAAGAAACAATGGGGAATAATTGCTAAATGTCTGAATTTCCTTTTTTTTTTTACAGTAAAACACAAAAAAATCTATTATCTCCTAAAATATATGGTAAACATTAAGGGCCGGATTCACAAAACTCTTAATTGTTTACATACTGTTACGGTACCCCGGGATTACCAGTACCGTGGACCGGGGTGACCGTGCGTAGG
This sequence comes from Limnodynastes dumerilii, assembly GCA_011038615.1. Lineage (NCBI taxonomy): Eukaryota > Metazoa > Chordata > Amphibia > Anura > Limnodynastidae > Limnodynastes > Limnodynastes dumerilii. Next base: position 124,316 of record WWET01001765.1, on the reverse strand, counting down.
TAATGGAAGTGAAACAGTACTCTGGAATTACCCGACAAAGAACCAGAGTGACTGCAAGGAAGAAGAGACGAGTAAGTCCCCAAGAAGCACCACCTGATTTCGGACCGAGTGTTCGCTAGAGCCCCTAGAGGTGGGGATAGACTGGAGCTGGTAGGAATCCGTCAAGGGCGCCCCCTTGGGAGTGTTACTCGGGAAGATAAAGCTGGGAAAGAAAGAATAAAGGGGGAGAAAGGTGGGTCTCAAGAACTAGACCGGCGACGGACTACAAGTACCGATAAACAGGACGCCACAAACTGGGAAGATACGAACTGGACTTGGACAAGACTGACCTCACGGATAGGGGCTCACATACATCAGTCACGCAAGAAATGAGGGAAACCCCGGAGGGCACAGGAACACT
>WWET01001765.1:103561-123746 GCA_011038615.1 Limnodynastes dumerilii | reverse complement strand
GCCGGACCTCTTTTGTTCCTTGTATTTACATTGTGGTCACTTTGGTCCTTGGCTGCACCCCTATATTTATATATACACTTGCACATATTTAATTTGTTGGATAGAAGCGCAGCCATTTCTTTTCCTAAAATATATGGTAAACATTAAAGGTCGGATTCACAAAACTGTAATTGTTTACATACGTGCCTAATTTTGTGATTCTAGCTACTACCCATACGTAGTAACTATTTTATGCTATCTACGTAGCGTTTTGTTATGTAGATTGCGTACATGCGGTCTTTAAAGACTGCATGTACGCAATCAATGTAATGAAACGTTACATATATAGGATAAAATAGTTACCACGCATGCGTAGTAGCTAGAATCACAAAAATAGGTACGTATGTAAAAAATTACAGTTTTGTGAATCTGGCCCTAAGATCCAAAAATACAATCAGTGATACATGTAGACAGTTAGGCGTTTCTGTGTTACACAAAAGTTTAGCTAAGTAACACAATATTTTTATGAGTAACACAGCCAGAGACTAACCATTGTTCTGGGTGACATATCACTTTTGCTTAATGTTTTTAGAGATGTTTCCATGTTCTTTTTCTCCTTAAGTAAAACATCATAGAGGAATGAAATGTCCCTAAAAATAAATAAAAATAAATGATAGCAGTGTAAAGTAAACATATGATTTATAAAAGGATCTGATCCAGACGTCCTATTTCAATGCATGCAGACCTGCGATTCCACCTATCCAGACACCTAGGACTGGACTCAGAGTTATAGTGGATCTGTTATACGACCTAAACTGAGTTGCACGTTTCAGCAGAAAAATTGAGTCTCTGTGCACTTCATTTATTCTTTATATGAATGAAAGGTCCTTGGATGACCTCAGAGATCATTACGGGACCTAACTCGTATCCTGGATCTTACCTTCCTGCTCCCGTGAGACAAACAGGTTGGTCAGTCAGGTGTTTAAACTTGTTCCTGCGAAGAGGATGATGCCAGACCGGATCAGTGGCACGCACACAAGCCTTAGACAAAAGATAAATAACTATTATTACTAACAAAATATATAATGTTCATCATGTCTTACAACAAGTTATGCAATGGAAAGGGAAGGAATTGCCTGCAAGAAAAGCCCCTTTTAGAAATAGAGACAGCCGAAAGCTCATTTTCGCTGTTTCCCTTTCGAAGAGGCAGCAATTTGTGATTTTTTTTTAAAGAATTGGTAAATATGCTGATCGGCATGCTTGCCCGTTCACTTTTCAGAAGCCGTCTGACCCGTCGCATCGGAAGCTGCCGTTCCTGCTACAGACACGACAGGAGAGGTGAGGCTTCTTTAGGGTTAGGCAGTGGAGAAGTATGAAACCGGCTTTTTTTCGAAAAAGGCCTTGTCTGTGTCGGTAACCCACACCCGAATGGAAATGACTCTTCACAAGAGTCCACTACGTGCATTAGGCACACAAGACTACTGTTGCCAAACTGCAGGTCCACATAATGTATGTTATCAAGAATAAAGGAAATGTTATATTTACATAAAGGTGAGGTTTACTTTCACAAAGCCTTTATTAGAAATCCACTAATCTGTACTTTAAGTAATAGTGCAGTAATATAATACATGTGCAATGATACAATTCAAAGTCATCAGTTTGAAAGATATTAAAATGTTGAATGTTTGCCTGGTTACTTACATGGCTCTTTTATATTATATATAATATTTTTCTGAGGTAAAGATAGAGCAATGATTGAATAGAATTTAGGTAGGAGAAAACAAAAAAGGGAACAAGGTGATAACAAATAAAAGTGTCCAAATAGTGAGAAGAGACAGTTAAATTGCATTTGTGATGTTGGAACAGTATCTGTCATGGCAACTATATAACACAACCAATGAGACTGATGTTTCCCATATCAACTAATCAAATTCTAGCTCTCTCTTTCCTACTACATGCGAGAATGTTAGCTAGAATCTGATTGATTGCTATGGGTAACATTTCCACTTTTCCTTTCCGCAGCTTAGTAAATCTGGCCCCAGGTGTTGTAGAACTGCAGCTCCCAGCAAGCTCAAACATCACAGGTATATCTGACACCAGGCAACGCTTGATGGGACAATGCCACATGTTGCCTATGTGTGATACAGCATATACTGTACCAGTGAGCAGGTTTCCCATTAGGCTTGTGAGACATGTGCACATAACTTTTCAGAGGCCAGGAACAGGGCAAAGGGACACCTGTAAATGGCAATGACCTGTCAAGAGACCCCGATGCCCAACCATTGACCTAGGTAACCATGATCTAAGTGCTAAAACTCCTGGCTCTGAGTTCTGCCATGGAGTCTATGCGAACCATTTTCCAGATGTGCAGTGCAACATCATACTGTATGGGATCACTGACCATTAATACATGATATGTGTGGCTGAGTAATCTAAACACACTCTAGAAACAGAAGGTGCCATATTAAAAAAAATATGTTTCCAGTTGCATTGAACCTTTACATCTCTTAGATATTTGTTCTTCTTTAGAGGCCCAAGTTGTGGCTTTTCTTCCGCTTTTGCAGTGGATGTGAGGACCTGGAGAATTTCATCTGGGATATATTCACATGTCTCGTATGTTGAAAGCGACTGTGATAGTTCCATACCATTATATTTTTCTTGAATGTTGGCTAAATCTAAGACATTAAAAACAACAGGCACAATAATATAATACAGTCAAGTTACACTTCCTACTGTCAGTAAATTATGATGTACACTCTCATATAGCTTATCAATCTCGTGTGCTTTGGTATCTCATAATTTACTCTATAATAATTCTTTCCTCTAAGCAGAAAAAACAGACATTCTGAGGGCCTGAACTAGGACTGCCTAATACTGGATTCCTCTAACATGCTCAGTTCTGTTTAACTTATAGGGAACACTGCAGTGTTTATTTATTATCCATATAAGTAATGTCTGAAAAAACTGTGTTTTTAAACTTACTAGAGTAGAAAGGACATTCAGGGGAATATTTACTAAAGTCGATTTTGCCAAAAAAGACCAAAGTCCCGGGACTTTGCTGGCAATTATGCCCTCGCTGTATTCACTAAAGGCAAAGTCCCGGGACTTTAGCCTTTAGCAAAATCGACCAGGCAAACATCACTGTACAAAAATAATCCAGATATTTGGCATCTAAAAAATACAAGTCACTGTATTCACTAAAGGTGATTTTACTATATAGCCTTTAGTTCGTCGGCAAAGTGCAGAAAAACAAAGCACCTTGTGTGTGAGGCGCTTTCAATGAAAGCGGCCCACACTGTACCAGAAAAACACGTCAACATATTTGACATGTGTTTTTCTCTTTCCAAAATGCAAGCGCAGCCTGTTTTGAATGCTTAGCATGGCTGTGCTGATAGAACTACAAGGCTCAGCATAGCTGAGCCTTGTAGTAATATCAGCGTCAGTATGTTAAGCCTTCTAAACATGCTGCGCTGTATCCGAAGAAAATAAAAAATGTAAAAAAAAAAACTGTGTCAAAAAAACATACACAATATACATTTACACAAATGTTATATAAAAATACACATTTACAAACCATAATATTGCCCCCTACTATCTAAAATTAATACAGGTGGCCTCACTGTGTTTTAATAAACTTCTGTTAAACTAAAGTGTGTGTAAAATATTTCTGACTCACCGTTTAGCTGTCATCCTGTCATAGGATGAGTTGCTTGTAGTTTCTTCTTTCTTTGCAGTTAATCTTCTCCAGTTGCTTGAAGAATGTTGTCCACTTGCTTGAATATGATGTTCTGGTCCTTCCTTCTGTTCTTCGGCCTCTTCTGGCACTTGCCCCGACGACAGGCTCCTTCCTCTTCATGGGCGCCGCTACTAATGACCACTCGGACACTAGAGGGCATCCTTTTATACAAATTATGACGTCATAAACACTAGAGCACTCACTAGAGCCCACTAATGTAATGGCTAAACGGTGAGTCAGAAATATTTTTTATAACTTTAAGGAACACACTTTAGTTTAACAGAAGTTTATTAAAACACAGTGTGGCCATCTGTATTAATTTTAGATGGTAGGGGGCAATATTAGGGTTTGTTAATATGTATTGTCATATGACGTGTGTCAATATATATTGTGTATGTTTTTTTTTTTACATTTTTTTTTACATTTTTTATTTTCATCAGCTACAGCGCAGCATGCTTAGAAGGCTTAACATACTGACGCTGATATTACTACAAGGCTCAGCAATGCTGAGCCTTGTAGTTCTATCAGCGCAGCCATTTGGCATAAACTGGACAAAACAAAAACTGTATTGTGAAGATAAAGCAACTTATTGGGGCTGATCCAAATATGTAATTTGTGAAGGATGGAAAATGCCACCAATATTTGAGGAAATGGAGAAATTAAATGAAAATGTCTATTAAACCTTGAAACAGGTCCCTTTAATGCCAAGAGATTGGTGAATGCAGATGATGGCATCAATAGGAAATATCTTCTGTCACCTGTTTTGTCACTAGCAGGTGCAGTGTTGCTCAACCTCCTGACAATACTAATGAAGAGTTGTTCACCAGTAAAGGCAGGGTCTCTCTGCTACTTCCTGACATGAGTCTGTATGTTGACTACATCCAGATAGTTTAAAATAATACTAAAGTTAAAAAGAACAACTCAAAAGTTTATTTAATAAAAAAGGGAAAAATATTTGGCTAAAAACAATGCTTTATTTTCCTTTCAATGCTACTAGAGTAGAATTGTAAAACTCATTAATATTCTATGCTGTTTACAACATATTCCAAAGCCACTCTTGTGGATAAACAATAGTTCTAGAGTAGTAGCAGTATATGACAAAGGTAGTTTTTATCTCCAAATATATAAGAATAGAATATAACACTGAAGAACTTTTCATTATACATAATAGTGATTATAATTATGCTTTTTTTTTTTTTTTTTTTTTTTATTGTTTTTTTTTTTTTTTTTTTTTTTTTACAAAGGTATACTGTTATGATTATACAAATTATACAGCAATATGCAAAGTTGAAATGACTTTATACCTGAACTTTGGTTTTCTACAGACACCAGGTCGCTATTGATGTTCGATCTCGTTCCCGTGGCCCTGGGCACCTCTGGTGGTGAACAGAACTTAGTTTCTGACATGTTGTACACTTGTTTATGCAGCGAGGGAGCACACAGACCCTCAGACTGCCCTCACACTGTGCCGTGATCTCACAGATTACATCCCGCCGACTGCGACTGGAAATAGCGTAGGAGAATAAAACTCACTTCACGTCTTTTCCTAACTTCTAATACAATACTATACTTGATTATGACGCCATGGATGTCTCCATGACAATGGCCCGCCCTGTTGCCTTAGTGACCATCACAAGAAAGTTACCACACAGCGGTACCTAGTGGTGGAAAATGTTCTACTTGGTAACTGTCCAAACTTTTTTTTTTTTAGCATGGAACAAGACAAGATAAAACGCATATTGAAAAGTATTAATTATCTCATTGTTTGTTCATTGTAAAAACAAGCATCAAACACATTTACCCACAGCGATTTAACTTTCTGTATAAAGGGGATTATTGCAGGGTTGCCAACTCTCCCGGAATATCCGGGAGACTCCTGGAATTTGAATAGTTCTCCAGGTATCCCGGGAGAGCTGGCAAAGCTCCTGACAGGGGCGGGGATTAATGATGCGATTAGCATAAATCGCGTCATTAAGCCCCACCCCCTTATAGCAAGCTATGGCTTCCCTCCTGGTTCTCCCGGAGGGAAGCTTTACAAAGTCGGCAACCCTGGATTATTGGCGACCACTCTATTTTTACTCAGCAACAAATTATGAGTATAATATATCTCCAGCAATTATGTAATAAAATCCTTTTTCTCCCCCCACAGCACTTCCCTCCAGGTGCCAGATTTACTAAGCTGCGGGTTTGGAAATGTGGAGATGTTGCCCATAGCAACCAATGACATTCTTGCTCTCACTTTCCCATTACATACTAGAGAATGTAATCTAGAATCTGATTGGTTGCTATGGGCAACATCACCACTTTTCCAAACCCGCAGCTTAGTAAATATGGCCCTAGGTAGGAAGGCATTGTTATATAGAACAATTTATATTGTATAAAGATAACTGTCCACATGTGTATGTTATCATACCCTCGGCTCCAACTGTACTTATTTAGCAGGCACAGTACTGTTTTTAATGGTCTGTATCTGCAAAAAGGGCTCCCGTATTGGATTTTGGACGGACAGTTCCTTCCCCCTTTACTCACCTTCCAGTCTTGCAATGTCTGATCACTATAGCAGAGCTGTGGGAACAGACTCCTACAGCTCTGCTAAAGTGACAAGACCCTCCAATGTGAATTCTTTACTCATATGATCAAGTATAAAATTAGATTTTATTCCTTATCATACATGCAAATGCGAGCAGATTAAAGCCACGCCTCCTTCAAGAAAAACCACGCCCAACTTCACAGACGCCCCTAGATGTACCGGTATTCCATAAAAAAATGTTGGAGGGTATGTGTTCTGTTCATAGTCTATTCTTAAATAGTATAGAATCTTTGGCAGGGAGACAGATAACACTAGTCAGGTCTGAAGTGAGTTAAACATGGGTTGTTCATATCTGTTTTGTATTATTTGCATCATGTCAAACGTTGAAATGATTTAACACATATATTACAGATTTCTACAAATATAAATCAGGGTTGCCTACTTTTTATTTCTTCCCTCCAGGAAATCTGAGGGAAGAAATAGATTCTGGCGTGGGTGCGGGGCTTAATGACGCAATTTATGCAAATTGCGTCATTAAGCCCCACCCCCTGCCTAATACTTACCCGGTTTTATCTGTAATAGACATCGGGACGGGGCTTGATAGCGCAAATTAAGTCATCAAGTTCCTTCCTGTCCCTAGCAAATCTAGTATACTAGTGTTGCTAGGCAGGGGGGCAGGACTTGAGGCCATGATTTCCATGAAACCACGGGCCTCAAGTCATTTGCGGAAGATTTGCCGGCTCTCCCGGGATCCCGCGAGAAATGCCCGAATTTCGGGCAGTCTCCCGGACATTTAATTAGCATATGTTATGTAACCAATTATCATTTATTCCACAAAGAATGCTGACTTTATGGTGATTGGTAAGCTCTTTTGCATCCATGTTGTTTTAAAAACCACTGCTTCTTCTGCTTCTATTGTGAAGCCGGTGAAATGTCGCTATTTAGAACTTTCATTTGGACAAACTAATTTATGTGCTGGTTGCTTTCACCTTCATTATGAGTTTGCCAGCAGTTAACAGACTCTAACACTGTATCATTGAAATTGTAAGATAATAATAGAATATTGGACCATATCCAGAGTTTGAAAATAATAGAAAATCAGGTTTAGTGTTACACCTGTGCAAAACCATATTGAATTGCAGTGGAGGCAAATATTAGAGTTGAGTGATTTTGTTTGCTATTCCAAGTCTAAATAACAGTTTAAAAGTTAAGCTAATCAATATTTGTGTTCAATAAGCAAGATCAGAGTATTCTCGAATCAAATTCTTTGGACTTCCACTGAAATTCATCATGGTTTTTCTCAGGTGTAAAGTTCTACCAGTTTACCTGTTATTTTTGAACTCTCAGTGTAGTTCAATTAGTTTTACCCTCACATATATTATAAAAAATATTATAAAAATAGCATCGGTTTACTTTAGTGCTGAATATGGTTCTGTGAACAGGATTGTGGACATTAATGAGTACATCAAAGGTGGGCATATATGAGGTGAATAAGAGCAACATGGGCATGAATATGGCAGCACGAGTATTTGTGTGTGTGTGTGTGTGTGTGTGTGTGTGTGTGTGTGTGTGTGTGTGTGTGTGTGTGTGTACACAGGATCACATGACAACTTTTTAATAACACCTCCTAGCAAAAGCTTCTGTGAAAAACACTGTCCAAAAAAATACTAGTTTTTCCTATTGACAATAAAAGAAATACAGCTTGTGTGCTACTCTTGGATAGACTTTATTACACAAAAGCAAATTTGGGGACCTCTGCACTTTATTACAAAATATGCAAAGATGGCATTGTATTAGGTCATACTGTCACAATGACCCAGATCATAAGTTAAGTACGACAGGGGACTTATCCAAGTCAAGTCTCCTGTCACGGAACATCATGCGCGCGCAAGATGTTCTGCATGCGTACTTACAGATGTATGTCACTTTGTTACGTATGCCAGTAAGTACGCATAAGGGGCAGACCCATCATTTACAATATTCGTATCCCTGCCATACAGGTGGGGATAACCATGTAAACGAGGGGTCGAGGAAGCCGTTACAACTAGGTCTGCAGCCGTTCGGCCGAAAACCTAGTCATAAAAACTTAAGGTAGGAATCTGGACACATAAGTGTCTATAATACTGTAATACCCAAATCAAATCAAGGTTACAATCAAGGTAACAACCAGTGCAGGAGACGTTTACATCTTTCACAGTGCTTGGACAACAATTATATCTAATAGATAAGTAAAAGGGAAAACTTTAGGGAAAGGGGAATAGGACTGGGGAGGAAAAAAAGTTAGACCTGCCGCATAACCTTAATAAACACCTCAGAAGACGAACCTTAACAATAAATACATGTAACCTGACCATAAAACCCTCAATGAATCAGTAACGATTGTAGGAAAAGGAGAATGGATGGAAAGGAAAGTGAGGGGTTCAGGGGTAGTAGAGGATGGTGACAAGAGGATACAGCAGTAAGGTGCAGTCTAGGAAGGCTAGTTTCTGACGTTAAATATAGAAAACAATATAAATAATGATACATGGGTCAATAGATGATAGAGAACAATACATCATAGTCCCAGTTGCAAAAATGTGGTGACCTAATATAGCGCTCCAATTTGACCTAGTAATAAATGTGTAGCTAACAATGAAAATAACTCAGAAAGATGATACATGCCACATAAAGAGCATAATCAGTGAACAATGTTCAGTTTAAAATGTGAGAATCAAAATAGGGTACAAACAATGTATCCAGATACAGATCTGACAACATGTATCAGAGTTGGTATAAGTGTCTAAATCCTGAGATGTATCACAAGAAGGTTACAACAGGAAACATCAGGGAAGTCACAGAGTTTATGGCACAGAGACAATACAAATACTAGAGAAAAAACCTTGTGAGAATATCTATAAGGGGACCTGTGTAAAATTTTACATTTAATGAAACAAGTAAAATACCATATGAGGTCTATGGCAAAAATATGAGAAAATAATAATATAAAAATCGGCACCATTCAGAAAGAGGGAAATAATGATAATATAAGCAAATGTAATTATCATGGAAAAATAATAAATAAATGTTTCAAGAAATGAAAAAAGAAAAAAAGGAGGGATGGTTGAGGGAGAAACACAGCTGTTAGATGTAATCTGTGGATTAAGTAATACACTGACGCGCGTTTCGCCTGAAGCTTGATCACAGGACCTGTGACCAAGATGTGCCCTCCCGACACCGGGCACCATTCTCCCCGGTTTTTCACGCCAGCCATCTATGCCGCTCTCCTCTTCACTCCCTCCCCTCATTAGTACAGGTAAGGGAATCCACGGACCCGGAAGGGTGAAGCACCTCCGTGAGGCGGTTAACTGGGTGATAGGGTAAGTGGGATTGGTTTAAGCATAGGCCCGTGAGCGGTTATTTGGCTGATGATTCTGCTCCTCAACGGTATCACTTATTCCATAGATTACATCCAGCGACCGTGTTTCTCCGTCAATCCGCTATCCCTTATTTTCTTTTTTCAATTTTTTAAACGTTTATTTATTATTTTTCATGATAGGACTGGAGACACATGATGGGGATACTGGAGGGGGGGGGCTGGAGACACATGATGGGGATATTTGGAGGCACATGGTAGAAGTATAAGTATGCAGAAAAAACATGGGTAGGGGGTAGTCCCTTACTTTGCCAGGGTCGCTGGTCCCATAGATACACCCCTGTTTGTATATAGTAAACATATCTCCTCTTAGATGCCTCTTTTCTAAAATAAACATGTCTAAACTGACTAGCCTTTCCTCATACTTCAATGACTCCATACCCTTTATCAATTTTGTCGCCCTTCTCTGAACCCTTTCTAATTCCAATGGATTGGTGCCCAGAACTGAACTGCATATTCGAGATGAGGTCTTACCAATGATTTATATAGTCGTAAAATTACACAGTCTTCCCTTGCATCTTTGCCCCTTTTTATGCATGCTAATACTTTATTGGCCCTTGCAGCTGCTGCTTGGCATTGAGCACTATTTCTAAAGCTATTATTCACAAGCACTCCCAAATCCTTCTCAATTAAAGATTCTCCTAAATTTACCCTGTTTCATTTATAGATTGCATCCCAATTAATTACAGATATGCATTTTTGATTCCTAAATGCATAATCTTACATTTATCTATGTTAAACCTCATCTTCCATTTGGCCGCCCAATCCTCCAGTTTACTCAAGTCCCTCTGCAAAGATGCTACATCTTGCTCAGATTCTATTACCTTACATAGTTTTTTGTCATCTGAAAAAATTGAAAACTTGACCTCTACACCATCACCAAGGTCATTAATAAATATATTAAAAAGGAGTTGTCCCAGCACAGAACCTTGAGGTACACTGCTTAAAACTTTTGACCAATTAGAAAAAGTTCCATTTATCATAACTCTCTGTTCCCTATTCTCCAATCAGTTTTTGATCCAAGTACAAATGTTGTTTCCTAGACCCAGTTCCCTTATTTTGTGGAACAATCTATTGTGTGGCACTGTATCAAAGGCTTTGGCAAAATTTAAGTAGACCACATGTACTGTACATTACCTTGATTTAAGTTCAAACTAACTTTCTCATAGAAGTTAATTAGGTTAGTTTATCTTTCACAAATCCATGCTGATTCCCACTAATAATCTTATTGCGCATCAAGAAATCCTGTATATTATCTCTTAGTATCCCTTCCAGCAGTTTCCCAACTATTGATCTTAGACGTACAGGTCTATAATTACCCGGTTGTGATCTTATTCCCTTTTTAAACAATGACACTACATCTGCTATACGCCAATCCTTTGGTACACAGTCTGATTAAATTGAGTCTATGAAAATTAAAAACAACGGTCTAGCAATTTTTGAATGTAGCTCCACTAGAACCCTTGGGTGTATGCCATCTCTGTCTGGAGCTTTTTTTTTATCTTAATTTTCTTCAACCGCCTTTGGACTTCTTTTGTAAAACAAATATTAAGTAATGGTACAGTTGCATTTTCATTTTTATGTATTATTCCTACTATTTCTTCTCTAGTAAACACTGAAGAAAAGAGTGTTTAATACTTCTGCTTTTTCCTTTTCATCGATTAACAATCCACCCATCTAATTTTTTAGGGGTCCTATATTGTCTTTTCTGATCCTTTTGCCATTTATATAATGAAAAAACTTTTTTTAGGGGTTGTCTTACTTTCTTTTGCAACTTGTTTTTCAGTCTCTATTTTTGCTAATTTGATTTCCTTATTGCATTCCTTATAGATATGGAAGGACTCAGTTTCTTCAGATTTAAAGAATTTAAATGCATGCTTCTTTTTTTTCATTTCATCCCTTTTTATTTAGCCACATTGCTTTAGACTTGATTGTTTTATGTTTGTTTGCTCTAGGAATTAACTTATGTGTATATGTTTTAACATCATTTTGAAGACAGTCCACTTTTCTTCTGTATTTTTTCTTCAAAAACTGCATCCCTGTCTATACCTTTTTTAGACTCCTTTTGCATATTAAAATTTCTAAATTTTAAAGTCCTAGTTAATCCCTTATACTGTTGCTTCTGGAAACTAATCTCAAATGTCATCATATTGTAATCACTGCTTCCTAAGTGCTTCCTTACTTGAATATTTGATATAACCTCTACATTATTTGTTACTACTAGGTCCAGTATAGACTGCTTCCTAGCTGGTTCCTCTACTAATTGGGACATGTAATGGTCTTTTAGCAAGCTCAGAAACCCATTTCCCCTAACTGTACCACAAGTCTCAGTACTCCAATCAATGGGGTAGATCCGTTTACTAGCGTAGCGTATTTACGCGTGCGTACCTTCTATACACTCCACTTGGCACACCCTTTGAATATACGTATTTTGTCCGAGTTCCGCTTTCCAAACCCTACCTTATCTTTTTCCCACTTAACCGATGTCATCCGCACACATACGGATGTGCAACACGTATTTATGCAGCTAAGCACGCCCATACCGTACACTTTAAATACAAACCCTATATTCTGAAAATACTACCTTGGATGTCCTTGCCTTAAGTTTGTGGTCCAGGTCCCTGAAACCATTCTTAAGGACACCCCATCTCCCTCTAACCCGGTCATTGGTACCAACATGCACCAAGATCGCTGGGTCATTCCCAGCCGCTCCACGCAATCCGCGATATGTCGAACTCGAGCACCAGGAAGACAGCTCACTGTTTGGCATGCACGGTCCCTGTAACAGATTTTCCTATCTACCTTCCTAATGTCACATTGGAAACGGCACAAATCTCACCCACTTATTTATAGATCTTGTTCACACAGAACATTGTTCCTCAAAGGTAACACCATTTTCATTACATGTGCACACACCATCACCCACTCAACTCTGTTATTACTATTAAGTCCTTTTGTTGGTAATTGTATATTTTTTCAGGAATATTTTGCTAGTAAATAATTGCACTTCTTATTGCTTTATAATGCATTTATTAAGTAATCATAATTGATTAATGTTTTGATTGAATTGCTGATTGCTGATTACAGTAGACATGGAATATGTTCATTGTAGTCCTGGTGCATCTGTAAAAATATAATAGTGTTATTAAACACATAACATGAAATAATTTCTTTACAAGTTTCATGAGAATTGTGCAATCTGGTAAGAGCCTGATGTTGAGGCTGAGTTGCTAACATGAGGGAAACCCCAATAACTAAGGAATGGATCCAGATTGACATAAGACAGCTGAATTCTGTACGCTATATGTGGAATTTAACTGTTTTACTTGCAATGCACCTACGAGATGCTCCACAATGCATCCTCAGGCATACAGAACTTTTTCTGTACACCTGGAGATCTATCCAACAGGGCACCCGTCAACGGCAGCCTTAAATCACCCATGTGCTGATCCGCATGAGTGACTTAAGGCTGCCTTATGGCAGTGTAAAGTTCACACAAGAGAGGGCAGTGACAACTGAGTTCATTCCCCTCTTCTATGTGGACTGCCTGACCTAAACACATGAAGGTCAAGATCCAGTCCTAAGGTGCAGGGGTCATAGAGCGAATTAGTTTCCCTTCCTTTTGCCTTTATAATAAATCTTTAAATACTTCTGTTTAACCGCAGCTTAAAAAATAAAGAATATAAATTTAAATAAAATGTAATCTAAACACAACATTTAGAACAGATGAGTACTTAACTATGAAAAAACTGTCTCTTTCTCTGGCAGTAAGGCATATTTTAGCTGCTCATAGAAACAGAATTTCTTCTGATTTACTATGTACTTGGACCTGTTTTGCCATTACTCTTAAAATTTGGATCATCCTTGTTGTCTGAAGACAGATTTCTCAGTTCAATAAAAATTCAATACCTGTTATTGTGTCACCTCTCTATTTATAAAGCTATGTACTGTATGAATTTAGTGTTGTTGGATGAAAAATAAATATTTATATAATCCAAGAATGCTAAATGTATATTTATTTGTTCTTGTCATTGAAACGTTACTATTATATAATAACATACTTGATAGGTAAGTGTGTAACATAAACCTACCCTTTAATCCTCTCATAACCCTAACCCACCCTTTCTCACAACCTTCCCCTTCTTGAGCCCAAACCCTAATGCTCCATACCCTGAAGTCTAACCTGTCCTTGCCGCATAGCCTAACCCTTCATGTCCCATAGCCTAACCCTAACCTTCCATGCCCTGCAGCCTAACTTTAACATTCCTCTTAAGCCCTATCCCTATCCTTTAACCACACACACAGCTGCCTAACACTACTCTACCTGCCACAATCTGTACCTATTGGGAATGGGAACCCATTTCAAAATACCAAATTTGTATTTTCAAATCTTTTCAAACAATGATACAGCTTTCAGCTGTATCATGTACAAAATACGGCTGCTCAGACTAGCAACTGCATCTCCTGTTTGTTATACGCAGAACTGCTGTACTAAAGTGGGGTTCATTTCCACCCAATCCTCAGCTCCCACTAAGCATGACTTTGAAAATGGCCAAATGCTTGCTTTGTTTTACATGTGTGTATTTGAGGTTTTTTGTTTGTTTTTTGCAGTTGATTTCAGAGCAATAGCTAAAAATGAGCAAACCTCCACATGATCAAACCATGATGTAATATGAGCATTCCAAATTATTTCATAAATATTTTTTGAATGCATGAAAAATACTTACCTGTTTCTTATGGCAAACAAATACTAACCTTGGGGTAGATCCAGAACTCTTGCAATCCGTTTACTAACATAGCGTATTTACGCGAGCGTGCCTTCTATACACTCCCCTAGGCACACCCCTTGAATGTACGTACTTTGACCGATTTCCGCTTTTCAAACCCTACCTTAAATTTTGGTTGCGTAACCGCTATAGTCCGCACACGTATGTATAGGCAACGTGGACTTACGCAGCTAAGCACGCACACACTGTACAGTTTAAATGTAAACCCCCGCTTACATTGCGTAAAATTGGCACGCCCACACATACGAATTTACGCAACTAATACGTGAATGGCCCATTCCCTCAGTGTTACGTTACGTAGCGTATCATCTGTCGTGTGCATGCGCAGTACATGTGCAGTACGTGTCCGTCAGGCGTAAATCCGCACAGAAGCGTTGTTCTGGATCTGCCCCCTTATTTTTAAACTGTAATCAAAAGTTTTGCAAAGAAACGTCACCATCCAAAAATTCTGTATGCACATTTTAAATGTTACCACGCCTAGGGCCATATGTGCTCCTCTTTATACTTTTACTTTAAACTCGGTTTCAGCCCCCAAGTTAGGATTGGGCCCCTTTACACTCATGAGATACCACAAAAAATATTGTCTGTGAACATTTTTTGCTAGTGAAACAAACTTGTTAAAAAAACAAAACCCCAATCTGATCTGGTCTGGTCTCTTAAGTATAAAATACAAGTGTAACAGAAGCCTAAATGTATAGACTGTTGTAACAAAGATATATATCTACAAATAAGGGAAACATTTTTGAAAATCATTTGCTTTGTTTTGTTTTACAGAATGGAACTTACATGTATTTTTCCAAGGAGTTAAACATGAACATTTGCATGATGAACTACATTGGCACCATGATTGTCTTTCAGTGAACGGCGATGGTTAACACCTTGATTGCCGTCGCTAGACTTGTCATCATCAGGCTTATCACTGCCAAATAAAGCTTTACCAGCTTCATCCATAACTTTGCCAACCTTAATTGTTTGAGAACAAATATTATATAATAATTATTTTAATAATAGCAATAAGTAATGGCCTTAAAGGTTTCTATGAATATCAAAAGTATCAAAGTTATTTGTTTGTTAAACACAAGGCAAAAGTTTAAATTGCTAACAAATATAATCACAACTTCCAACTACTGTAAGAATATAACAATTGTCAACTTTCAGTAATGACATTACATTTTTTTGGCACTGCAATCATTGAGATGAAATTTGTGTATTTACAGTTCATTGAGATCTGAACAGAACGACAATAATGTGTCACTGCTAATAACATTGGCAATACACAGAAATAAACTATGTATAGACTCTTCCACAATGAGGTAAATATGTTTAGTAAATATTTAACTAAACGTCTTCAAAAAAATAGTGGAAGAGTTGCTTATAGCAACCAATTAGATTGTGGCTATGGTTTATCTAATACATTGAGATAATTTATATAATTGTTGCTATGGCCAACTCCACCACTTTTCTTCTCTTAAAATGCTTAATTAAATATAATAAAGTACTATATAACTGGTAGTATTTTGCTGTAGATCTAGCATCTGTTGTTGCCATTGCAAAGAAAATTACAGACCAGAATGAAAATGCTCCCTTCATCTGCTAAACAGAGCATCCATAATTAAAAGGAATGTAGTACAAGCATGCAGCACTGAGTTTTTACATTATAGCGACATTCTAAATGGTTGCTTTTTACCTAGAATCCTGGTTGGTCTTGATACTGCTGCTACTTATTTGTGTGATATGTTGTGCGATATATTTTTGCTATCTTTGCTTTTCAGACTTAATATTTTGAAATATATATATATATATATATATATATATATTCATTTTTATTGCCAATATTTCATTTATATTTGTAGTAATTTTTGCTTCATTTAAAGAAGTTTATATGTAAAACTGAATATATAAAAAGTGCAGATTTGCCCTTCTTACCTTACAATTCAAATTTCCCAGAAAGACATGAAGTGATTTATTACTCTGCAATAAAAACAAAAAACAGGAAGTTATTAAAACCACTTTTGCTAATAACTTTTTATTTAAAAATATCTGACCCTGTATGCTTGTATACTATGAAGGAGTGATATTATCAGATGCATTTAAATGCCAGTGATAGCAATCCCAGTTAAAGATTAACAAGCAATGGTAGATCAAAGTGGTGAATGAATGGTGGGCCAAATAGGACAATTATCTTTTTTCAAAAATTTCAATAATGTTTCTGGAATTAATCCATGAAATCCTGCATTAACCTCTGTCACTCTATTCACAATTATTTAAGAAAGGAATTGTATGGGTGAGGGAAATGAAGGGAAACATTCATAAAAAATAATTACCGTAAGTTTGTCAACAAAACATTTCAGATTCATTTGAAGCAGATCTTTTACATCTTTAGGGGCTTCTTCCTGGAAAATGGCAGTATGGTATGTTACAATTCACTGAATTAATTTTAATTGAACATATGTTTATCTTGTTTTATATTAAATCTGTATTTTTATTTGTAATATATATCAACAAAACAACATCAACATACACTAAAAATGGATTTCATAATATATGGCTGATGTGAGTGGTTGAAAACCCTATAAGCAACCCTTTGTACCTTCATTTGATAAGACAAGTTACAGTAGTATTGTGTTGCACATCACTGTATTTTTGTGACTATACCAAACAAGATACTTTCCCATATTGGATCTGATTCACACTTAAGAAATAATTTAGGAATCTTCCCAAATTTACGCAAGCAAAGATAAGTATGAACGATTCACAGATCCTAAAGAAAAATGCTAGCCACACCCCTAGCTTCTCAGGAGTTAAGACTGTTCTTATCTCTAGGTTCTTATATTTAGGAACAGCTTGGTTTCCCAACTAAGAATCAAGCGTATATTTAGGATCTTTGCTATCCTCATGGTCCACAGCTAAGCACAGCAACACATTAATTGTTTCAATTAAGAAGCAAATTGTTTTTCTTAGGCTTTCCTTGTTTTATTATTATTAAAAATATCTAAATAATTTATTTAAAATTGCAATATGTTAAAATGTAGAAAAATCCTAAAATCATAAATACATATTGAAGGATTAATAAAGAACCACTCAGCTTTCAAAGTTCTTATAACATAAATATCAAAATAATAGATATCTACATAAATTAGAGCTAAACAAAATTTGTATCTCAATGTTTCACACAAACAATGCAAACATGCTACAAGTCGAATAACATTTTTTACAACAAACAATGAAATCATGCACAAACTGCAAACACATGTAAATAATGATTACCTTCAATATTGAAATTAAAACACAACAGCAGTTTTAAAAGATAAACCTTTAATTGCTTAAATCAAAGTACACACATGCCTTCATTATAATCACACAGCAGCTGTGTGTGTTGAACAAACATAAAAGCACAAGGCTTTGCCTCTCTGTTAACCATGCAGATGTCAACTTAAGAATGGTAGGGGGCATTCTTATCTTTTTCGGTGCGTACTCTTACTCTACGCAAGCCCTTCTTAACTGTGAATCATTCTTAAGTGTCGAGGAACGCCCATACTGTGCATTAGTAATCCGAATGCTGCTCATTTGTATTAAGAACCATGGGCTGGATCCAGACTTAGTTAAGTGCTTGAACTTAGTTACTCCTGGGCTAAACCATGATGATTGCAGGGGGAGTCAAGGTAATTGTGTTCTTTGCATGCAGGTATATATCTTTGAATTGCTTACTGCACACAGATATTGACTAGCTTTACTATCACACTGTTATTTAGACTTGAGATAGGAAACATCACCTCTCAACTCTAATACTTTTTTCAACAGATGAAATATGACTCCCTTGCAATCAACATGGTTTAGCCCAGGAGTAACTAAGTTCAAGCACTTAACTAGGTCTGGATCCAGCCCCATGCCCCTCTAGAAACGGATGCGTAAGTCTGGCCATTCGCATATATGAATCATTCTTACCTAACCGTTCTTATCTGTGAATCATTCTTACATGGTTTCAGTGCGTATTTTTGAGTTCTGGGCATGCTCAGTTTAACTGTTCTTAAATATACGCATGAAAATCCTGTTCTTTCTTATCTGTGAATCAGACCCTTGGTGCCTATTAGAGGGTGTGTCCTTCTTCAATTTTATTCATATACATTTTTTTTCAACTTCTATTTAGTTATATAACCAGGCATGGTTATTACAGGATTTATATGCCTTGTGTTATGTAATTTCTGTAATATTCTACAGATAGCAGATATCATGTATATTAAAAAAATAATTAAAGAGAAAACTTACTTGGTGATATGGGGCCTGATCCAGACCTACGACCGCAAGCGATCGTACGCCGGTCGGAGGCGTAAAACCGGTAGAAAAAACGCACTGCGCATGTGCAGTATGACAACTTCCGGTCGTCCGAAGGACATGAGCGTACAGCGAGCGTATTTTGAGCTTATTTTTCGCCCAAGGGTCGTGCGTTTTGTACGACGATAGTCCGGACGCTCGAGTTACTACACAGAGGCGGGGATAGCCATTTAAATTGTACAGTATGGGCGTGCTAAGCCCCGTATGACCAGCGTATCGGTACGAAAATTCGCACGGACGCTGGAAAAGTTAGGGTAGGGTTCAGCCGCCGTAAGTAGGTACAATCAATGGGAGTGTCATGGGCGTGAAAGTTTATACGCCTGGTCGATCATACGCTACGTTTGCGGGCGTAGGTCTGGATCAGGCCCATAGTGCTTTATTTAATATTTTTTAACATTTGCAGGGGAGAAGTTACCTCTGAAAATCATTTCTCCTGCAGGTATTTAGCGTTGGCAGCCTGACTGCCAGAGATCTCCATCGGAATGCATTGCCATCTCTATCCAGAATTTGCTGAATAGTATATGGGCTTAAACTGCATTGAGTAATGGGGCAAAAGTAAACATTTACCCAATATCTCTGCTTTTGTCCCTATCCTGAATAATAACTATACTTGTTTGCAAACTAATGTGAGAAAATGTAATGTCTTTAGATTTTAGGGTGTAATTGTATTAAAAAATATATACTTCAGTAGATCCCATAGAGAACTGAGTGGAAAACCCAACAGTCAATGGAGCCGATTCAGAGATGTGCTTACATCTGTACTTTTTTTTAGATATAAGCGCAGGGTGTATTAGCACTGCACAAGTGCAGGACAAAAAAAAGGGTCTGATCTTCCTGTGTCTGCTTCTGTGTGCTCTGCACTAGCGCAGGAGGGTGTTCCACTATATTTAAATTAGAAAGTAGTTGTTTTAGTGCTGCTGTGAGCACAGTAGAACTCCAGATTCCCTGCTCCGGGCTGGTGTAAGTGTAAGACGGAGGAGATTTTGATTCACTATATACACCTGTTCTTAGTTATAACACAGCCCTACACACCTTACAAATAAAAAAATACATTTTTAAAACACACACTCTGCATATATTACAATATACTGACTTATATTTAGCCTGGGCAGCAGCATATTCACGCACATTATGCTCATGCCCTTTTTTTTTTTTATATATAGAGATTTATAATTTTAAGAGGTTTTATTTTTTGCTAATCTTTACTATAATTGAAGAACACATGACAGCAACTTAAATTAATTATAAAAACATTAAAGAAACAGAGAAACATGCAAACTTGCATGTTGGATTATACCTCTCAGTCTTTCTGTCTCCAGCTGGGGTCAGATAAAGCTTTCTCATTTTGTGACATGGTGGGAATTGATTGAAGCCCATTAGTAAATAATTAAATCTTTGTTTACTTACTT
>WWET01001765.1:87781-103509 GCA_011038615.1 Limnodynastes dumerilii | reverse complement strand
ACTCTTTCTGTGGGCTATTAAATGGGTGATGTCGTTTCCATTATCTGATCGCTGCAGGAAGCTGATAGCTGCTAATTGGTATGTAAACAAAGCTTAAAGGATTGTGAAACCCAATTTAATTTTCCCAAGCAGGTGGGATGCATGTAGGTGGGATGCATGTAGTTTCCCACCATGTAAGGTAGAATTTTCCCTTATTTTGGGAAATATTTAACTGAGCACAACTGTATATACATCCATATGTATGTTTCAAAGGACCTATCCAAGACCTTTTCCTTTCTAATGTTAGAATTCTAGTATGCTTGCATTTTTTAACAGCAGGTCTGTTTTTCTGCTGCACTAAAACTATGAATCAGGTCCAGGGTATAAATGTGTTTTTTTTAAGCTAAAAAAATGTATGTTTAAAGTTCAATAGCTATAAAAATATCTTACCAGTTCTTCAGGATTCACTTCAGATGCAGCACAGAACAATGGTTTCTTTAAAAGAAATATTAAAAAAAAAGATTTTTTATTATATCTTATGTTACAATATTATATGTTACATTTTAAATAAGTAATTTGCTGAAACATACTCATAAACATAATAATATATTCACTGTGCCCTACAAAGTGTGTAAGTGGCCTGATTTGACTGCACCCTCCAGATGATATGCTAGGGTTGCGTACAAATGGCCTATACTTCCACTATGCCTGCTAAAGTTTGTGGGGGGGAACATGCAAATTGTACAGTGTGGGGGAGGGCTCCCCAACTTGTGCGGATAAGCGGTTGTACGGTGATCCACACAATTGTTGCAAGGTAGGCTTATGGCAGCGTTAGCGTAACAGGGGGTGTGCACTCTCTCTCGTACGGAGAGACCCCCGCATGTACGTAAAGCGTTCAGGGGTCTGGATCCTACAATATTAAAAAAAGATTGCTAAAGAAAAAAAAAATGATCTGCATTTTAAAATATTATTATATTATTGCAATGTGTAGTTTTAACAGTTTATTGTAGACTAAGCTGTTATAGAAAGCAAGTAATACAGTACAAGGGGGCAGATTCAGACCCCCATACGTTAGCCTTACTTACAGAAGCCTCATGGATAAGCAAGCCTAACGGTAACATGTGTACATGTGCGTTTCAAATATTGCTTTACAGATCTCCAGGTATACGGAAAGTAGTCTTATATGCTAGAAGGTCCGTCCAACAGAGCGGCCCATCCCCTCTGCCCGCCAAAGCTCTGGAAGGTGGGTGGAAACAAGTACATTTTACAGTGTGCGCTGATCCGCACAGGACACTTAAAATAGGCTTATAGCAGCATAACTGCTGCAAACTCTGCACAAGAGAATGGATAGTGACAGAGGAGTTCAGTCCCCCCTTCCGTGCGGAATACCAGACCTCTGTGAGTATGGAAAACACTGAATCTGGCACAAAGATGTTGATTAGCTTCATTTCTCTTTTGCAAGCTTAAAATACTTGATTAGAACATCAGTGCAGATTTATATCTTACCAGATATTCAAGAATTCGAAGAACATCCACTTCCTTTTCTTTAGCCTATGTAACAAGGAAAATAAATCTTACAATAAGACTAACAGGGCTGTACAGTCAGCATGCTACAAAGTACATTTCACCTTTAAGCCTTTAGTATTATAAGATAATTATAAACACACCACTAACTTTTGCTGAAAGCTACAAAACTAGTCCGTACAGAAGATGTTGTTCCGTTAACTGTAAAGCTGGTTTTTGTTAGACTAGTGATAATCATCTCGTTGGACTGATTATCTTGTGTGTAGCAGGTGTTTTAAACTTTTTGTGGACCTCTTTGCATATCATGTAGACACAGATCCCACAATAGTTAATATAATATAACCTTTTTAATTGATATTGCACCTGGTTAAAATACAAGTATGGCTGCTATTTCCTATTTACTGTGCCTAGCTGCCCCAGGTGCCACCACACAGTGGTCTGAGTCCCATTAGTTGTACTAGTGATTGAGAACCCCTTGTGTATAGCATATGCGTAATTTATCAGAATGAAGATAATTAGAATTCCTGAAAGATCTGACTTCTGATAGACTGTTATTGTTAGTATCGACACAAGCTGGTTGATGATAGTCCTGATAATCATATAGTGTGCTTCCACTTTGCAATACCCCATTGACTATAGTGTTTTATTGGTGATATTGAATAGTATAGTGTATGGCTATCATAGGCAAGCTTTGGCACTCCAGATATTGGCAAACTAAAAATCCCAGAATGCTGCAATAGTATAACCATAGCTTATGCCTGGCAAAACATGATGGAACCTGTAGTTTCAAAACACCTGTAGTGCTAAAGGTTAGCTGTATCTGGTGTATGACATGGACTGATTGGTTGGAACACTGACAAAACTGTCCAAAATGTTATTGTTTGTGTTGCATAAAAGATTTGATCACACTTGGGTCTATCCTATTAGGTGGCAGTAATAAAGCCCTCATTATTGTCCAGTGCATGGTAACTAAACAACATCCATGTTGATCAGATCGTTCTATTACTCACCAGGAAAATTGCATAGTATTTGGCCAGCTAAAATTTATCTTTGCATATCAGTCGAATCAACAACACTCAAAGTTAAACATTATAAGTTAAATTAAATTATCCAACTAGAATTATTTTCATTTGTTAATAATATTTCAATAAGTTTATCAACATATGAAATAATAATACATTTTAGTATTTTATTGTTTCTTACTGCACAAGTCAGTCGCTCTAGGGTGGACAAAAACCGTTTTCCCTGTAATAAAAAAAGAATAAACAAGAATTAAATGAATGTGAAAAAGGTTTATTTGACATATAGAAAAAGCCTTAAAACCATTCAAGACCTCAAGCCACATTCAGAAGTATGTAGAGCGTCTAGAACCCTTTAAAAATATACTGCATCTCCCCACCCCTGGCCCTTAATTAGCATGCCTAACCTCTCCTGGGGTTTCGGCATGCGCATGTGAAGGGTCAGCCCCTTCTACGTAAGTTCTTCCGTAGAAGAATTTATGTAAGTTATGTAACAACCTATGACACGTAACATCTGGAGCACACATGCGCCAATATTACATGTCAAGGGGACTTACGCAAGAGACTAGTGTCATTAAGATTTATATAAGGCACAACTGTTGACTGTTCTGATTCATATCTATTCTGCTGGGAGCGCAGCGGCGATCCAATGCCAGATCTTTGCAGAATCCTATCTACAGTGTTATTCATTTTGTTATGGGGTTTTGGCACCGAGGCGTTGAGGCTAACTGGCCAGGTTTGCACCAGATGGATTTGGCTGCTGGCTAGTAGCATTTGTCGGCCCTAATGCCTATTCTCAAAGTTGACTGATGTACAGAAGCTTAAACCCAGGTAAGTGGTATAGAAATAGGTAAAAGAAAACAGAAAAAACGTAATACTTATAGGAAAAGTAGAAAGACTCCTGCCACAGTCCAGGTGAACCACAGACTGGTTGAGAATGGACAAATTCACAGAAGTCTTATGAATACACAGCATACAGCAACCAGACAAGATGAATGTTAACTAGTTTTGAAACATAACCTGTGACACACACTAAACCTGAACAGTGAGAAAGACCCAGGACACTGGTGGTAAGACTTCTGAACTCAACTAAAGGAGCTGGAGTGGAATAATAAATAAATCAGTTGCTTCTGTCTCTCCAAGACAGGAATCGGTCATCCCCAGGACGAAAATGCAGTGGCAAATGGTAAGTATTTATTTAACCCCAACCCTTATCCTAATCCTTACCCTAACCGTCCCCTTCCATTACCCTAACCTAACCCTCTTACTAAGACAGACTCTAAGAATCCCTTCCCCACAGCCTAACCCTAAGACTCCTTTCCCCAAAGCCTGACCTAAGACTCCCCTCCATGCAGCCTAACCCTGTAACCCTAGGACTCCCTTCCTTGCAGCCTAACCCTTGAACTCTCTTCCCCGCAACCTAAGCCTAAAACTCCTCTCCACGCAGCCTAACCCTAAGACTCCCTTCCCCACAGCGTAACAATAGGACTCCCTTCCCTGCAGCCTAACCCTTGAACTCCCTTCCCTGCAGCCTAAGCCTAAGACTCCTCTCCACAAGACTCTCCTCCCCACAGCATAACCCTAAGTCCCTCCATAAAATTTGCCTGTAATACTCACCTCTCTGTTCTGGTGCGTCGGGTCTGCGGCAGTTCGACGGGTCTGTGTTGGTTTCCGAATTAATGAGAGGGCAAATAGGCCAAAAACTATATTCAGCATACTTACCCATTCATTAGTAAAACTTTCTAATCATTAGTATTTTCGAAATATAGGCAGCAGAAAATGAGCTTTTTGTCTGTGCATTTTGAAAATAGAAATTGCGTTGCAATATACAATGAGCAGATGTAATACTCAGGTAGCAGTGTGAGAGGTTGAAGTAGCTCAAACACGAAATGCACATGGAGCAGATGAAAAACTCAAATAGCAGTGACAGCAGATGTTATAACTCAGTCACGTAATATGCAGTGAGCAGATGTAATGCTCAAATAGCAGTGTGAGATCCCATGGGGCAGCACACACGCTACCTCGGCACGTGGAACACCGTCAACAGCTGCAGCAAGAGAGCCGAAGCTCTTAAGCTGACCGCCGAACACACAGGTGAACTCACTCATGCAGGAACAGGCAAGGTTAGGGAGAGGCAAGAGTCAAGGAGTGGTGCACACAGACTGGAGATAAGCAAGGCTAGATAAACAACACAAATAGCAGGCAGAACACAGGAAAACCAGATGCTACAACTGGCAACATGGAACACATTTAACAGATATTTAACAGTCAGCCCGTCAGCCTGAGCCCCCAGACACACCGATGAAGACTAAGATTGTCTGCGTGTAACAAATCACACATTTCTTTCAGTTTGTTGGAACACAAAACATTTCTAAAACTGTTTCCACCTAATAATCAGATCAAATTCATGAATAATTAAACCGCCACAGGGCTGATCCTATAAGGACAGTACAGAGAAATAGAAGTACACCTGCACAATGCAGTGTCCATGGCAACCAAAGCATAAGGTTGGTCTCCGGGGATATTAAATAGTGTGTAGCCAAAATAATTTTCAGCACCATCGTAATATTGTTCGAAAAATGTAGTATGGGTTCTTACCTTTGTGCCGCGAATGCGTAGTTTCTAAAAGCAAGGAAAGAAATACTAATTGGATAGGTGCCACTTTAGGTGAATCAAAGCAATATGACTTAATAAAATAAAAGAAAGTGTGATAGACTGGTTGGTGTTATGTGTCTATTGATAGACTACTTTGCACTGGTGAAGGGGCAACTCCTGTCAGTTTTCATCAGTCTGCCCATAGAAAAGAACTGCAAAAGGTAAGTTTTCTTATCCCTAAGCATCTCCTTCCCACAACCTATTCCTAACCCTTCCCTAAACCTAACCTCAACCCTTCCTTCTCTGCAGACTAACCCTCCCCTAACCCCTAACCTTAACCATCCTCCTTCCGCAGCCTAAACCTAACCCTTTCTATGGCATTAAGCTGATAGGTTGCTATGGGAAACACCTCCAGTTTGTCTCTTCAGAAGCTATATTAAATATAATAAAATATGACATAGATAGTGGATATTTCAAGTGACATATACTGCAATACTATGGTATAGCCAATGCTAGTCTTTTTTGTGGTGTTGCACACAATGGACACCATGCAGAGTTGTATACACAAAAAAGTTGATTAAATCCCCAAGGCGCCAAAAATGTGTTTATTTCTAATATATTAAAGATTCTGGCCCGGATTCACATTGCACATACGGTCTTAAAATCGACTGTAATCTCCGCAAAGAAACTGTGGCTTCCGAAAAAGGGACATCCAAAAGTCCCTTTTCGAATGTCCCTTTTTCGAATACTTACGGTTTTAGAATTTTTTTAATGAATGGGTGAGTATGCCGTTTGGCATACTTTACCCATTCACTTTCGCAATTAGTGATATCCCTCCACCGCACCGCGATATCCCTCCGCCGCTGCTATCGCCAGACCAGGGACAGGTGAGTAAACTCTCTGTGCAGGGTAGGGAGGGTTAGGGTCAGGCTGCAGGGGAGGGAGGGTTAGTGTCAGGCAATGGGAGATGGAGGGTTAGGGTCAGGCTGCCAGGAAGGGAGGGTTAGGGTTAGGGTAGTGAGAGGGGAGGGTTAGGGAAAGGAGTTTGGGACTATTTTATTTACTACTTTTATGACCATGGAGCTTTCTGTGCTCCGTGGATCGATTGCAATGCCTCCTCGAAATCCCCTGGCTGGGAGGAATCTGAATTTTCAAAATTCAGGTTTTCTATGCAGGGACCCACACCCTCTTAAAATACCGATAGTAACTACTACCCATGCATAGTAACAATTTTTACGTAATCTACGTATCGTTTTGTTATGTAGATTGCATATACGCGGTCTTTAAAGACCACCAGACGTATAACATATACTTCCGGAGTTTAGCGTTTTTTACTACAGCGCATGCGTAGTCAATTTTTTACGTAATTTAAGTATTTTTTCCTTACGTAGATTGCGTATATGCGGTCTTTAAGATAAAATACGTAGATTACGTAAAAAATTTACTATACATATATATATAGCAAAAAACGCTAAACTCCGGACGTATATGTTATACGTCCGGTAGTCTGAACACGGTCCCTTATGTGCAACACGTACGGTGTTGTGAATCCAGGCCTCTGTCTGCAAACAACGGAGATAGCAAAACAACAAAATAAAAATGAAATTAAAATAAAATGTCATTAGATAGATACAACATATGATATGCGCAATAACAGATAAATGCCACAAATATTGTCTCCAGAATAAACAGATAAATACAGCTCCGTATTGTTTAATGTGTCAATGGCTGTGGATTCCGATTCAATAGATATAATATAAATTATGTCTGGTATGGCTTATTGTACATATGAACATAATAAAGATATCTCTGTATGCCATGGGAGAAAGTTGAAATCAACACAGTCTTCCTCACTGATCGAGCTCACGTTCATGCCAGTCAGAAGAAAATCCATGTTTGAATCCAATTAGGATATAAATACATGGATACGTGTCTATTGGTTATTTTATGTATAAGGTGATAGCACACACAATTTAGCGCAACCCTTTTTTTTTACAAGAGTTGTGTACATATGGGTGCTTTAGTGTATGAGAATACATACTTAATTTTTCTTATCACAGTGTATTAGACACATACTGTATGCCACCTTTCTTTTAAAGGGCAGTAAGTGGCATTCCAACATGGGCTGGGTGCATGCGATATTGAATTGGAACCCATGCAAGTATGACACTTGTTAGTGCATCACATGCCTCTGGTGTGGGTATGTAGACATACTTATTGAATGCTGACTGCTCTTTGCAGAGTTATCATAATCGCATACTAAATGTTGCAAACAGATTTTATACAATAAGAATTGACACAACTGTACATTAGGCCCAGTGCATTATCAATTAGCTGTATTGTTTCTACGAAGTGATACATTCAATTATTTACTGCTTTACTGAAAGCAAACATGTTTACTTTTTGTGAATTGGTATATATGTTAAAGAATCTAGCTATAAATGTCACTCTTATATTCACAAAATATTTAGAATGTGCTGGATCATTTGCATACCTCAAGTATGTTTTCGATGCACTTGTTTTGTGACAATTGGTCTAACTGTAAAAAATACCATATATCATTATTCAGCATATACAAGTAGAGGACTGTAGTTTTAAAACAGGAATAATATATAATATTAAAGTAAATGTTAAAATGTAGTTAAGTAAAAATTAAATCGAAACATACCCTGCCAAAAGCCTGCCTTAAATGAAATGTGTAGATCAGTGGTCTGTGCGACTGCTAATCAACTCATAAATACTAAACCCCTCGCATACTGTAAGATTGAAATGCTGTACGATGTTCGTAACACTAACATAACTTTACGTGCGTAGATGGGGTACTGGACGCAAGTCTGGATCCGGTCCTATGTTATGAAATATTGGTTAGTTTGCAATACCTCAGGTATTATGTATTTTATTGTGCTGTCATGATTATTTTGAGGGTTGACTCCTTTCTATCTCTTCCCTCCGAGAGATTTTAGAGAGGTGAGATACATGCCAATATAGGGGTGGGGATTAATGAAGCCCCACCCCTGGCCACCATTACTGTAATTTATAGTATTCCAGGGGGTGGGTGGGGCTTGATGACGAAAATCACGTCATCATGTCTTTGGGAAGTTTTCTTGATCTAGTAATTGGTGAAAGAAGAACACACATAATTATCACCTTTCTTCAAGTAGCTTGTGCAAGTATATAGAAAGAATTTTGTCTCACAATTTTTAGTGCAACATCTAAATGTTAGTACTGTGCATACTGTAAACATACTGCTTATATTGGAGTGCATAGGGCAAGCTTTTTTATTTTTTGAACATAGAACTAGGGGCCACCTAGAGAAACAGCAAATTCTTCCTGAGAGGCATAGACCCTACTCTGTACCCCCCTATCCCCCACCTGAGGATTTCCCTGCATAAGCTTTTTGTCTCCTTATGTTTAAACAGGCAGAAAGTTTGAGGTGTTTAATATGTACAGTATAGACAGGGATTCATGTGGTCTCGATGGAACTAGATGTCCAATTCGTTGGCATTGTAAGTGCAAGCAGAACTACTGTCAATGGGGTAGATCCAGAACTACGCTTGTAATCCGTTTCCTAGTGTAGCGTATTTACGCGAGCGTACCTTCTAAGCACTTCTAAGCACTTCCCCGGGCACAGAGAACTTTTCTTTCCATCGGACTCTGCCGGTACCGACATTTGTACTGCGTTCCAGCTTATGTTGTGAGGTTCTAACCTCTCTATATGTTTTATATGTCCAGAATAAAATGTTACATTAATTATACATTTTTTTCACTCTCTTCCCGCATGTTTCCTCTGGTTGAGTGATATGGACATTCTGTAGCAATTTTAATAAGCACAGTTTGTTTAGTATTTTGTTATATTTGATTTTTTATTTATGCACACCTGGCCTTATTTTTAATTTTGTTTATATATAACAGTTATTTATTTATTTAATGTATAGTTGCACAGCGCTATCAAAGGGATACCTTTTGTTCGTTTTATCTTATTTACCTTGAGGTTGTAGGGTCCTCATATATCCTTTTGTGGCTGCAGTGTTTTAGCGCAGCCTAAACTCTAAATTAACTCTAAATTTTCTATACTCCCCTTGCATTTACGTACTGTGGTCACTTTACGTTTTCCAAACCCTACCTTAACTGTTGGCAACGTAACTGCTCACGTCCGCTCACGTACGTATAGCCTGCACGTAGTTACTCTGCTAAGCACACCCATACTGTGCTATTTAAATGCCTCACCCCGCCTTTGAAGCGTAATTACAGGTGGCATATGGATGGCACACCCCCTCGAAACGTTGTTACGCTACTGTTACGTGAAAGGCCCTTACACTCTGAGTTACGTTGCAATACGTAGCGTGACATCTGCCATGCGCATGCTCAGTACATACATATTTTACGTCTCCGCCAGGCGTAAATACGCTTGAAAACGTTGTTCTGGATCTGCCCCAATTTCATTATTCAGAGTAGAAAAGATGTTATTATTTTAAAAGCATTAAAGAATGAGCTCCTTACCATGCTGCAGATATTGTCCAGAAGAGGGGTAGAAAGTCCACTTTTTTTCTATGAAATAAAGAACAGATTGTTTAATTTGGTTCGTGTAATATATTTATAAATTTTTAGTATATTACTTAAGTCAAAGTAACACTAGTCGACTCTCCCATATGGTAGAACCACAGAGGACAGCACCATGAGCCCTTTAATGGTGTAGTTACCGCTGTCAGTAACTGTAGCATTTGCAGCTGCAGATATCAGGTCATAAAAATCCTACCAACCGGAAAATGTATTATTGTTATTATTATCGTTTATTTATAAAGCGCCACAACATGTCCGCAGCGCCGTACAAAATAAAAGAACAAAATATATTACTGACATACAGGGTAGGGATGGACAGCATAGTACATAATAAAATACAATAGAAATATAAAAATATCACAAAAATACAATAAAGTGAACCAAGCACAGACAGCAAAGCAAAATGCGAAGTGTCAAGCTTGACAGATCAGGGAGGAGGGGATAGAGTGTAATGAGAGATTGAGAGGGAGCCACCAGAAGAAGTGAGGGGAAATGGTGGAGGAGGGAACAACACTAGGATGGAGGGCCCTGCTCACATGAGCTAACACACTAAGTGGGAGGGATGAACTTATATAAGACATAAGGAGGGGGAAGGAAGTGGACTGCTGCTGTGAGCAGAGGAGAGGGGGAAGGAAAAGAAGGGCTAGATGTAGAATGCAGTGAGGATGTTAAGTGGAGGAGGGGTAGACTAGCCTGAACAGGTGCATTTTGAGTGAGTGCTTGAAGACCTGCAATGTGTGGTAAGAGTCTGACTGAAGAAGGAAGGTAATTCCAGTGCAGGGGTGCAGCATGGGAGCAGTCCTAGACATGGGCGTGAGATGTAGGGAGGTCAGACAGCGGTGGTTAGCAGAACGGAGAGGGCAGGAAGGGGTGTGCATGTTGATGAGGGAAGATAGGTAGGTAGTAAACGCCCCCTTTACGTAAGCCTGGTCTACAGTGCTTATACTTTGGAGTCATGTCATAGGTATCATCCACTGTCAATATACATTAATTTGAACTGGACAAAACAATGCAATACATAAATAGCAGTGCTATAGACTCCACATCTAGATAAATGCATTAAGTAAATCTTAAAACCATTTTAAGGGGATCCTGAGTTTAAGTTGATTTGAGAAGCATAAGATACAAATTAAGAAAAGATAATGGGAAGTAAATGATGGCACAGGTAGGGAAAAGGCTTATAATCTAGAGATAAGACAAACAAGAGAAGGCAGTCACGTTTGGAGGAAAGTTTGTAGTCTTAATGGAAAAAATGGGGTGTTGTGATCACAATTTAACCTGCCTCATCCCCATCCAAATGTGTGCTATGGGGCTCAGTTCTCTCTAATTTTGTCCTGCCAATAAAGCACATGAATTTTGTGCTGTTGAGATGAATCGTGCTTACCATTAAACAATGCCACTTTCCATGTCACCATGAAAGAAAATAATATATAATAATGGGCTGGATCCAGACTTAAGAAGGAGCTTGAAAATAAGAGAATAAAGTTACTCCTGGGCTAAACCATGTTGATTGCAGGGGAGTCTTATTTCATCTGTTGCAAACGGTATTAGAGTTGAGAGGTGATATTTCCTATCCCAAGTGTAAATAACAGTGTGATAGTAAAGCTGGTCAGTATCTGTGTGCAGTAAGCAATTCTAAGATATATTTCTGCATGCAAAGACTACAATTAACTCGACTCTGACCCTGAAATCAACATGGATTAGCCCAGGTGTAAACTTCCTCTCTTGGGACTGGATTCAGACCACCGCACATTTTGTGTATGTGCAAGTGTCTGTACGTCTGCGAGACAGAGGGAAGTGCACGCCCCCTGTCTCTCCCCTCTTTCGTGCGGGCTTTATGGCAGCTTACACTACCATAAGCCTGCATTAAGTGTATTGTGCGGATCAGCGGTCCGTACGACCGCTGATCCTCTGCAGTGTGGGAGCTCCCTCCCACACTGTACACTTAGCATGCTTCCCCCCACCCGCATTAGCAGGCAGAGGGGAAGCACAGCCCATTTCCTCGGAAATGGGCTTGGACGGAACAAAGTTACTATAGGGTTACTATAGGGTATACTATAGGTATAGGGTTACATCTAGCGTGACCCTCCAGTGAAGTAAGGTCACTTACGCACCTTGCATGCATAAATGACCTATTCTTATTAATTCTGAATCCGGTCCTTAATTACAAGCTCCTTCTTAAGTCTGGATCCAGCCCAATGTTTTTAACAGACCACACAACATAGTTGATACTTCTTTCTGGGTCGGACCCCATCACATCAAATTAGAAGGTCACATTCATGAATAGTGTGCAGTAAAAGAGGTCCATAATCAAGTAATTACCTCATGGTTAACTGCTTTTTCAAATAAATATCAGGGATATTGTAGTAGCGCTATCAAGGTGCTGCACCACAAGAGTGTATGTACCACCAATGGGGTATGTCCTGTGAATAGCCCCACCTATCACTGCCAGGAAAACTATTTCTCCGTATAAATGGCAGCATCGGTATTTATTGATTGTTGAATTGGCAGACAATGGCACATTCAGTGAGGACTAAGGGAAGAGATGATCTGACTTCATCTTTATATAAAAGTTAGGTGACTGTAGCTGATTAAAAAAAGACCAAAGTGCACTTTTCATTTATGTCTCATTATTGAAGTCATGTTGTCTTAGCTAAATGCCACTCTTTGACTACATCTTCGCCTGCATGATTTCCCATATCTGTCGGCCTCATTGACGGGAATCAGACTAAATGCCAATCACTTCAGGGAGTCTAGGAGAACACCCACTGATATTCAGGGAGAGTTGATAACTATGAATTACCTGCCCCCATTTAGATATCTTTATAACATATATAAATTCTTCTTTCTCAAAGTAGTCTGTAATCCACACTTTGGGCCATATTCACACCTAAGAGTGAGAAAGGCGTAGACAGATCCGCACCTAACTCACCCATCTTGCCCCTAACCCCCACCGTTTTTAGGTACCTTATGGCACTTCCGAGTGCCATAGGGCTACCATATCTAACCGTGCATAATTTCCTTCCTAAGAACTCAGCACAGACGCTGCCTCTTCCCACCCTCGCCGGCTAATCTAAGTCCCTTCCTCCTCTCACTTCTGCCTAATCACTCCCCAAGGCAGCATTACGCCGCCTCTTTCTAGCTAAACGACTCCTTTAAAGATCGCACGGTGGTAATCTACATACCTAACTGGTACGTAGATTGCATAAATGACCTACTACGCACGCATAGTAGGTCATTTCATAAAAATACGCACCTAAGAAGCAGAAGCTTCTTAGTTGTAAATACAGCCCTTTATTTATAAAAAACACCCCAAAAATTCAAAGGCCCACTTCCAAGCAGGACAAAATATGATGCTAGCTTTGGCGGTCCTGACTAGTAAAGAGCAACCAATCAGCAAAGCAGCTACGTCAGTAAAAAAATAAAAATAAATATTTGTTTATTTTTACAATTTAGAATAATCTCATTGCTAAGTACTCGCTTGCCATGTTTTTAATCAATGCTAAATAATATCTTACTTCCTTTAGACTATAAAAGAAAATAATGCAAGCAATACTTACTAGCGCTTCTTCCACGGCATTCATTATTTTACTATTTACTTTTCCAATTTCATCCACACCCTTCATTTCATAAGTTTTAGCATCATCTCCCTGATCATCGGGCACCGCTTCTTTCTAGAAAAAATAAATAAATGACTGAATATGTAAGTTAGAGTTCATTGTCCAAAACAGAGATGTGCAGGTCAAGATATAAATGTTTATATTCTACTTTAGCTATTATTTTTAATTGGACATTCTTGAGATAATTGTGTTTTGAAACATGGTTGTATTTAGTGCACAAGCTCACAACTGTGTACATGTCATGTGAAAGCATAGTGAGAAGCAGGGTGGATGGGGGGGGATTAAAGTACAGTGGGACATGCCATGAGATTTGGTGTTATGACATGTGGTTGCCATGGGGATTGTCATACAATGTTGTCTCTTAATACAGCAGAATTAATAAAAGTCAGAAGAAGCAAATCAGGGAAAGTGGTAAGTGCCAATGTTATTTTTATTCAGGGCTGTAACTAGGTATGTGCAATAGGGGCGGTTGACCAGGGCGCTAAGCCAAAGTGGCGTTCCATTAGGTTAATTTTTAAGGTTGAACAGGTTATTAATTCAATATAGGGAGCACCATTTTTCTTTTTTGCCCCTCTTGCTAAAAATTCTAGCTATGGCTCTCTTCTTATTCTTTTCAACCTAAATAGTTCAAGGTAGATTACCCCAACCAACTATCAAACCAGCATTGGTGTAATCAATGACACAATCTTTTATTATGTAACCAGCCAATAATTTTAATTGCCTTTGTAATAATCTGCAATACCCTTAACAGCAGGTGATACATTGCTACCTATCAATATACAACCTTTTCTCCATAAAGGCCCTTGATGTCACAGCTGGTTTGTTCCTAATGGATGAAAAAAATCAAAAGAATTTATTACAGTTATATTTAATGAAATTAGCATTTGTGCTTCCCTTTGTAAATAAGACTTGAACATGATATCATATTGACTACCCAGTCATGGAAATGTTATTAACCATCTAATTCCAATGTAGAATAAAGTAGTAGTTAAAACTGATTTTTTTAAGCTACCGGTAATTCAGCAAAAAACATTTACTTGCAATACAAACATTTACAAAACATTTTTTGTATTTTCCTAATTCTAAGTATATCCCAATAAGTATATTTTATTTAAAAAAGATTTTCCCTTGAAGATGGATTGATCAGACTGGCACTGATTAGTGTGTAACAACATTTGGCCCAGGCTCATCCTTAACTCAGTTGCCCATAGAAATGCAAAATGAAAAGTTAAATATGTAATTTAGTAAATGTAGAAAATATTATCTATACTTAATGATAGAACCTAACTACAACTTACCAATGTTTGTTGCAGTTCTCTAGCAAGTTTATCTTGGTTTTCCTGTGAATTTTGAAGTTACAGAAAACTGAAGTAAACATTAGTATGTAAGCAATACATTTATATATTTTTTATAATTTTATAATTAAATTGATTGTATTTTAATATATATATATATATTTTATTATTTTTTTTTGATAATTAAAAACACAGTTTTTTGTAACAAATATAATATAGATGGCTCAGAATGTTTGAAACATTTATGCTGCATTTACAGTTACCTGTGTTCTGGACATACACAGCAGGCTGGTAAGGTTTTTTAGCATTATTGTTTTTTCCTATTAAAAGAAGAATAATTCAGTTATAACCACTATAATATGATTTCTTAAATATTTTAATATTTATTTGTTACAGATTTTTAAGAATCCACATTCCTCAGTGGTGCTATTACTCCTATGTGCAAGTATATATTCTTATAACAATGAGCAACTTATGTTTAACTTATGTTAATCATATGTAGTAAAATAAAAACCTAACAGTAATAAAATGATGCACAAATAATGAAACACTGGGACTCATAATAGTCAACCAGCTATCAGATCTCACCAATGCTGTCATAAGTCTTTGGTTGTTATGGATTTAAGTACAGCTCTATTAAATAGTATTTTTAGTTTATACAATTCTTTAACGCTGATATCATTCATGCTTTACCAAAGTCCATTGCTATTTATCAGCCAAACAATTACTCAGGTATATGTTGGCCTTTTACATTTGATTTAAGACTATAGGCCAAATCCAGAATTAAGTTAGGATGTAAGCACAGAAGTCCATTCATATGAAATATACACCCTGGATCATATCCATAATTAAGAGTAATACCCCAGGGCATTGGCGTTTCTACAATGGATGCAGGGTGTGCAGTTCACATGGGCCCCTCAGAACAGGGGGCCCCATGGCATTCATCCTGCACCCAGGGTTGGCAGGGAAGGGGTTGGGCATTCGGCATCCATTTCTTCCCCCTAAGATCTTCCAGAGGGAAGAAATAGATGCCGAATGAGCCTCCTTCCCCTGCGGTGAGACTGTCCCGACTCACGGGCCAAAAAAGGGGTGGGTGTTAAAGCATGGTTGGGTCCCGCCCCTTTTGAGATCCGTGA
>WWET01001765.1:72952-87724 GCA_011038615.1 Limnodynastes dumerilii | reverse complement strand
GGGAAGCCATGTGCAAATCCTGCACAAGGATCCCCTCATTCTTAAAACGCCCCTGTCCCACAGTCACAGACCCTGTTTCACTTTACAACGCTGACCCGGGAACTCTGGGACCCAGGTCTGCCCTGTCAGTAGTACACTGTGTAATTTGTTTACTGTTGCTCTGGAAACACTTGTTGCCAGGGCAATAGTAAACAAATTACACCAATCAAGTAATTTATGTGCTACCCGGGTTAAAAAACCCGAATAGCACATTTCACACTGTACCCATGCCCGGGTTTTACCCAAGAATAAACCTTATTTTGTCCAATTCTGGACCCTTTCACACTGCGCCTCGACCCGGGTTGTTGCAGCTTGTCTGGGTTTTTAGGGCGATGTGTGTACAGCAGGCGGTCTCGCCCCACCATTGCAAGCCGTTCCGCAGTGGAATGCATCTGTCATGCTGCGTTCCAATGCTGAAAGCAGCCTATGCCTATTTGCTCACATAACGAGCAGGACTCACCATGTGTAAGCACTCTCTCATTAATAATTCTGGATCTGGCCCTATATTTGGAATCCTGTGCACTCAAAGTGGGAAATGTAGTAACTTTGCTAAGTACAAGTTTCTAAAAAAACAAAAATGTAATATTACCTGTAATGCGCTGGTCAGACATTCAATTAGGTCTTTTGGAACCATTTCATCGCAGCGCCCTAAAGTTATACAATTTTGGAAAACAATGAGTAAACATTACGTTTTTTTTATGAAATTATGGAATTTGTGGTAAAGTTATTTTATTATTAATTCATTATGAGACTAACAAAGTTATATATATATAAGCCGACTAGTGATACTTAAGTACACTGTAAGTATGTAAGTATCTGGCTGTCAGATTAGTGATAATTATGATGAGTCTGTTTGACTTAAATTCTTTTCAGTCATTGAGATGTGCAGTGAACAGGCCTGACTATGCATCCTCTTCTCCTCCTCAACCCTCCTTCCTCAGTCAATGAAGCTTGATACATATGTAAGCTAAGACCAAAAGGGAAGTTTCCCCTATCCCCAACCTAAAAATGTTCTGTTGCCCCGTATATATATAATTAGTAATTTAATATTAACAATTTAGTGTTTAAAAGTACTAATACTGTAAAAAACATGTTAGATGACATACAATAACAACTGATTAGCACTAATCAACAGTTTACCTTCACTGAAAAGGCTGAGACCAAGCAGGATAAAGAAAATGAAACTCTTCATGGTGCTGATTGTTGCGTTCACCTGAAGCTCTGAATAAGACTGGGAACAGCTCCTGTTTTATACTAATCTCATCAGGCAAATGGCACATGATCAAATACCTCAAAGGGGTGCCAAAACCACAGCCATCCTTCAATTCTAAAATAAATATTTAAAGTGGAAAAAAGAAGCACCTAGTTACCACCCAATAATATTGATAAGGATTAGTAAAGCTTTCTTTATTTTTGTTCACTGATCCATTTGTTTTGGTAGAACAATTTTTGTGTGAAAAATGTACATCCAGCGAGCCCACACCGTAAATAATTGCTGGAGTGCCCTTCTAACAGTATAAACATACTTTTCATCTTTACATGGGCCAAGGTCTCTGTCAGGATATAATCAAAGATCAGGTATATAAATGAATATCAAAATGTAGAGTGACCTTTATTTGGTCAGGGTCTGGTTTTGTTTTATTGCAATAGCTTGAATGTTATGGCTCTTGTCAGGTTATGGCCTTGTCATAAATCTATCAGTATATTGGGGGGTCATAAAAGCCAGTTCTCTGAAGAAGAGTCTATCGAGACCCCAAACTGTCACTTGTCTCAAAGGTGATGGCTATTTGGAGAGGAGCAGTTTTTGCCTTTAAAAAGTGTTGTATGGATACATAACTTTATTCATTTCATGGGATCTTTGAAAGAAGGAAGTGTTCCCTATATTCTGCTAATTCCAGGCAGGGAAGATTTAGCGTAAGTCTTTCTGTGTTCTTCCTTTTTTATTTTATAAGAAATGTTGTCCATTTTGTTATTCTTTTGTAAATAAGCATTGTGATTCTCATCATATTAAATATCAATTAATAAGTTCATGTCTCTGTGTTCTTACAAATTCACGTGTCAGACCAGCTCGGTTTTTAAACACTACTCAATGGTAACAGAAAGGATTATTCTGAGTTTATGATAATTCTGATAAAGTATAATTGGGTTAGATTGGTATAAAGGAGAACCTCCTGTGAATAGTCTTGAAGGTGGCAGTTCTTTCGTAATAAGTCATATTTGGGGGTGGATAAGGGGCCTTAGTCAGTGTAGAACAGACCAGGTGGCTGTTGTGATTAACCCCTTATGTCCCAGGTAAGTCATGAAAGCCTCAGGTGAGGTCAGGGTCGTGACAGTCTCGATGACCAACAGTACTCTTATTTAAGGGGAGTCCTCAACCATCCACTTTCGAGCTATAACCACTTGGGCCAATGAATAGAGAGTGAAAAAACAATTGTGGTTAGTTTTATTAATAACATCCTCCAATAAGAGGCCAAAGAAAGTCTATAAGAATGAACATAATCAAAGGGATAAGGAAAATTTTCCAAACATTTTCCCAAAACTTAAAAACTAAGAAGAAAAGCCATACTAAATGGAAAAAAGTCCCTGGATGGGCACCACACATCAGGCATTTCTCATCTGTGAGCATACCCAGTTAGAGTAACCGTTGGGGTGTTAGATACAGTCTATGAAGTATAAAGAAGTGAATTTGCTGGAAATGTATAGATGAGGTAGCATGTTTAGTTGACACCAATAATTCAGCCCAGTTTCTATCTTTCATATTTCCAACATCCTCCTCACATGTTCACAGCTCAGACTAAGCACCTAAAAGAGAAATCTGCAAGGCAGAGTACAGTACAGATGTTGCCCCCCAATATGATAGATTACTGAGCAGAGAATTAAGTAGAGAGGGCACGACATTTGGATAGACATTGTTAAAGTGTGATAGAAACTTATTGAAACATGATCCGCACATATTCTTGTTTAGTGAATTTCCAGGTCCAGATATCCTGGGAGAGTCCAGTCCAGATGTTCAAAGGTTCAGAGGTACAAGGAAATGTTCAAGTTTTTCATGGAGACCCAACAACTATTCTTTTTTATACTTTACTAAATAAAGATAAATATAAGGTCTAAATGTTAATGATGAAGAACCAGATCCAGTCTTATGGAAGGCAGTAATCGCCATAGGGCATTTTCACGTATTTGAAGCAGCAAATGGCTGCATATGGCGACTGAGCGTTTACATGCAGAGGACTCCAGCACGGATCTGGATCCTCAGGGTTAAGACTTTCATGTTGCAAACCTTTCTGACAATGGGGTGGAGAGGGAGGGGTGAAATGTGGATGAGGCGGAAATCATAAGGTTGTGTTCTGCCTTTATAAGCCTGTACGTGCAAGGACTGTTATCGCCATTCCCCCGTATGGGAGTAAGGATACAGCAGAGATTTGGCTTTAAATCTCCAATGCAGCTGTGATCTGAACACTAAGCGCAGGAGACGCAGAGGTCTGGATCCGGTCTGAAAGTATTTTATATGAAAGTAGGTGACATAAATTCTGGGACAGAGTTCTAATAGACCTGGGGCAGTCCCTGGCTAAAGGGTAATATAGAACTTGTTATTTGGGTAAAAGAAGTATAAAGTGGGTATATGAGGCAAGCATGCGGAAAGAGCTGGGATTAAAGGGACACTTGGAGATATGTGATCGGACCACAACTTTAGATTTTCCCTTTATTTCCAAATGTTTGGATCAGATTGCAGCCTTTTGCATTCTGAATATGCGCACATATCCATGCTATCTGATTGGAACACGTTCTGCCCTATCCAGACTAAAGAGCAATGACACTTCTGACAGGGAAAATGAGTTGTGCTTGCAGTTAAGCGTGCTTTGGTATTACAAGACCGGATTTACAACCCCCAAATTTTTAACTTACATGCCTATTTTTCCAATTATAGCTACCATGCATGTGTAGTAACTATTTTACGCTATATGTAGTGTTTCGTTATGTAAATTGCGTACATGTGGTCTTTAAAGACCACATGTATGCAATCTGTGGTACCCCTGGGTCGCTGTGTTGTGAGATGCTGATGGGGGATTGTGCAGGGGTTGTGATTGTGCAGCGGGTGATT
Organism: Limnodynastes dumerilii; assembly: GCA_011038615.1. Lineage (NCBI taxonomy): Eukaryota > Metazoa > Chordata > Amphibia > Anura > Limnodynastidae > Limnodynastes > Limnodynastes dumerilii. The sequence continues at coordinate 83,583 of WWET01001765.1, read as the reverse complement.
AATACACAAGGGCTGTTGCCAGGTTACAGCCAGTAAACAAGAGATGTATTGCACGAGCGCGGACAGACTCTCAAAGTTTCTGGCAGCTGTGAGGGCATAAAAGGGGCTGTTGTGACAGTTTGTGGGAGCTGTTTGTCGGTGATAGCAGCAGTTGGTGATAGCCAGAAATAGCAGCAATCAGAGATAGCAGCAGTCGGTGAGAGCCGGAGATAGCAGCAGTTGGTGATAGCCGGAGATAGCAGCAGTTGGTAATAGCCGGAGATAGCAGCAGTCGGTGATAGCCAGAGATAGCAGCAGTCGGTGATAGCCGGAGATAGTAGCAGTCGGTGATAGCCGGAGATTGCAGCAGTCGGTGGTAGCTGGAGATAGAGATAGCAGCAGTCGGTGATAGCCAGAGATAGCAGCAGTCGGTGGTAGCTGGAGATAGTAGCAGTCGGTGATAGCCGGAGATAGAAGCAGTTGGTGATAGCCGGAGATGGCAGCAGTGGGTGATAGCCAGAGATAGCAGCAGTCGGTGATAGCCAGAGATAGCAGCAGTCGGTGATAGCCAGAGATAGCAGCAGTCAGTGATAACCGGAGATTGCAGCAGTCGGTAGTAGCCGGAGATAGAAGCTGTCGGTGATAGCCAGAGATAGCAGCAGTTGGTGATAGCCGGAGATTATAGCAGTCGATGGTAGCCGGAAATAGCAGCAGTTGGTGATAACCGGAGAGCAGCAATCGGTGACACGGTGATAGTCAGAGATCAATAGTTGGTGGTGCGGTGACAATTAGAGAACGGTAGTTAGTGGTGAGGTGTCAGAGCATATAACCGGGCGTTGTGAGGAACTGATTGGCATAAGTGGAGCTGGAATGTGGATATAGTGGTAACTACGGGCTGTGAATCTGACATCGAGGATATTTATATTGGAGTTCTCTGATTGGGGAATTGGAAGTGCTCATAATTGTAAATTTCAGGAGCAACATTTGCAGTAAACAGCGGTGTGGGACAGCGGGAAATAAGTAACATTTTTTAACACCAAACCTGAGGCGCTATAATCAGACTTCATTTTTCCCTACTTTAAAAGTAAAGTTGCTTAACACACAGACTGCTTAATGGGACTCAATTTGGAACTTTCTGTATTTACTTTAAATGTTTCTATTTAGTGTTGCAAACTGCATTAACTTTAAATGTTTTTTTTTGATGTTGCAAAACTACATTTACTCTGAATGGGCCTGATCCAGAACTACGCCTCGGAGCGAATTTACGCGTGGCTGAGACGTAAAATCGCTGTTTTGTACGCACTGCGCATGCGCACCATAGAAAATACGCACATTAACGTAGCGTAATTGTGAACGTATGCGCCATTCACGTATGTGTCACGTAAATACTTACGTGTGGGCGTGCCGATTTTACGTTAGTCCAAATTACGTGTGAAATACGTGAAGTAGGCGGGTGGTTGTATTTAAAGAGTACAGTATGGGCGTGCTTAGCTGCGTAAATTCATTCAACCCATATGTACGTGTGCGTATGACTGCGGTTACGTTGGAAAAAGTTAAGGTAGGGTTTGGAAAGCGTATCTTGACAAAATACGTCCGTGCAAGGGGTGTGCCGAGGGGAGTGTAACTAATTTATGCGCACGAAAATACGCTCCGCGAATAAACGTACGGCAAACGTAGTTATGGATCTACCCCAATGTTACTATAATAAGTTGCAAACTGCAATAATATTAAATGCCACAATACTGATATTACCAACTACATTTTATTAGAACAGTATAGATTAATTGTATTGCATTAGATTTTGTTAACTTGAGTAAGTTTTTTGCCAGCTTAAATCTATTCTCACGAAAAGAAAAGGAAAAACAAATTAATTGAGACTAAAGCAAAACAGTCTAAAATTATTGCAAAGTTGTCCTAAGTGTTTCTTTACTACTCACCTCTCTGTGATTTTAAAAGAGTTTTAGAAAGATGGTAATTAAGTAAGTAAAACATTTCAAGTTTCATACTATTAAAGCAGGGGTGTCACATCAAGAACAGGATATACAGAGTCCAAAGTGAGACCAGTAGGAAAACTCGGAACAAAAACAGCAATGGAACGTTTGTCTTCTCCAACGACGTCTACAAGCGAAAAGATCTGGCTCCAGCTATGGCACAGATGAATCTGATCACCTTACTGTATTACTTTGGGGCCCTTTGGCTCCCCACTTACACTGGAGAAACACCCGGCATGGAGGGAAGTACTCTCTCTGAATTCAAAAGTAAAATGACATCCATGTTCCGTTTGCTTCCATTAAACGACCAACAATAGGTTGGGGTGCTTATTGGACAATTGAAAGGCTCAGCTCATCGTGAAGTATTGTCATGGTCAATTTATGACAGACAGACTGTTGAACAGATATTCAAATAATTAATGACTATCTTCGAAGTCCAAACACTATCCGCTTTAAAAATGTGATTCTATGCATGTAAACAGGCACCCGGAGAGAGTCTTCGTAATTATACAATTACCTTGCAGGAAACCCTTCGGGTAATTCAGGCTGTTGACAGAGATGAAATTAGAGACTGGGATGAGGCATTAATCACTCAGCTGATTGAAGGTGCTTATGGAGAGGCGACTCGGACACAACTACGAATGCTGCGCTTAGAGCTCCCTGATTACACCTTCTTAGATTTTAAAGAAGCAGTTATCAAAGAGTTAGTTTCAGTTGTAGAACAGAAAGTGGACTTCCCTCTGAAATGCCTGGTCTCTTATGTCAACCCTGTCCGAAAGATGTTACTTTTCAAAAATTACTTCCGATAACAGAGAATATAGAGTAAAATATATAACATGACCTGATCCCCAAAATCAGACTATGGGGAACCGAGATCGAACATGAAAAGGTGGAAGGAGGATAATTGGTGGGTACCACCTCGAAATTTGGGGAGAAAATGTACTGACTGTTTTAATGAACAAGGCCGTCCTATTTGCCAGAGGTGCCAGAAAGCAGGCCATATTGAGAGGCAATGTTGACAAGAGGAGGCTTTAAACTACAATACCCCAAGGGTGAGGGCTAAGCCTCGAGATGAACAGGAGGAGTAGATCCAATACCAGAAGAGTGGTGGCCCTGATACGTTGGTCTATACCAATTGTTTTCAATGGCATAGACATCCTAGCCATGATAGATACAGGTTCACAAATCACTACTATACAGCTACCTGTTTTCCAACACTACTAAGAAAATAAACAACTATTGATGCAACCACCTTCATGGCTACAACTCATTGCCAGCAATGGGTTAAAAATTCTTGTGTCGGGTATTGTGAAGCAGACATGAGAATTGGTAAAACTAACCTTCCACTACAAGGATGTCTGATCACTGAGATCAGCAAAGTCAAAATGGCTCCAGTAAGTTTAGGAATGAATGTCCTGCAACAGTGTCCCGAGGAATTATTGACCTCGTTGAAGAATACATTGTCTCATTCAGTAATGGGAGAGTGGCGAGTTTTACAGAAAACCATCAAAGTACTCCAGGGCCATCAGAGATTCGCTTACTATTGAGAAAAAATTGAAAAAGTTAGACTAACAGATGACAAGCCCGTCAAACTTCTTCCTAATTTAGAAACAATTATATGGGGCAAAGCTAGATGTGGACCCGGGAGCAGAATTTATGAATCCCTCATTGTACCATGTCTGACATCTACCCACCAGGAGGTCATAGTGACCAGTACTCTTGTGAAGGTGGAGAATGGTTGAGTTCCAGTACGAATTTTGAATCCTCACAATTACGCATATTATATCAACAACAACAACTATCTAAATTATTGTGGGCTTCATTCCAGAATGTGGTGTACCCAGCTTTGCAAGCAACCACAAATTGCGCCACTACTGAAAGTCAAGAGAAAGATTGGTGGTCAGAACTTTATATTGGAGATGATAGCACATCAAAAGATCACAGAACAGGGGTTCTTGACGTAGTGAAAGATAACACTGTGGCCTTCAGCCATAGTCCTACGGATTTAGGGATTGTCAAAGAGACACAGCACAGAATTCAGACTGGGGATGCCCTTCCCATAAAGGAGAGGCATCACCCCCTGGCCCCTGCTTTATACCAGCTTGTACGAAAGCTATTAGAAGATTTGATAAACAACGGAATCATACGGGAGAGTCACAGCCCATGGGCAGCCTCATTTATGTTGGTTTGCAAGAAAGATGGTCAGATGAGATTTTGTGTGGACTATTATTACTAAAATTAAATGCCGTTACACTTAAAGATGCTTACCCTTTACTCAGAATTGAAGTTGCTCTGATGGCTCTTAAATATGCCAAATATTTCTGGACTTTGGATTTAACTAGCGGATACTGGCCGATTCAGATGTCAGCGGAGGATAAAGAGAAAACTGCTTTTACCACACCTATGGGGCTTTATGAATTTCACCGGATGCCGTTTGGCTTATATAATGCACCTGCAACTTTTCAACGTGTAATGGAGCACTGTCTAAGACATAAAAATTTTGATGTAGTTCTGTTTCTGTATCTGGACGATATAATTATATTTTCAAAGACATATTCTGATCACTTACAACATCTACAGGAAGTGTTCCAACAATCGGCTAACTTCGGATTGAAGTTAAAACCGTCAAAATGCCATTTATTGAAACCGCAGGTGCGATACTCGGGCCATCTTGTAAGTCCTGAAGGTGTTATTCCAGACCATGAAAAAATTAAAGCCGTATTAGAATGGCCTATACCCCAGAGTGTCAAAGACGGTTTCTTGGATTCGTGGGGTACTATAGGCGATTTATTAAGGATTTTGCAAAAATTGCGGGCCCTATCATGGAGATTGTAAGTGGAATTCCCAAAGAAAATTTTAATAGAAAGATTTATATTGAATAGACAAATGAATGGCAAGAGGCATTTGATTGTCTTAAGAAGATTCTGACCGAAGCTCCTGTGTTGGATTATGAGCATCCATTCCGTCTGTATACAGATGCTAGTAATCAAGGATTGGGAGTGGAACTCACCCAACTTCAGGGTGGTCAGGAGCGTGTAATCGCCTATGCCAGCCGCAGTTTGCAATCTACAAGACAAAATGGCGCAAATTATAGTGCTTACAAACTTGAGTTTCTGCCATTGGTATGGGCTGTGACTGAAAAATTCAGGTATTACCTTGCAGCTACCCCCTTTGTAGCAGTCACGGACTGTGATCCACTCACTCATCAGTCAACCAAACAGTTGGGAGCTCTGAAGCAACGTTGGTCCTACCGATTAGCCAACTACCAATTCAGAGTAGAATACAGAAGCGGAAAGAAAAATGTGAATGCAGATGCTTTATACCTACTGATGATAGGGAATCAAAAACAGGTAGAATAAATGGAACAAATTGAAACTCCCGATTTCAACTTAAAAAACAAAACACTCAAACAAAAAAACACCCTGTGGATGTCAAAATGTGCAAGATAGAAAAACTAATGGAGAGTGGGCTAGCTGGCAGGATGAGAGTCCAGTGCTACAACAGGTGAAACATTTGTTGACTCTCCGTCAGGCTCTGACTAAAATTGCTGATCCAGAGCTGATTCAGTTATGGCGTCACAAGGATCGGTTAATCTTATGAGAAAACTTACTCCTGCGACGGAGTACAGACCCAAAGACACATTTACTGGGAGAACAGTTGGTGGTACCCCATTTCAGAGTCAACTCTATTCTGCAAGCGTATCAAGACGGGCTATTTCGGCTGTCAGAAGACAGAGTTAACTCTTCTGAAGAGATTCTATAGGAGGAATTTGCAGCAGGATGTTAAAAATTGGTCCAAATCCTGTGATACTTGTATTGAATGAAGACCAGCATCGTCTACAGAGAAGGCACCATTGCACCCCATCATTACCCGACAGGCATTGGAAATTGTGGCTATCGATCATGTAAAGTAGGAGCCAAGCCGTTCAGGATATCAATATGCTATAACTATTATTGAACATTATACTAAATTTGCTGCCGTTTTGCTGATTCGAGCCCTCACTGCTAAATCGACAGCAGAAATTGTCTGGCAAGCTTTTGTACACCCATATGGATATCCTACCAGCATTCTTATGGATCAGGGTCCTGCTTTTGAAGCCTTGCTCTTCAAGGAACTGTGTTAATTATACAGATGTAAGAAGTTACGTGCTACCGCTTATCATCTGCAGGGAAATGGAGCCTTTGAACGAATTAATCAGACTATAATCAATATGCTCCAAACTGTACCTCTTTCTCAGAGACATGAATGGCCCACTCTGTTGGCTGAAATAGTGTTTGTGTATAACAATACGATACACGCCTCTGCGAGGTATACACCATATTATCTACTTAACAAGGTAGATTATCAGTTGATGTTCAGTTGAGTGTACCTTTAAAAAATGTATCAGAATCTCAGTTCCATACTGATTGGGTAACGGAACACCAGCGTAGATTAATGACTGCTCATGCAATAGGGAATCAACATATGGATCTTGTTCGTGATTGGCAGAAAAATTATTATGACCAGAATGCCCATGCTTAACCTTTTACTGTGGGAAGCACAGTTTTGAATCAAAATAATTATCGTTGCAGCAAACTAGATTCCCAATGGGAGTCTGACTTATATATAATCATTGGTATACCCAATCCTGAACTTGCAATCTACCAAATTGTAAAAAAATGGGGGACCACTGAAAATGGTACATCGGGATCAGTTAAAATTGTGTCTCACTCAACCCAAAGTACATGACGCAACAATTGACTGTCTATCTGCACATCCGGGTCAAGATTAGTCTTTATTTTCTGATAACCCCTGGAGTTTTATGATGTACATGTATTGGCCTGTTGTGTCAGAAGCTACAAACCCAGGAGAAAGAAACTTGTCAGTTATTAATGAAATAATCGAGGAACCTCCTACAGATGTTCTCCATCGACGTTCAACCAGAAGGGAAAGATACCAGAGAGATATAGACAATAGAAAGTATAAATCTGGCAGAAGGCTTATGAAAAGTGTATATTGTTACTGTATAATTGGTATGATGTTTCCAAAAACTATGTTTATAGTTTAGAAATTTGTTTTTCCTGTTCCATGGTTAGGTCAAGCGTGAAGACACGCAACATTACTGCATGGAGGAATGTGATACCCCTGGTTCGCTGTGTTGTGAGATGCTCATGGGGGATTGTGCAGGGGTTGTGATTGTGCAGCAGGTGACTTGTACATGAGGGCTATTACCAGGTTACAGCCAGTAAACAAGAAATGTATTGCGTGAGCAGACTCTGGAAGTTTATGGGGGTTGTGAGGGTATAAAAGGGGCTGTTGTGACAGTTAGTGGGAGCATTTGGTCGGTGGTAGCTGGAGTTAGCAGCAGTCGGTGATAGCCGGAGATAGCAGCAGTCGGTGATAGCTGGAGACAGAAGCAGTCGGTGATAGCCGGAGATAGCAGCAGTGGTAGCTGGAGATAGCAGCAGATGGTGATAGCTAGAGATAGAAGCAGTCGGTGGTAGCTGGAGAGCAGCAATTGGTGACATGGTTTTAGTCGGAGATCAATGGTCGGTGGTGCGGTGATAGTTGGAGAACGATAATCAGTGGTGAGGTGTAAGAGCATATAACCAGGCATTGTGAGGTACTGATTGGCATAAGCGAAGCTGGAATCTGGATACGGTGGTGACTATGGGCAGTGAATCCGACATCGAGGACACTTATATTGGAGTTCTCTGGAAGTGCATGTAATTGGGAATTTCAGGAGCAACATTTGCAGTAAACAGCAGTGTGGGACAGTGGGAAATAAGTAACATTTGTCAACACCAAACCTGAGGCGCTATAATCAGACTTCATTTCTCCCTACTTTAAAAGTAAAGTTGCTTAACACACAGACTGCTTAATGGGACTCAATTTGGAACTTTCTGTATTTACTTTAAATGTTTCTATTCAGTGTTGCAAACTGCATTCACTTTAAATGTTTCTATTTGATGTTGCAAACTGTGTCACAATATTGATATTACCAACTACATGTTATTAGCTGTATAGATTAATTGTATTGCATTAAATATTGTTAACGTGAGTAAGTTTTTTGCCAGCTTAAATCTATTCTCACTAAAAGAAAAGGAAAAACAAATTAATTGAGACTAAAACTAAATCAGTCTAAAATTATTGAAAAGTTGTCCCAAGTGTTTCTTTACTTCTCACCTCTCTGTGATTTTAAAAGAAAGAGTTTTGGAAAGAAGTACATTTAAGCAAGTAAAACATTTCAAGTTTCATAATATTAAAGCGGGGGTGTCATAAATCTACGTAACGAAATGCTACGTAGATAGCGTAAAATAGTTACTACACATGCGTATTGGCAATAATTGGAAAAATAGGCACGTAAGTAAAAAATGTCAGGGTTGTCAATCCGGTCCACAATGTTTAATATGGATGCGTCAATGCACTGTGTGGCAAGCCATATTTCCATACTACTGAGTCATAAATGAGATTTGGCTATCATAAGACCAGCTGTGATAAGTGTAGCAATCACACAAATGTTTAGATGTTGTGGCTCTGTGATCCACTTGCATCCATTAATTGCAAATCCGTGTACAAACTAATCTGAAGTTAGGATATCCGGTCTTTCATGTCTTGTTCACTTGAAGAAAGTTAATTCAACATCTAGACAGTTCTCTTTATTCATTTATTGGAAGGATTAGCACAGTTGATGTGACCTTTTTACAGTGTAAACATTTGTGATAAAATATCAGTGTTTTATTTATTCAATAGATAACATGTTCATTGTAGCAATAGGTTAATGTCATCAAAACAAAATGTTAAAACCATTGTAGCAAAAAGATAGGGAACAAAAGAATACATTTCTAACATTGGTACTATGCCAGTATGTAAAGGATTTTTAAAGGTTAAAAAGTTTCCAAATCTTGTAATAAATTAGGGGTATATTAGGGGTCTGAAGATGGCACACTATAAAAAGTACACGTTGATCATAGTAGAGTTCCATAAATGGCACATACTATATTATTTGTGGGGTATATTAGAGATCTTTGAATGACACACTATATAAAGTACATGTGGGATATACTATGAGTCTGGAAATAGCATTTACTATGATATATATGGGGAATATTTGCATCTGAGAATAGTACACTATAAACTGTACACGCCACATGTACTTCATATAGTTGCCATCTGCAGAACCTTACTATAACTCGTTTATATTATATGTGGGAAATATTAGGTTTTGGAGATAGCACAGATCTGGTCTGTCCAATTCACATCTCTTATCTGGCATACTTGCAGTCCGTGCCTGCCAGTGTCTATATATACTGTATAGACCTTGTGACAGTCCCAAACCCTAATATGCCTCATGTATATTATAGTATATGCTATTCCTAGACCTCTTATATAACCCACATGTGCTGTGCTTTATATAGTGTGCCATCTCCAGAACCCTAATATACCACACATGTATTATATGGGGGATATTCAGTAACAGGGGAGCTGGCACAGAACCCATCTGTCCAATGTACATCACTTATCTGGCAAGCTTGAAGCCCCTGCTTGTCCTGGCTAGTTGGAAATGAGAGGCTGCAAGTCACACATGCGCAGGGCTCTCTTAAAAGTATTGTAGGCACAGGCGCATCTACCAACCCTTTCACAGAAACAAATGTGGAACCAAAACTTTTTAACAATATAAAACTTAAAAATATATAAATATAAATAATAATTAATCACACTGTGCCCCCCTACATCACACTGTACACCCAAATCATCACAATGTTGTCCTTTTTTTATGGCAATGTCATTATCACACTGTATCCTCCACACTTTGCCCCTCTCAGGTTTCTATACAGTCACACAATCCTCCCCTCCTTTTGTGCGTCCAGCCATCCTTTTTGTTCTTTCATTGTGTATACAGCCAGCCTTCTGCTCCCTCTTTATGTGTGTTCAGCCTTCTGCTCCCTCCATATATGTGTCCAGTCTGCTGCTCCCTTCTTATGTGTGTCATGTTTTCTATACTTCCATATATGTGTCCAGCCTTCAGCCCCCTCCTTATGTGTGTCCAGTCTTTTGCCCCCTCCTTATGTACTCAGCCAGCTTTCTGCCCCCTACAGTCCCCCTTTTTCTCCCTTGCTCCCTTACTAGTCTTTTCCAATTAAACTTTCCCCCAGCTTTAGAGTGTTTGAAGGCGGCCTCCCAGAGATGGAGACGGGGAGGTTTCTCCGTATTAACATTGTAAAAATTACAGTTCTCCCACAGATACTCTATCTCCTGCAAACTACCATGATTTCCATTCCCACACATTTTTTATCTTCACTTCAGTCGCATGTTCGTCAGTTTGTATGGGCTGGTAAACATCCGTGATTTAGCCAGGACATCCTTTTTCATAAACGTTCACAGGGTGGCCTCCAATTGCTAAATTCATTTAGCAATACTATCACTCAGTACTTCTATCTAGAATCCTTGATTGGACTAGATCCCCCTGTTCCAACCAATGGATACTAATAGAAGCTGCTTCTCTAGATAACCTTCTGGAAGTAGTCCCCTGGTTGGCGAAGCTTCCTTCATCTAGTCATCCTCTGATCCAACCAATGTTGCAGTGCTGCACTAGGTTGAGAAACCTCCCGCCGATCTCCGCTGCTGCCTCACCCTTGACTCCACTGTCCCATAACCCGGACTTTCCCCCTGGTCTAAAAA
>WWET01001765.1:60942-72880 GCA_011038615.1 Limnodynastes dumerilii | reverse complement strand
TGAAGGGGAACAGCCCCTATTGGAAAAAAACACACCTATGTGTGAAGTATTGATGATGCCTGCAATAAATGATAAAACAACCTTCCAGTAGTTGATAGTAACTTAAAACAGTTTATTAAACAATTTATTATACCAATTTAAAAAAATATATATTTTAAATTCACTGAGAAATAGAAATATAAAATCAGTAAATAACAAAAATGCTGATGGATAGCTGCCTATAAACCTAATAAACTAGGGAAACAGATAATAGAAAACAAAAAACAATTCCTGGTGGATACTCAATGACTTAATATATAAATCTTGCAAGATGGTGAAAGATACAGTCAAATATCAATTGAATAGAACTTAGATGTTATTGATGTAGATGGTTCAAATGTTCAAATCTGTCATGAATGTAATGCGATAAGCTGTCAGGCAATATCAGGCAATTCAAACAGTTCAAATTGATATATAAGTATAATTCCAGATGGTAATGATATCTTCGATTATAATCCAATGAAAATATTATAGCAAATGTTATCATACTTATCTTGCTCTTGTAGAGTGGATGTGGAGACCAGGAATGCTCGTGCCGTCTAGCAGCAAGGCGGGTGTCCCCGCAACTAGCTGCACAGGCACGATATAAAGGACAGGTATTCCTATCTTTATCCTTATAGGATAATGATCCAAATAAAGTCCCCGCGTTACTGCGCCTCGAGTATCTTGTTGCTGGGCTGTTATACGAGATTCCTAGTTTCTCCGATGACCTTGTCCCACTGGTTAGCGGGTACAGGGGGAGGTGGAGACGGGCTCGGAGATCAGCTTAGAGTTTCATAGCTCTAGGGTACTTTCCTCCATATTTGGTGGAACAGCACTAGCTTACCTCATTCTGGCTTAAGGTCAAAGAGCTGTCGTCTGATATTTTAGGCTCCCTGATTCCATTGGTGTTACACGCTGTAGGAGTAATACTAGCATGGTGTAGATTCTGCTGGGCTCTATGTGTCTGTTTTTCACTAGCTGCAGGGTAATCGTCTCTGGAGGTATGTCTGTATGCCGCAGCTGATTGGGGGAGTGAACCTTAAATAGCATTTTGGCGGGAGATTCAATTGTCGGTTATAGCGTCTGGGTTACCTCATCTGCCTGCTGACTGATCGTGTTTTGCTGCTTGCATTTGCTGTCCCTTGCATCTTTTGTTTTCCTGGTGTTTCCCCCTTGCTTTCCTGTTACCCTCTGCTCGTTGTCTGTCGACCTCCTGTCTCTGTGCGAGCTGCGCGGCGTGGGTAGCTTACTACTCGCATTGGCGGCCTCGGCAAGGTTACGGTCTCTCTCCTGCTCTCGGTGGTGCGTGTGTTTGTCACCTCACACTGTCCGTCCTGCCGGGTGAGTGTTTCCATCTGCTCCTTACCTGTGCGTGCACCTGCGTTTGACATCCCGCAGTGTGCTGGAGTCCGCCTGTTGTACTCCTTCTGTTTACCATCTCCACTCTGTGTTTACCATCCCACCTGTGTGTGCGTACTGGCAGCCTATTATTGCCACTGTGTATAGCATTCTCCAGTGTGTATTGCTGTGCGTGTGCTCCACTGTGTATTACCATCTCTGAGGGAGTCCATCAGACTTTGCCTTTCTGTGTGCTGTTTCCCAGCTGTCAGCATTTCTCCCTCTTGTTCCATCCTGGGACCTGTTGTTCACCAGGTGCTGCCTCCTACCTGCAGCTAACCCTCTGTTCCTATCCTGCACATCTCCCTTGTTATTGAGGGCCCCTATCTGTATCCTGCCTAGCAGATCTCCCATGTGCAAGGACTTCAGTCTGTGTCTGTATTCCAGTGCCAGTTACTGTGCTCGTTGTCTGCACCCCTGTATACTTGGGTTCCTGTCAGTGTGCCTTGTATTAGTACTCCTGTGTATGAGGGTTCAAGTTTGTACATTCATCTTAGTACTGTTGTGTGCAAGGGTTCCAGTGTGTACCTGGGTTCCTGCCATTGTACCCACGCTGCAGTACCCTTAAGGGCTATCACCGGGGGCCGCGACCTGCCAGACCAACAGCCCAGACTATCCTCACCATCAGAGGCTCTAGCGAAAACCTGGTTCTGGTACATACTCTGCGCCCTGGTGAGAACCCTCCTGGCAGATTGTAACATTATAACCGACCAGTACATAGGCCTCATGGATCCAGCTGCCACAAAGGCCATAAAAGCTCTTATTACTCAAGTATCTAACTTGGGACAAATTATTCAGGACCTGACCCTCAAGGTGAACCACCAGGATCAGGCCATTGCCGCTCTTAGAGTTCTTCAAGCCACGTCACCTCCGGTTGCATCAGGGGGCCCGATCTCTGACATCAAGGTTCAGCTTCCAGACTGCTTTTCCGGAGACTGCAGCATGTTCCGGGCATTCAAAGAGAGCTGCAAGTTGTACTTTAAGCTTCGCCATACCTCTTCAGGAAATTAAAAACAAAAAGTTGGACTGATTATTTCACTCCTACAAGGAGATCCCCAGACCTGGGCATATGGACTGCTTCCTGATGATCCTGCCTGACAAACTGTAGATGCCTTTTTCTCGGCACTAGGTCTATTCTACGATGATCCTGACCGTTCTGCCACTGCTGAAGTGAAGCTACGAACTATCCTCCAAGGTCGCCGGACTGCAGAGGAATATTCTGCTGAGTTACGTAGATGGGCCGTGAATTGCAAGTGGAATGATTCTGCCCTCTGGTGCCAATTTTGCATAGGACTGTCATATCCTGTTAAGGATGCTATGGTGCAGTATCCTGTGGCTGAATCTCTTAAAAGCCTTAGGCGTGTGCCCATTAATCTTGATAGGCACCCCAAAGAGCGGTCAGCAGAGCGGGGTGCCTCTTCAAACTTTGCTCTTGCCCCCGCCAACCGAGAGGTGCCGTCTAATGATGAGTCGATGCAGCTTGGGTCATTTTATATCAGCCCACGGGAGAAACTCCGCCGGCGAACCTTGGGACTCTGCTTCTATTGTGGTGGCAAAGCCCACAGTGCCAACCAGTGTACTAAAAAGATACAGCCGTCGGGAAACTGATAACCCAGTCGGATATAGAAAGGGTCCAGCTGGGGTATTCTCTATTTTCGTCCAAGAATTCCCTTCTTGTACCAGTTCTAATAAAGTACCAAGGAGTCCAGTTGCAGGCCACTATCCTTGGGGATACCTACTCAGGATCTGAAAACTCCAGTCAATGCCTACGGCCTGGATGGTGAACCCATAACAAGCGGTCGTATCAGACGAGATGCAATCTCTGGTTAGAAATTTTCTATTTATACCGCTAAATTGCGAAAATTCATATTTTTCGCTCTTTTGAATTTTCTTATTTTCTGCATGTTCCAATTTCGAAACAATTTTATTTATAAACATTCACATTCGAATATGTTTCTATTTTGAATGTGTTATTTTCGAATACTTTCTTTTTTTAAATTTTGCAATTGCGAAATTATCTAATTATTATAAAATTCCCTATTTCGAATATGCTTCATTTTCGAATGCAAACATTTCTACATATCTAATTTCTAATCGCTCCTATTTCGAATTTCCAACATTTATAATATATCTTTTGCGAATATCTGAATTGCGAATATATATCTTTTGCGAATAACTTAATTGCGAACTTATATATAGATACTAATTATTAGTTAGATATGAAGATATTTAATTATATTATTTAATTATATAGTTGTTCATTTTTGTTATATATAGTTTCATATGCAAAAAGTATTAGTGTTGAGAGGTGATGTTTCCTATCCCAAGTCTAAATAACAGTATAAAAGTAAAGCTGGTCAATATCTGTGTGCAGAAAGCAATTCAAAGATATATCCCTGCATGCAAAGTATCCAATTAATTTGACTCCCCTTGAATTCAAAATGGTTTTGCCCAGGTGTAACTTTCCTCTCTTTTTTTCAAACTCTGAATCAGGCTTGGTGTGCCCACAGTCAGCTCCCCCTTATGTCAGTATGTCAGTCAATATATCCAAGCAGGTGCAGAGTAGTTATTTAGCCTCTTTGTAATATTGAACTGGATCCAGAGTTGGAAAAAAAAATCGAATGGAAATATACACCTTGGCAAAGCCATGTTTAATTGTAGGGAAGGCAAATTTGAAAACTAATATTTCCTTTTGATTGGCTTGAAAATTGTATAGACTGGATGCTGAAATGATTTGTGAGAACGCTGATAACTGTCCAGTAATACTGCCGACCAATAATAAAAGGCTGGCACAGCGTGGTCTAAAGATTTGCCTGACAATCTGGTAGTGTGTACACGCTACATGATTTATGTGGATATCAGACCATATTGTTGAGAGCCTGGGGAATTGTGCAAGTATGTTCCTGTCATTAGACACATAGGGCCTGATCCAGAGCTACGCTGTGCCATACATCGTAAGTACGGCCAGCGGAGCTCATAAGCACTCCCCCCCAGACACTCCCCCATGTCCGGCGCATGCACAGAACAGCAGAAATGCCGCTCTTAAGCATATGGCCGCTGTAAAAATGATGGTGGCCGTAGGTCTGGATCTGCCCCATAGGAACTGATTCAGACTTAAGAAGGAGCTTGAAATTAAGGACCAGATCCTGACCTAATAACATCAGGTCACTTATGCATGCAAGGTGCGTAAGTGGCCTGACTTCACTGGAGGGTGCATGTGCCCTCCAGATGTTACGCTAGGGTTACTATAGTAACCCTAGTGTACAAACCATCAGTCGAAACTTTGTTGCTCCCCCTCCGCCCGCTTTATGAAGCATGCAAAGTGTACAGTTTGGGAGTGGGCTCCCACACTGCTGCAGGACCATTACTCCGTACAATAGAGTTAATGCAGGCGTATATCAGCGTAAGCTGCCATAAAGCCCGCATGAGAGAGGGGAGTGACAGGGGGCGTGCACTCCCTTCTCTCTCGCGGACGTACAGAGCCCCCACACGTACGGAAAACATACGGGGGTCTGAATCCGTATATATACATCCAAGATAGAGCTCCCAATTGTGGGTCACATATCAAATATCTTTCTAAACTAAGAGCTCACCTCTGATGGAGATCCCCAAGTCTCCAAAACAGCCACTTTGAGACCGCACCCCCTCTCAGCTGCAATCCCAGACAGGCTTTAAAACACACATCCAAGATAGAGGTTGCTTCAAATCAGTTTATAAAGAAATTTATATTGCAGGTGCACAAGCTCTTAGTTTAGAAAGATATTGGATATGTGTCCCACAATTGGGACTCTAAAGTTTAGAGTTAGGACCGCCTAACAGAGAAGCCTTGTAAGTGGCAGGTGGCTTATATCACATATCTGCAGATATTTATAACGAATTCTCTGACTTTTATTTTAAAGATAGAAGATCATGATTAGTAATTGTGTAATGGCTAGCGTGCCAGGCCATGTCTTATTTTTTGTGCTAATTCCTCTTTACAAACAAATGACAGCACTACTGCAATGGATTTAATCACTATTGTATAGTGACTGCAACTTCTATACATATAGGTATAAATAGTGGCAATAATAAAATAATAGATATTGGCATAAAAGAGTAATTAACAATTTATTACAAACACAGGTAATAAAACATCAATAAAAAATATATATATCAATATAAATATATCAATATAATTAGGAGATGAATGGACCACTCTTATTTCCACTACTTAGTAATTAATAATCAGCAAATCCACTTACACACCGCATAGACATGGTGCAACCAAGTGCAACCAGGTCTCTGTGAAATTTATTTTAAACTTTAGAAGTGGGAGTACAAAATAATATTATTTTGTCCGTCTCAATTAGCTTGTGAGAGGAGTCTAAATGGGATAAGTTATTTAGTACAGTTTACCTATGTTTGTGGGTTTAAGGATGGGTAATGATTATGGTACCTCTTAACTTGAGGGGCTGATTTTATTTTATTTTATCTTATTTTTTGAATATTTTTTGTCATTTGGTACAGTGTACTTATGTTTGTATGGGTTCAAGGATGGATAATTATTATGGTACCTCTTAATTTGAGGGGCCGATTTTATTCTGTCTTATCTTTTGAATTGTCTCTGCTATTAAGGAGGGACATTTGAATATAAAATTATATTTTGGATTATGGAACCAGTTTTTTGGAATAGGAGTCCTCTTGTTAATTATTGTTTATATAACAAAAAAATATATGAATTATTAAGATCTAACTAAATAGGCTAATAAATACATATCTAATTGGGATATATGATTGGAGTTTCTCTCAGTCTTGGACTTGAAATTATTATATTATTCAAAATTTTAGGTATTGCTGTATTATGTTATAAATATTACTTTACTGTGAATGCTTACTTTGTGGTTCGGTCACTGTGAATGTTTATTGATATTAAATAATCATTATCCAATGCAATAATAGAATTGCAATCTCTTGTTACTATTGTTTACACTGGCGTAACTTTGTATCCGTAAAAATGTTTCTCTATGGAGACTGATTCCCCTTTTCAATGTTATTATGTAAACGCAAGATCTATGGATCTAATCTTACTTTGAATTGATGTGAATTTTACAATAGACGGTTTCAAATAGGAACCCCCACTGCAGAGGAAAGAGGAGGTTAAAATCTGATGATGCCAACTAATTAATTAACCCGCATGTGTGTTTCCTCTTGATATTCAGCAACCTGGTGGAGGAGGGCATACTGCTTTGATAAAGTTCACTGGACGAACGAAACGAGTAAGCAAGTTACTAAATCTTGATACACGTGGAGCCGCTTTGCACTTGTGCACCTTGCATTGGCCCTTTACTGCACGGGATTCGCGAGAGACACAGCCCACAGGGCAAACTGGATCGGAGGAGTGTGTTTGGTGATACGGAGGGTGGCCACCCCTTTAATTGCTACAGGAGCTGGACTGTGGAACGTGATACATTGGAGGACTTGGGCGCTACTTTTAACTCCCGGTGGATGGGTAATACCCAGCTTCACACGGACCTTCAGCTACTGTCTATTAACCTTCTCCTCCAAGTTTTGGTAGGTTGCATAATTCTCCCTATTATAATCTCCAATTATCATCCAGGAAACCTTTACAAGCTACGGGTGCATTTGAAGGTAGATTATATTGAATCAGTCTTCCCTATTATTCAAGATCAAGCTCCGCTGTATATTTTATCTATTTTTATCTTGATATATTAATTTGCTTTAATAAAATGTTCTGAACATCAGGTTGCCGTTTTATGTATCCTTCACCATAACCACCTATTAAGTATAATATTATTATTCTTTAGCGCTGTTACTTATCGGTTCGTTTTTCTTGTTTATCTATAGGGAGAACAGCAAATTCTCCCATACAGCAGCTGTCTCCCATTAGCGCCATAGGTTTTTTTTCTTCTTTTTACACTCAGGATTTACACTCACAAATCCTAAGGGCGCAGGGATCAAGTCCCATCGGGAAACCGGACAATTTATATTTGTTCCCGAAAGTTTACGGAAAGCAGTTCTCTTACAAAATCATACATCCAAAACCGCTGGACATTTAGGAGTTCAAAGAACTATTGAACTGTTGTCTCATACAGTTTGGTGGCCTACCCTGAATCAAAGACTTTGTTGATGCCTGTGAAAGTTGCGCCCGAAACAAAACCCCTTGTAATTGTCCAGTTGGACCCCTGCTACCACTACCTATTCCTAACAGGCCCTGGACACACTTATCAATGGATTTCACCGCTGATCTTCCAAGCTCTTCTGGTTTTACCACGATATGCGTAGTGGTAGACAGGTTCTTGAAAATGGCACATTTCATTCCTCTCAAAAGTTACCCAATGCTCAAATCCTGTACTCTCTGTTCAATAACCATATTATCAGACTTTATGGATTGCCCAGACATTGTTTCTGACAGAGGTCCTCAATTTGTGGCAAAATTCTGGAGAGCTTTCTGCAGGGGACTCATCATTAATATCAGCCTCTCTTCCGGGTACCATCCTCAAAGCAATGGCTAGACTAAAAAGGGTTCATCAATCTTTGGAACAGTATTTCAGATTTTTCATCTCCAAATTTCAGGACAATTGGACAAAAAACCTCCCCTGGGCGGAGTTCACTTATAATGATGCCTGTCATTCTTCCACTCATATCTCACCATTCTTTTGTATTTAAGGTTTTTATTTTAGAGCTAATTCGTTAATCATCTCAGCTACTGACAGAGAGGCACAAGGTGCTACTAGGAAAGTCAAGAGTATCTGGAAAAAAGTCATTAAATCTTTGAACCAAGCTGCATTTGCATTGTTCTGCGAATGAAGAACAGAGAGGACAGGCATAGGAAACAGGTTAAATTTAAAGTTGGTGACAAGGTTTGGCTCTCCACCAAAAATATAAAGATTCGTCAACCTTCTTTCAAGCTGGGACCTCGTTTCATAGGGCCATTCAGGATTATCCAAAAAATAAATCCTGTTGCCTTCAAACTTTTGCTCCCTAGAAATTTGCACATCCCTAATACGTTCCACGTCTCCCTTTTAAAACCTGTATGTATTTCCAAAAAGTTTGGTCAAGTGTCCTCTACTAAACCGCCTCCTGTAATCATTTATGGCCAGGAAGAATATGTTATGAACATTTTCGATTCTAAGTGGGTCCAGGGGCAATTAAATTACGTCATCCATTGGAAAGGGTATGGGCCTGAAGAACGTTCATGGGAGCCGGTCAGAGATGTAAATGCTGACCGAATAAAAAAGATGTTCCATTCCAAATTCCCTGATAAGCCTAGTGTGAGATGTCCCTTGACCTCTTGTCAAGGGGGAGGTACTGTTACACGCTGTAGGAGTAATACTAGCAGGGTGTAGATCCTGCTGGGTTCTATGTGTCTGTTTTTCCCCAGCTGCAGGGTAATCAACTCTGGGGGTGTGTCTGTATGCCGCAAACATTATTTGGTCACCATGGAAACAGGATTTCACAGGCTTCCCAAGGGCAGCAGAGAAGTCATTAGCATCGGGATGTCCTGAGTTGCGGCAGGCCATAGGTTTTTTTATTTTTCAAAGAGCTCCCCCACAGATTAAAAGCTTGGAAGATCAGATCCTAATCAAGACGGCAAGTACTTCTTTTTATTTATCATTTTTATGCTATTTTTTTTATCCTTTATTTTATACATTATATAATTACTGGTAATTTTTTTTTTTTTTTAGCACTACAAACATCAGCATGCCCTATACTTGCAAAATGTTATTTTTTCACTTTCTGACGCCAAAAACAGATTTGTTTACTGATGCCATAGCAACAGTAACCAAATCTGAACCAATCGGGAGGCAATATGAAAGACCCGGGTTGAAAACAACGCTGGCGCTTTCACACTGCCACCCTTCCAGAATAGGATCTGGGAATAACCCTTCTTTTTTGCCGGGTCGTAGTCCTGGGTCTTTCGACATGGGTCTACCGGAAGTGGACGTTTCACACCGCCACCAAATACACGGGTTTTTGCAGATTCCCGGGTTTTTGGCCAAAATCCTGGGTATTTGGTGGTGGTGTGAAAAGGGTTTTAGTTTGTGATCCGTGGAGTGACTTCCATCTTTGTTCTGTTTGTTTGTCTCGTTTGGCTTTGTGTGAGCTGCACTATTTTCCACCTTGGTCACTCTTATCTCCTCACCCCTTGGGATCCACTGCTGAGATGCTTTTCAGGACAATCTGTGTTCACTTGCAACAATTTATAAAGAAACTATCACTTAGAATTAAACCCTAGTACTATTTTTTAAATACCATCTGTGAATTCTAAACTGTAGCTCTAATAAACCACTATAACAATGATATTATATTGGGTGCTAGACCACATATAACTTGCGATTCCTATATACATTATTATTATAAGAGAGTGTGTTTACTCACATTGCTTAGATACAGAAGAAGAACACGTAATTGCAGCATGACTTTATTGAGTCTTTCACATTGAAATGAACCCATTCATAAGCTGCCAACAGGTGGCAAGACTCTTTATAAGGCATAAACACAAGAATTGCTTTTTGCTATACTAGATACAAGTAAAACTATGACAAATAATATTATTGCAGAAACGGCAATTGCAAATAAAAGTCATGTTTTATTAGTCTTATTAAAGCGTGCCTCAACATACTATACATTGCTGTTGCTGTTTTTCTCATTGTATTTGCTACTTGTACCTGTACAATAGGAGCATCCCTACGTTTCCTGTACAATTATAACAAGAAAGAGGAACTAGGCCCCTGTTATAGGTTCTTTGTGCCTGATTCACACTTAAAAAGCTTTTGCTTCTTAAGCACGTATCTCCCTGAAATTACCTACTGCGCATGCGTAGTAGGTCATTTACACTATCTACATAGCTGATTGGCATGTAGATAGCGTAGGTGCGGTCTTTAAGACCGCACGCAAAGATTTCCGTAGGAAGAAGCGGCATTATGCCGCCTCAGGACGTTTTTAGGTAGAAATGGGAGGGGGGAGGTATTTAGATTGGCTGGGGAGGGCAGAGGGGAGGCAGGGAGGTGCAATGTCCGTACATTGCACGAAAACTTAAGGAAGCCCTATGGCACTTGTAAGTGCCACAAGGTACCTAAAAACGGGGGAGGGTTGGTTGCTGGAAGAGTGAGTTAGGTGTGCATCTGCCTACACCTAACCCCTCACTCTTATCTGTGAATCAGGTCCTTTGTTAGGCCAGGCTGCTTGTGTTTCTTTGCAGACAGAAGGCTGGGATAAGAGGATGGTGAGATTCTATTTTGTGTGTCTGTCTCCCTATCATGCATGTCTGTATTCCCTCTTGTTAGTTTGTGCTCCCCCCATTCCCTTTCATCACATGTGCGGACAGAGCCTGTAGGCGTGCGTAAAGGTTCCGTTCTGCTCGCCAGGTATTGGCGAAAAGAGATCATCTGAGACTGCAGCCAGTGACAACGTACACCTTACCTGTGAACTAACGTTTCTCACTCTCTTCTGCAGGGTGACTTTAAGCGTTGGACACACTAGCTACTCTGTTCTCTCTCAGATCATAAAAAGAGAGTGAATTTGATTTTGCAGGATCCGATTTAAGAAGATTTAAGAATATTGGGCAGAAAGTTCCAATTAATCCAGCTTACCATTCAAAGTAGAAGAAATTAAACCCTTAGTATAATGTGTAGAGTCGAAAAGTTGATAATTGGTGGTGATACTACCGGGAAACAAGGCTCGTCAGTGACCCCTATGTGTTGTACTTCGGCAGCGGTCTCCATCCTCCGGCCCAAAGTCAATCACACTTAAGCTGTTGTTGGTATCGATATAGAATTATATGGTTTTAAGAATGTAGTTTCTCCAATATAATTCATTTGAGATGCTCATGCACAATTCGGTAAAGTAGCGTTAATAAAACCCTTAACACATTTCACGGCCAACAGTGTCGTTTCTTCAAAAGGTATGGGGGATGTAGCCCAGAGGCAACTTCCCTTTGTAGTCCCACTCCATTTAATTAGTGCAAATTCAGGTGTGCAAATGTAACAACTTAAAATATTAAGTTGCAGATATGAATAAAATAAATAAATAAATACATGAAAACTTAAGTTGTGTGTCCAACAATTATTATCACTATCATAATTAATTTATAAATAAATAGATATAAGAATGATTTAAATAACATTTTAGTAACTGTTAATTACATGCTATCCCCTATAGCGAGGGAATCTCCACAGGTACTAAATAAATAAATAAATTTAAATGAATTCAACGTATCTCTCACATACTTCTCCATATAACAGAACAATAACAAACAACAAAAAAGACTCTAATAAATACAGAACATATAAAGAACATGGATTTAGAATTAGTATTATAATTAGATAGAAAAGATATTCCACTAGATGTCGCTCTTGATCCACTAGATGTCGCTCTTGGGCATTGTAATTCATTATAATGCATTATACCTTGATCAGAAAGATAAAATAAAAATAATAAGAAAACATGTGTAAATGAAAGAAATATTAAATAAATAGAATATAGAAATAAAAATAAAATAAAATAAGAGTAAAAAAAA
>WWET01001765.1:40850-51050 GCA_011038615.1 Limnodynastes dumerilii | reverse complement strand
CTACCCTCTTTTCTCTTAAACTCTGGAGCAAAATGCTCAAGTCTAACAACTTTATAACATTAATACTAATACTATTAATAATAATCAGAATAATAGTAATATAAATTATAATATTAATAATAGACTGAATAAGATATAGATTTAAAAAGCAAGGAATATACACTAAAATATTACATTATTGAAAAACTTAATAAGACTATAGTGTTAAAATATCTTACCAAATCATAAGCTGGAATATTTATAGGACAGGTGACTTGTTCCTTTAAAATAAATAAAAGTAATAAAATCTTTATATAATCTTTAGCTTTCATAAAGAACATGACTTTGCACATGTTACTACAGATAAACACAGTCTAAAATACTACATACCGTTGTTTATTGTTATACTTTTACACTTTATTAAATAACTTTTTACAAAACATGCAAAGACGATTGGAACCATAATGCAGAGAGATAATATGCACATAGTGGGGCTGACTGGTTGAGAGTGGACTTGTACCATTGTATTGTTTAATATTGATTTGTTACATTCACCAGTTATATATGGGGTTGACTGGAGGAAGGGACTTATTGCTTTTTAGATGGAAACAGAGTAGTAACAATATTTATATGTGTACAGAGAGAAAGGGACAAAGATATGTAATAGATATATATGGGGACATTGAGTTTTTGTGGTCTTCACCAGATGCCGCTGGTAAGTAACAAGAAGAAGAAAGATAAAGAAAGAAAAGTATGAAAGTATAGATTGTGCACCAACCAAATAAATCAACATAAAAATTTAGGGCTCATTTACAAAATATTAATCAGGTGAAAACGGTCTTTATCTCATAAAAACAAACTTTTTCATAATTACAAAACTATAATTGGCATGGAAACAATAGTGACCAATAGCTCTATCACCCCTGATCGCTGGTCCACTCTAATGGATGCGGGCCGGCTGATTCACTAATAGTTAGAGTGGATTTTAACAAATCCTTGCCGAAACGTTAAAAAACACTGTGTCAAGATGGCATTACAGTAAGTACTCCATAGGTCTCCCCATCTTCCTTTTCCTCCCCCTAATAGATGTTATTAAGTTTAGGAAAGGGGGGGGTATGTATAGGAAACAGAACCAGCACATAAATATGTTAAAAAATAAAAATAAAATTATTAACATCTTTGGTTCTATTGAGGTACTTTGGGGTTTTACTTTCTGCTAAGTGCAATGTTTCCAACACTTCTATAATTTTTAATGTATTCATAGTATTCATAGTATTCATACTTTAATATACACTTCTCAAAAAAATAAAGAGAACACTAAAATAACACATCCTAGATCTGAATGAATGAAATATTCTTATTAAATACTTTGTTCTTTACATAGTTGAATGTGCTGACAACAAAATCACAGAAAAATTATCCATGGAAATCAAATTTATTAACCCATGGAGGTCTGGATTTGGAGTCACCCTCAAAATTAAAGTGGAAAAACACACTATAGGCTGATCCAACTAATCAGGCATGCTCCTGATGAGGTGGCAGATGGTCTCCTGAGGGATCTCCTCCCAGACCTGGACTAAAGCATCCGCCAACTCCTGGATTGGTGGATGGAGCGAGACATGATGTCCCAGATGTGCTCAATTGGATTCAGGTCTGGGGAACGGGCGGCCAGTCCATAGCATCAATGCCTTCGTCTTGCAGGAACTGCCGAGGAACCCAGGGCCAACCGCACCAGCATATGGTCTCACAAGGGTTCTGAGGATCTCATCTCAGCACCTAATGGCATTCAGGCTACCTCTGGCGAGCACATGGAGGGCTGTGCGGCCCCCCAAAAAAATGCCACACCATTACTGACCCACTGCCAAACCGGTTATGCTCGAGGATGTTGCAGGCAGCAGAACGTTCTCCGTGGTGTTTCCAGACTCTGTCACGTCTGTCACATGTGCTCAGTGTGAACCTGCTTTCATCTGTGAAGAGCACAGGGTGCCAGTGGCGAATTTGCCAATCTTGGTGTTCTCAGGCAAATGCTAAAATGCCAAACGTCCTGCATGGTGCTGGGCTGTAAGTACAACCCCCACCTGTGGACGTCGGGCCCTCATACCACCCTCATGGTGTCTGTTTCTGACCGTTTGAGCAGACACATGCACATTTGTGGCCTGCTGGAGGTCATTTTGCAGGGCTCTGGTAGTGCTCCTCCTGTTGCTCCTTGCACAAAGGCGGAGGTAGCGGTCCTGCTGCTTGGTTGTTGCCCTCCTATGGCCTCCTCCACATCTCCTGATGTATTGGCCTGTCTCCTGGTAGCGCCTCCATGCTCTGGACACTACAAACACAGCAAACCTTCTTGCCACAGCTTTCACTGATGTGCCATCCTGGATGAGCTGCACTACCTGAGCCACTTGTGTGGATTGTAGACTTCGTCTCATGCTACCACTAGATTGAAAGCACCGCCAGCATTCAAAAGTGACCAAAACATCAGCCAGAAAGCATAGGAACTAATAAGTGGTCTGTGCTCACCACCTGCAGAACCACTTTAATTTTGAGGGTGACTCAAGGGTGAATTTTTGTGTGATTTTGTTGTCAGCACATTCAACTATGTAAAGAACAAAGTATTTATTAAGAATATTTCATTCATTCAGATCTAGGATGTGTTATTTTGGTGTTCCATTTATTTTTTTGAGCAGTGTATATCAAAAAGTTGCATGAACAGCATATAAGTGCAAGAAAGTAAACAGGTTATTTATCTATTAAGAAAAAATGAATATGAAGACTTAAATATAATACTATAATCCTATATTAATGTAATATATGTAGATGATGCAGTTTATTTGAAAATAACATCAAAATTAGAAATCTTACCAATAGATTAGAAACTTTGTCCATATCTATAACTCCAGATTCATACTATGTAACAAAATAAAATCATAGATTATGAGCATGGAAAATCATTTGTTCCTTTAGCAGCAAATATTGTCTGTCTGTCTGTCTGTCTGTCTGTCATAAAGAGGAAGGAAATTTAAAGACAGAAAAGTGAATTACAAGGTACTTCAACCATTATGCTTTTTAAATGTTAATACTGTACATTCAGTTAACAATCTCAATAACATGAATAATTATAATAGTCATTTTTGTTGCTTCTTACTGCACAAAACAGTTCCCCCAGGCTGGGCAATTTTCCTTTCTGAAAAAAAGAGGATCATTATATAATCATAATAGTTTAAAGTAAAGTAACATTTCTGTTTATATAGAGACAGCGGGCCGTATTCACAGATCTGATTTTGCTACTTTTTACATGCGTAATTTTAAGTATGGTTGAACTGTGCATGCACAGTAACCTTTTTTTACACAATCTACGTTGGATTTAAGCATTACACCCGGATTTCTAAATCGGACTTATTGAAATACGTACGGAGGGGCGTGGTTGAATTTTAAATGGACTAATATGGGCGCAGCTAGTCATGTACGCACGTACGGAAGGAAAATATGCACGTAACTACACACATTGAGTTAAGGTTGCCCTATGGACGTGCCTTGCCACGTACGTGCGTATATTTGCGTACTTTATACACACGCATCTGTGAAAACATTATTTGAGTTAAAAATAATTATTATCCTTCAAGGGTTTGTACTCACAGGCATTAAAAAGCTGTGCTTAATGCACTTTCTTAAGCACTGTGGAATGTGGTTTAACACTGATTGCACAATAAAGAATGTAAGGCAATTGCTGGTACACTCACATATTCCTTCTACATACTGTAATGTTCAGTATTTACAAGTGTTAAAGCTTTCATCCTTATACCGCTATCAGAATTCTCATCAAGTACAAGACAATTGCAAAATTTGGAGAATGCTAATTGACTGCTCTCTTAAGACTATGTACAAGGTTTTGTGTATACTAATAAGTATGTTTCTTTAATGAGTAATGAATGACATACAGAAAACTATCCAGGGTCTGAACATACACATTTTTATAGTGTAAGCACAACAATTTATAGCAGTGTGCATGTCTGTTTATTCAGTCTTATGAATAGCCATGTTATTGCATTAGTGCTTGATCTAGCTCTCAGCACACAGTTTAGCACAACTCTACAGACCCGCCATACAATATTTTGTGTGTGTGTGTGTGTGTGTGTATATGTGCACATGTTGGGCATCAAAAAGAAGTATGTTTTATTCATTTGTATGGAAAAAAAATCTCATATTAAGATATAACATAACATAAAGTTGTAAAGAATGCAATATTAGGTGAGGGTGGAGGGGTATAGAGGGAGCAATGGGTAGAAAGACTTTAGACTATAGAGGGAACAGTGGGAGATTGGTAAAGAGAATAGTGAATAGAAAGGGATATAGAAGAACAGTGGGGCAGTGAGGAGAGGGGGTTTAAGTAGAATATTTGGGGGTATAAGTAATAAATAAACTGAGGCCATGACTGTGGATTGTGTTACTTACAGTAGGACAATTTTATGAATTTATAACTTCAGATGAATACCCTTTTCATACAATATTAGCACTATATATGTGTGAGTGAGAGTATAAACACATATACACAGAAATATGCAAATTAACACAGACTTTTATTGAAAGCTAAGTTGTAGAATAAGCAAAAAGGTTTGACATTCATGTACAATGTGATACATATGTTCCAGCATATGTACATATGTGTCAGCAATATGTTACAAGGCTTATATCAACAGCTCTGAAACATGTGTCATACCCCGAGTTGACATGTTCAAATGTAGAGGACACTGGAAGTTAAATGATGTACACTGTATCAGTGCTTGAAGTGAGCCGGTATGCGGCGGTATGGCATACCGGCACTTCGAGCACTGACTGTGAGACAGCTCTTGAATTGTAAGATTCCATGAGCAACAGTATTTTAACTCAGAGCGGTCTCACAGAGGACTGCTGTCGCTCGTTGACAGAGCTGGCTGTTCTATGCACAGCTGCAGCTCTGGGTAATAGATGCAAGCGCGACCTAAGGTCACGTGAGCGTTTTTAGACTGCAGAGCGCGCCGCGGAGGAGAGAACCGGAAGACACAGGAATAGGTACGTTTATTAGTTGGTTTAAAAAGTAGTTTGGGAATGTTATGGGGAATTAGGAAGCTGGACTGGAAAAGGGCAATAGGGCTAAATGGACACACAGAGGGACAATAATTCTTGCTGTACACAGAACGAGGAGCAATAAGGCTGGGTTGAAACAATTAAGGTGGGGAGCAATAAGGCTGGCTGAACACAGGAGGGACAATAAGGCTTGATGGACACTCATAAAGAGGGGGCTATAAGGCTGGCTGGACACAAAGGGGGCAATAAGACTGGGTAAAGTGAAGGAGGGGGAAATAAGGCTGAATACACACAAAGTGGGGAGTAATAAAGCTGTCTGGACAATAATAAGGCAATAAGGCTGGGCAAACTGAAAGGGGGACAAAGTTTGGACATAGGGGGTGCAATATTGCTGGGTGGTCACTCATAAAGAGGGTCTATAAGACTGGCTGAACATAGAGAGGGGGCAATAAGACTGGACAAACAAGGAGGGGACAATAATGCTGGCTGGTCACAAAGAGGGGGCAATGAGGCTGGCTGAGCACAAAATAAATAGGGGGGCAATATGGCTGACTGGACACAAGTAAGGAGGGGGCAATAAGGCAGGCTGGACACAGAAGGAGGGGCAATAAGGGTGACTGGACACTTTTAAAGAGGGGGGCATTAAGGCTGGTTGGACACTGAAGGAGGGGCAATAATGCTGGGTAGACACTCATAGGGCCTGATGCAGAGATCCGGAACTAACGATAGTTCCGTGCGTATATTTAGGGTCGGATCGATTTTGCATCAACTGCGCATGCGTAGTAATAGTGCAACGCCATTTACATTGAAGTTAAGGTCGGTAATCTTAAGGTCGGACTTGTGAATCGGGCAGACACTAATGCGACCCTAAGTGCGGCGGAAATATACGGACCTAAGGATTTGCATAGAAATGGGCGGGGGAGGCATTTAGATGAGGGAAAGTGGGCGCGCTTACAGAGTTAGGGCCCTAAATATACGCAACTAATACACATAAGGTCTTAAGTTAGTGCGGCCAGTTAGGGCAAGTCTATAGAGGTGGAAGTTTAGGTCCGGCTGGAGGTTGCAAGGGGAGTGACTGTTTATTCTGGTGGGTGTAACCTGTTCCGACCTGCCACTTAGATGCGTATATTTGCGGCCCGATCGCCGATGGATCTCTGAATCAGGCCCATAAAGAGGGGCTATAAGATGGGCTGGTCACAAACTAGGAAGGGACAATAAGGCTGGTTGGACACACAAAAGGGTGCAATAAGGCTGGCTGGGCACACAAAAGGAGGGGAGTAAGGTTGGTTGGACTCGTCCGCCCCTAGAAACGGCCCTGTGGGGGAGCTATCATTGGTTTTCCCTAGCAGTAACCAGATCATTTAATTACACATGAAGTGTTCAGTGTAGAAATCATGACCCACATGACATGTACAGAATATGATTTCTTATTGTTGACCTGTTTACTTTGCCAAACTGCACTGTATACAATATACTGATTTAAACTGTTATGTGGGAGAATGTATGTAAGAAGCCAGATATGTATGAATATTTACCCTTTTCTTGGCATCCTTCATTTTCTATAAACAAGAAAAAGAAAAAGTAATGAAATGCAGACTTATCATATAAGTGTATGTGAAATCAAAATAATCTAGAATTTAAAATGAGAAAAAAATTCAAATATAACATAAGTTATACATGATGGGATATTACTAATATAAAACAGTGTCATCTAAGGTGTGTCACATCATGTGCCTACCCTTCAGTTCCATTCAGATTGTCCACATTCCAACATCTAGTGCATGTAAGTGACTAGACACGCAGTGGCCAGAGTTAGTGGAGACAATAAATGGTATAAATCTGCACCTGGTTCCAATGTGATGGGTAAAAATAAACTATATGTCTTGTTTGAATGAAAGGAAAATACTTTGCTTAGTATCTGTGAGCTGTGATAGAAAAGCAATGCAAAATATATATAAATAAACACACAAAAGCGCTAAAAACAGCAGCAGTCTTCACCCCAGAGCGTCCTAGAAAACTCTAAAAACATTGCAACAAAAAACAGGGAGGGTGGCAGGATCAGTGCTACAGATATGGTGTAACTATAAGCAATAAGCATAATCACATACTGTATAGCAGTGCTCCTCAACCAGTGTGCCACGGGATGTTGCCAAGTGTGCCGCGGTGCAATGCCTCCAACAGGAGAAAAAGCACTGGAAGACCTTGCAGATACATGAATGTGGAATACTGGAGAGCTAAAGACACACAATTGGTTATACTGGAGAGGCTGCAGACACATGAATGGGAACTACTAGGGAGGCTGAAGACACATGATTGGGGGCTAACATAGGTAAATTAGGTATAAGAAAAAAAAGTTATTAGCTGCGATTTTTTTATTTATCAAATAAAAAATAATGTAATATCTGTGTTCGTACTTTGTAATTCCTGCTTTTTTTTGGTATATTTTGCTTTTAGTGTGCTGCAGAATTCTGGGAAGGGCTTAGGTGTGCCGCGGAATTCTGGGAAGGGCTTAGGTGTACAAGGGTGAGAAAAGGTTGAGGAGCATTGCTGTATAGTGTGGATAAACACTAAAAGTGAACTAGTGGCATACAGGTAATGTATAAGAGTCAAAAATGTCCCCTCCAAAAAATAGTCCATAAAATGTCCCAAGTTATAGCCCATAAAATAGTCCTCATATCCCAATTGATTGCTGGAGAAAGAAGAAAACATAGAAACATGTATTAATGCAAAATATGTTAATGGTAAAAAACAACTGAAAGGTTACATTTAAAACATATTACTTTACTATTAAAAGAATAAATACATATGTGGGGCAGCACTCACCCACTCCGTGTAATGGTAGACGGATGTCTCCCTAGTGGACTACGGCGAATCTGGAAGTATTCGCTGTGGACCAATGGGAGGGCAGCTCTGGTCACAAGGGCTAGCAGGGACAGCCAAAGCGAGCCAATCAGGGCCGAAATTTGCTCTGCCCTCATCAGAGGGCATTAACGCCCTTGCAGCGGGAGCAGAGCTCAGTGTGTGTCGCGCCGTGGACTGGAAAGCATTGCTGGAGGAAGAAAGCCCAGAATGACTTTAGGGAGAAGACCCACGGGCAGAACATTCTGAGGAGCTGCATCTTCCTGTTATCCAAGGGCTCCACTTCCCCTGGGTAGTAGGTGAATATGGTAATATAGGAGGAGGAGGCTCCCTTCCAAGCTGGACCAGGCCCCAGTAGCGGTGAGTGGTCCAGGCCTTTGCTTGGCCCCCACCACCCCTAGACCACCAGGGAGTTGGCTCAGCAAAGCAGAAGGCCCTGTGTACAGGACCAGCCCGAAACAGACGCCCCCATGACCTTCACTTTTCCATTGGCTGGATTTTAAAGGGAAACTGGCCTATAAACATTGTAGTTATCAATTAGTGTCTAGAAGTAAAATGCTGTAAAATTCAGGCATCTCAACAGCAAAGATGGAAAAGGAATCCCGGAGCAGAGAGGACTGGCTGGAGGGAGAACGTGAATAAGGAACAACCGGATCCTTAACGCATTTTGAGTGCAGCCCCGAGTCCTGGTTGCCCAGAAACCGCCCCACATTGAAAATAACAAAATAAATAAAAAATGACCAAAAAGTGGGGCATATCTTCGCGGGTGTCGGGAAAGGAGTATTGCTTCACGGCCATGTGGGCCATACGTACATAGAGGAAGATGGTAATGGCCTTTGCTGCAATAGGGAAGCAGGTGGGTGATGGTGAAGGGGTTACAAACAAATTCAACAGTGCTTATGCACTGACAAGTTTTGGTTCATTGTGTAATGTGTTCTACTATTGATATTAGATCTGTAACTTCAATATAAAGCTACTGGGCGGTATTCAGAAACCGCATTTTTGTCGACTTCCGTGCGTATTTTGAAGTACATTTCAACTGTGCATGCGTAGTAACCTTTTATACGCAGTTATTGTAGATGATATGCACGGAAGTGCCTCACAGACGGACTTGTGAATCGGACATGGGAAAATCCGCAAGGAACTCTGACGGAAATATACGCATGGAAGGATTTGTATAGATATGGATGTGGAGAGGCATTTAAATTAAGGAAAGTGAGCGCGATTACAAATATAAGCACGGAGGGAGGACGCCAGTGGCAAACGCAGGATTTTGAAAGGGGGGTTTCCAATATGTGTAATACATGTGTGGTAGTTAGTGTGGGGTATACTAGAAAATCTCCCAACATTTTGGAGCCCGCTATTTTAATGCGTGAATGAAGTCACTTATAAAACACCTAAAAAAATATATAAAAAGCAGAACTTTTTACAGCCAAATACCAATGCAATTCCTTAAGGGAAGGCAATAAGGTTTTTATTATTTTCAAATCTTCATTATAAACTTCCTGTTTTCACAGAGAATGTTCATGGATGTCCTACATGTCTTGGCAATCAGATAGTACGACCATATTATCAGTATTGTCATTTTACATATGTTTTATTTTTAACAGTGTCATCATATTAAGTCGCTCTTGACAATTTTAACAGTCCTTTACATCAACCTCTGCAGCATTTCAGTCTAATTTCCTAATACACATACACACTCACAGGCTAGGGGTAATTTCTGCCTGTGCATGACAGTGGGGTCAGAAGCAGAGCTTGGGCAGGATGGGGTGGAGCTTATTTGTCACGGTTTTGGGCTCCAAAATGTTGGGAGGTATGCTAATATACCCCAAATGTATTACTTGCATTGGAAACCCCCCTTTTCAAAATCCTGCATTTGCCACTGCGGCCCTTTCTCAAAATGCGTTAAGGATGCGTTTTCCTTTAGCCAGTCCTCTCTGCTCCAGAATTAATTTTCCACCTTGGCTGTTTGGCCGTCCAATTTATGAAGCGTTTTCCAGACTGACCAGTACTCCTGGGACTTTTTGGGTATAAGAGTACCTACTTGAAGTGCACCTTTTTTGTTATATGGTATATGTACAGTATTTATTCTTTTAATAGTAAAGTAATATGTTTATGGACTATTTCTTGGGACATTTTATGGAATATTTTTTGGGGGACATTTTAAGACTCTTATAGATTTATACATTTATGCTGCTAGTTTTAATCCACGTTACATGTGATATTATTTACAGTTACATTTACAGTTACACCATATATTTAGTGCTAATGCTACCACACTCCCTGCTTTTTTTTAGAAGG
>WWET01001765.1:5517-31713 GCA_011038615.1 Limnodynastes dumerilii | reverse complement strand
CCCTCATATATGTACAACCTCCTTTTGGGCCCCTCATATATATTTATCCTCCTTTTGTGCCACCTCATATATATTTAGCCTCCATTTGTGCCTTCTCATATATAATTAGCCTCCCTTTGTGCCGCCTCATATATATTTAGCCTCCCTTTGTGCCCCCTCATATATATTTAGCCTCCCTTTGTGCCCCCTCATATATGTACAGCCTCCTTTTGTGCCCTCTTAAATAACCTTTTGTTTTTAAAAAACCTATTAATAAACGTACTTACCTTCTTCTCCCTCTTGCTCCTTCCTTTGCGGCATAGTCAGTTCTAGTACTGGGAATACAGGGCTCCTACGGGAGCTCTATAGGACCAAATGTATTGCAATGAATAACGCTACCATTGTGTTATTCAATGCAAATGCGATTGCATGGTGTGTCCGCCTCTAAAAAACGGACCTGCTTATGAAATACAAATGTGGAGAGGGTAGCTGCCCCCTCTACTGTGGCGCTCTTATATTTAAGATAGTTTCTGTCCTGCCTTCTTCTCTTCTGTAGATAATTTCTAACGATACAGAAAATTATTTTATACCTGGAGATGGCTATTAAGATGGTAATCACTGCAATACAAAATAATACACTTTATCTCTCTCTCTCTCTCTCTCTCTCTCTCTATCATCTATTTATCTTTCTCTATGAGTTCCCACATTTGCAAAATTGGATTAAATAATTAGCATTTTAAATTACTTTCCTGTATATTGATTCCCTCTGAACTGTAATGCTACAGTCGACTCTCTAATTGCCTAGTTATAGGCACATCCCGATTAAAATGTTTTATGTTATCCCTATATTTTGCAAGCATTGAATTTCAAGAATTTGTTTCTACTAGTCAGTACTGGAACTCCTGATATACAAGACTGCTGTAAACACACATTTAAATGTTGTTTGATACCTTAACATTCTTATTGGGCTGGTATATATAAGTGATTGTCAGTGTGCTCATCATATCTTCTAAGCGTCCAAAGTTAACTATTTTAAGCAGTAAAATGTTGATAATATTATCAATCCTTTGTTAAAGAATACTAATATAACTTACCATTAGTTCTTCCACTTTATCTTTAAATTCATTTATGCTCAGTGTCTGTAGATTTGAAAGGTAGGAAAATTCAACATGAAATGGACATTGCTCTTTTGATAATGATTTTATTTCTGGCATGCCTGCTGTATGAATGCTATGTTGTAGTTTAAGGGGCTTATACAGAGTTTGAGAGTAAGGGCAAATCAGGTGCAAGACCTGAGCAAAACCATGTTGCAATGTGATGTTTACAAAGTAATTTGCATCTTTTTGCATGCAGTGAAAATACTTTGCTTTTGCACATAGAACTTACATAAATCGCCTTTTGTACTTACCGCGCTTGCACGGGGCAAATGTTACGCTCATGTTACGGTCTGAGAAACTGAGCGTATGGGCCTTGATCGTAACAGCTTCGTATTTACGCTCAGGGGGCGTGCCTGCCATACGATCTCCGTAATTACGGACCGAGGGCGGGGTGAAGCATTTAAATCGTACGTGCTAAGCGTCGTAACTACACAATGAGCTTATGGACGCACGTGGTTACGTTCAGAAAAGCTAGGGTAGGTTTTTCTGAGCGTAACAAGCCAAAAGTAAATACGACCAAGAAGATTGCCGAGTGGAGTGCATCGGAGGTACGCCGGCGTAAATACGCTACGCACATGAGCGTTTCATGAGCGTAGGTCTGGATCAGGCCCTATGTGTCATTTGTAAATTAGAGTTGAGCTTGAAAACTTCATTTCTCAGCTCTAATACTGTTTTCATTTTAATTTCCTTGCAGCTTGATGTGGTTTTTCTCAGGTCTTTACTTGCACGTGTTTTAATCTTAGTCTCAAACTCTTCATCAGCCACTAATTGTCCAAGAATATACAATAAATAAAGCTATGCATTTCTAAATATTGCAAAATTAATTGTATTATATTTTCTGTCTAGATTTTATGCCTATGGATTTTAAGAAAATTGAATTATTTTTGATAATAGAGGGCTGGATCTGGACCACTGTGCGTGTTCTGTACACATGGAGGTCTGGAAGTCTGCATAGAAGAGGGAAAGGAACTCCCCTATCACACCCCTTATCATGCGGCATTTGCAGCAGTTACGCTGCCATAAGGCTACCTTAAGTCTCCCATGCGGATCACCTGTCCTCAAAGTCGTAACTAGAAATTTTAGCGCCAGGGGCAAAAAGGAAAAATGGTGCCCCCTGACCCTGAATTCCAAGCCAATTTAATCATAAATATGAACTTACTGGTGCTCCCTTAAGAATTTTGCCTGGGGCGGTCGCCTCTATTGCACAACCCTAGTTACGGTCTTGCCTGTCCTCAGGACCACTGATCCGTACAGTCTTTTAACCAGCGCACCTCTAAAATGTAAATGTTTCCCACCCCCTTGTGGAGTTTAGGCAAGCAGATTAGAAGGGTCACCCTATTGGATGGATAACCTAGCGTGCATGTGCAGATGCTGCATAAATAACCTAACGTACGAGGGTCTGGATCTGCTCCAGAGTTATATAGATAGATTTTGTTATGTCCATATGTTTGTTTATTGATTTCACTGATTTCCTTTGCCTAACTATCAGGGCTGTTTCTAGGGGCGAGTGAGCCATGCTCTCGCACAGGGCACGCCCCTAGATGACTTAAAGGGGGGCGCCCAATAGGGCAGTCCCCCTGTATGTGATGTAGCCCTCCCTGCGGCTCACACAGACACTGACTGCATCAAATAACAGATGCGGCTGGCATCATTCAGCTTAGCTGTCCTGGATATACAGGGCTCCTACGGGATATTTTTCATTGAATAATGCTATTCAGCGTTATTCATTGGAATAGATTTAGTCCTACAGGGGTCTTGTAGGAGCCCAGTATATCTAGTACAGTTAAGCTGAATGACATAATTATTCACTGCCTCGCAGAGCTAGGAGCAAAAGGGAGAAGGTAAGTGAGAGTTTAGCTTAGTTTTTCTTTTTTATAAAAGGAAGCACAAAAAGAGGCTGGGCACATAAAAAGGGGTACAAAGGAGGCTGGGCACACATAAAGGGGCATAAAAGGAGGCTGGTCACATATAAAAGGGCACAAAAGGAGACTAACCACATATAAGGGGGCAGAAAAGGGGGCTGGGCACATAGGCAGAACGCATATTTGGGAAGGTGCCAGAAATTTTTTATGCCCTGGGCTCTGCTAGGTCTAGAAATGGCCCTGCTATCTATAAACAGAGTTAGATTTTTTTTTTAAACCGGCATATATATAAAATGCATATATTTAACATCAAAGTCAATGCATTTTATAAGATAAGTGTGTGCGCCGTAATAAAAAAAAAATAGTTGTCTCAAAAAAGCAAAAGATTGAGCTACTGCAACAAGTTATTTAAACATACTATTTATTGACAACTTCATTCATAAACTTAGAAGATAGTGACTGACTAAAACTATCATTTATTTAAAAAAATAGTTGTGACATTATTTTGTGTATCTTCATACAGTTCTCATTTCTAATATAATATACAATTACATAAAAAGCTCATATATTTACCCCCCTTGCGCACATCAAGTTTCCTAAACTTTCCAGCAACTTTGGTACCTTCTATTTAAAGAAAAAAAAAAGTTAATTATTAGCTGTTATAAGGCAGAGCATTCATCTCATTATGATATTCTTCAAAAAAGTTCAGCTTTCAGCTGTAAACATCACATATATATAATAAAGGGCATTTTTGTTTTGACCTAATACTTGTACTTTTTTGTTTCAGCTTAGGGTGGCTACAACCCTGAATCCTGCTTCCAGCATAGCTCTTTATTATGAAATATATTCTTACATATATACATCTCATTAACTTTTCCTGACTTTTTTAATTATTAATTATTCAAGGTTCCACTTTTGCATATTTATAATTTGCTATATAAAAATACTACACTAGATTAGCTTTCCTTTCAGACTATTTATCATTTAAGTTTGAACTAAAGGTAGGTTTAAAATTCAAAGGTTATATATTCCGGGTCAGATCAAGAGGTGATTGTATACCAGCAAACCTATCAGTAGTGAATCTGGCTCTACTGCACATGCTCAGAATCTATGCACAGTCTCTAGTGTAAATGACTCAGTGGTGTCTTGCATTCAGAAGGGTGTTTCATGGGCAGGTATGCGGAGAGACATGTAGTTAATGAGCTGCTTTAAAACATTTTCACTTGTTATGTCTAAGCCCACAATGTATCATACAAATACATAATTATTACAGTTCCAAATAAATATTAAATGTGCTTAGTTTAATATAAAAAAATTAAGGTCGTAATGACAAATATTTTAGATGACCTATTTTAAAACTGTTTTTGTATTTAAAAATAACTTTACAACATGCAATGAAACCTATAATAGTCCAACACCTTCACATTTAAGTTTCATCAATATTTTGCAGTTATGTTGCGAAGTAAATTTGCAATCTCATCCTGAGATGGACGCATCATGACCAAGTGAACGCCTCTGGCTAAGGTGCAAGATTGTGTAAAATGTGTGATGCTCTTTCAACACCCATTTTTCATATGTATTGTGTAAACTTCTGGATCAGGCCCTCAGTGTGTAAACATTCTCAAAATTTGCTTTAATTTATTTGATGTAAAACAAATACAGTACCTTTAAGACTTTGTTTAAACATTCATTCATTTCATCTGTGTCTTCTACGATTCCTGTAGTTTGCCCTAATGTTATACAATATTAGAAACTGTTAAGCATTGATTGAGAAACTACAAATAACATTGTACTGGCATTTGTAACAGGATTATTGTGTTACACATTTAAGAGTGTCAATATTCATGTATTTTAAAACTTAAAGACTAATTATGGCCAAAAATCTCATTAAACTTTACATGGGTGGATTTGGACCCTCAGTGCCACCCCAGAAATAAGAGATATGACACAATAAATCACCACAACTTGTAATTTGGGTCTAAATAATTTATTAACTATATTTAAGTTTTATATTTATTATCAAATTATCCTTAACTTTATCTACCTACTTTTTAATGGGGGCCAGAATAAAGCAGATGCATTGTAACATAAGAATATACATTAACATAAACTTTAAGTAACAAGACCCTTGACTGTCCCAAGTGATCCACCTTTGGAGCTCTCTCACTGCCTCGGCATTTCCCATAACCATGGGAAGAACGAGACCACCCGTGTAGAACGAATCTCAGACCAGGCCGATCCTTAAATACGTCCGAGCATCCTAATAGCTTTACACACCGCCTTGGCTCACCTTCTACCTGCGCCAAGAAAAGACTTAATCAATGTAAAACCAAAACTAACTGCTTCAAACCAACCAGAAAAAGCTTCCGTCGTACACAATCCATGGCTAATCTGCTATCAGAATACTTCCAAATCCTACGAGGAATTACATCTGAGCAAATCCATATAATTGAAGGTCACCAATCTATAGCTTACACCAAATCTTTCTTAATGTTTCACATGAGATCAATCCCTGAAACACGCCCAATGTAATTTCCCCTAAATGAATGACAACCATGTTGGCGTTACCATACAACACAATCTGGCAGGCCACTGTCTCAAGGAATGTATCCCACTGCATACCACAAAAGCCAAACCAAAAAACTTGAAAACCTTCAGAAGGGCCAAAGGATCTAGACAACTGGTGTAAATTGGCCCAATACACAAATGAGTGACCACACTATTTTTACTGGTCACTCAAATGCTGTAAAAGAAAATGAAGTGACAACAATTAGCGATATGCCACAAATTAACAAAGTGTATATAGAAAACAGTTCT
This sequence comes from Limnodynastes dumerilii, assembly GCA_011038615.1. Taxonomy (NCBI): domain Eukaryota; kingdom Metazoa; phylum Chordata; class Amphibia; order Anura; family Limnodynastidae; genus Limnodynastes; species Limnodynastes dumerilii. The sequence continues at coordinate 25,898 of WWET01001765.1, read as the reverse complement.
ATGTCTGTTCATAACAATGGAGTACCCTAAAAGTCTAAACTGTAAACTAAGAGGTAACAAGGGGTATCGCGCATTAGGTGAAAGGGAAAAACTCATAAGCATACGCAGAGTCTTTTGTAACCAGGGTAACTACTTGATGCTCTGGAAGAAGTGAAAAAAAATCCCTCCACGCCCCCCCAAACCGAAGTGTGACAGGCAATACCCAGCTAGTCTGAGAACCTATCCAAATACACAGTGGGGATGGAGGAAAAACAAGGTGCTTATTAACTATGGGCTGGATGCAGACTTAAGTAAGTTTTTGAACTTAGTTACTCCTTGTCACAAAATCAAGGTATTCTGCCTTTTTCAAACCCTGCTCTCTGCCTGTCAAACCCTTTCACACTCACTTGAAGTTCAGCTGCTTCAAACCAGCCATCACACGGTTAACACACAGCAGCCTCACTTCATTACTCCCCACCTGAGTTGGTCTGGTTCTGTCTCTCCCTGCTATTGGACTCTGATTATTTAAGGCTGCTGCTCTGACTCAGCCCTTGCCAGTGCAATAATTGCCGTTGCCATTGTATCTGGTCTCAGTGCTTCCAGTGCATATTCTCTCCTCTATTGTGTGTGGATACTCACCTGTGTCCTTCCTAGAGACTGCTCCTGGATACTCACCTGTGTCCTTCTTAGAGACTACTCCTGGATACTCACCTTTGTCCTTCCTAGAGACTACTCCTGGGTACTCACCTGTGTCCTTCCTAGAGACTATTCCTGGATACTCACCTGTGTCCTTCCTAGAGACTGCTCCTGGATACTCACCTGTGTCCTTCCTAGAGACTGCTCCTGGATACTCACTTGTGTCCTTCCTAGCCTCTCCTCGTGTGTCCTGCCTGGTTTCCTGGATCCCAGTGTGTCCTCAGTTCCTGCTGTGCCATCGCGGTTCTCTCTGGCTAAAGTGTGTCTGCAGAAACCATCATCGCTGGTGAGCTACTCCGAAAGTACTACTCCACTCACATTGCTTCCTGTGACTCCGACCTACTAATCCTGGGCTGTGCGGCGCAAGCTGCCATAGAGTCTTCAGCTACCATCTGCTCCAGTGAGTCATCGTGAGAGTACTACAACGCCCAGCCTAAACAGTCTGCTTCAACACCATTCCACTGTACCTGTCCCATCTGTTTCCTGAGCCGCTACTCGTGCCTGCAGTGTCCCTCTACACCTGTGATCCTTCCACGCCAGAACCTCTCTCCTCAGCTTATCCGTCTACTGGGACACCACTCTGCTCCACTTGCATCTCTGCTGCCTACCACAGCTAACTCGTGTCCGCAGAAGCCATCCTTGCTGGTAAGCTACTCCGAGAGTACTACTCCACTTATATTGCAAACCCTGCAAACCAGAACTGTTTTCTTTGCATCACTGCACTACAAATCCCAGCAGTGTCTACATTGCCAACCCTGCAATCCTGAACTGTTTTCATTGCATCACTGCACTACAAATCCCAGCAGTGCCTACATTGCAATCCTGCAAACTTGAACTGTCTTCCTGCATCATAGCACTACAGATCCCAGCAGTGCCTACATACTGGCTCCTGCAAGCCAGTCATTCACACCAATCCACTACCCTCTCAGTGGTCGTGGGTTCTGCTATGGATTGTTAAATGTACTGTTTATAATAAACTTATTATATTTTTACTTACTTCTGAGTTGTTGATGAGCAAGCCCTACATTAAGGCCACCAGCCTTCACTACCGTAGCCGAGATACCTGGGTACCAAAGACTGAATCCCAGACCACAGAATTCCTGACAGTTTGCACTGGCCCGATGGATTCTGCTCGGGAGTCTACCCCTGGTCTCAGACCGGTCCAAAATTTTGAAGATTGACTACGGAAACAAGAAGCCAACCAGGCCCAAACAGTTGGGTTCTTGCAAGACTTAGCAATTCGTTTTGAAGTTTTACAGGCCTCACTGGACAAGTCCTCTTCTCCAAGAAATTCTCAGGCTGATAGCCATTCCAGATTGTTTCTATCTACTCCTTCCAAGTTTGATGGAACCCCCCAGGACTGTCGAGGGTTCTTAAATCAGTGTAGTATACACTTTGAACTCCAGCCAGAAAATTTTCCTACTGAAAGAATTAAAGTTGCATATATTATTTCTCTTCTTTCAGGCCAAGCCCTGGCATGGGCTTCACCACTTTGGGAGAAATCTCATCCAATCCTCTCTAACCTGAATGACTTTGGATACCTTGAGTTGATACTTAATTATTTCTTCTGATATACAATTAATGAGGACATAAGAGAATGCCATAAAAAACTTTATGATTCTAAGTTTTGATGTTTATATGTATATAAGACTACACACGTATACACTTTTCACTCAGTGTTGTATGATTATATTGAAGATCCCTATATATGGATATCTAATAATCATTATGATCTATTGTTTTGAGGACTGCACTACTAATTCGGTCTCCAATTACGTCGTAACGTCTAATTTTTAACCATAAGAATGTTGTTTTTTCTAATTCATTCATTCATCAATTCATTCATTCGTTGTTTTGTTTGAGATGAATGATGAGGATCCACCCGTGTTGGCATTTTTACATGTCATCCAATAAGCTGAATTTAGACTGAATTTAGAGTGATATATGCATAGTATTTCAGATTTGATGTAAAAATGTAAAAATCTAAAAAGACAAATTTGTTGCCAAATCGATTAAAGATTAAAAATTAACTATTTGATATTCACTTCTTAGGCATTTGAAGGCTCTGCCCTGCTTTCTTATGAGGAGAGTGTTTTTTTAAGATTAATTAATTGTTATACTCATAATTTTGTTTTCTGATGTATTTTGTTTTCTGGTATATTTTTATTTTTTAGTTATTATGTTTATATTTTTATATATATATATTTTATATATCTTTTGTATGGAATATGTATTGGTTGGGATTAGGGAATTTTTTTACACCATTCTATTGTTTATATTATATTTATCTTTTGCATATTGAGGCAATATTTCATTGTCTTATGGACATATGTTAATCAAAAGAGTATTGCTTCTCCCCTGATATGAAGGAAGTAACTTTTTCCTAAAACTCCTTGTTTTTAAATGTATCTAAAAAAGAAATGAGCACTTATGTATTGTAACATCGAGCAAAAGTCCTTCCCCCTCTGCTAAAGAATTACACCAGGTGTAAATTAATTAAGCAAATTTAAATAGCACTTGTATAGGGAAGGAAAAGAAATCCTTCTGAGGAAACCGTAAAGAGGCTGATGTGGTGAAACGCGTAAAGGTGCTACCGAGACTGCTGGTTACATCCAAAACGCATTGGTACATCATTAACCTGCTTCCCTGCTGTGAATAAGACGGCGCGCCACGGTCCACAAGCCTGTTCCCACGTGGATAGACGGCACTTACCATTTTGTGGACGGAGGAGTGACTGCTTGTTTGAGAGCTGGTCTGGAACGACCTTAATCGGATCCATCAATAGGTGGGAGCCCACTGGACCCACATCAGTGTTCAGCCATCAGACCGCAGCACCCGACTGTACCCACTAGCTACATCTTTACCAACTATCACAGAGTACAGGTACAAAAGATCGTTGTTCACTACTGCAGGGGGCAGAGACTGTGAGACTTGTACTTTTTATCAAACCAAGTTTCAAGCGTAAAATAGAAAGCAGCATCAATATCTTCACTTTATTATTACAAATATATCTACCGATAGCTCCAAAACAGGATTGTTTGATTGACTGTGCACATCTTAAACCTCAAATTTCTATTTCAACCGCAAAGTATCCCTGCAGGGTATTATTAGAGGTTGACTGTCACGTATTTGGCCAAATCTATGACATACTGAATATTTTTATGTGATTAATTCATGGATTATTCATTTATACACATTTGTTTCAGTGTTATGACATATATTTATCTGTGTTTCTAATAAAAATTAGTTTTTTAATCATGGAGTTTTCTAATTAGTTCTCCTGCTCACCACTAAATATTTCTTGTGCTGAATGACTTTTTGTCCACATTTAGAACTGTCTTTGATGAACCAGGCAGACCAACCTCCACAGCTTCTGATATTCTTCGCCTGCGACAAGGTAATCAAACTGTGGCTCAATACGCCATTCACTTTAAGACTTTAGCTTCTGATCTTTCTTGGAATGATGAATCCCTTTGTCCATATTCTGGCATGGTCTTTCTGACAAAATTAAGGATGAACTTTGTACTCTAGACCTCCCATCTACCTTTGACAAATCTGTAATCGTGTTGATCTCAGCTTCAGAGAACGTGCTGCAGAGAGACAACACCCAGTGAAATCTAAACCTGTAAACCTTCCATGACTTTGTTCTGATTCTTCAGGTACTCCTGAGCCTATGCAATTGGGTCGAGCTCGCCTGACTCCCAAGGAATGAAAACGATGTTTATTTAACAAATTATGTCTTTATTGTGCTGATCCCTTGCATAATCTGAATTCTTGCCCGAAAAAGTCGGGAAACGGATGTCCCTAGCTGGCGCGGAGGAGGCCAGTCTAGGAATACCAGTTTACTCCTCCCCGAAAAAAGACTTGTTATTCCCAGTAACTCTGACTTATTCTAATAAGTCAAAAGGAAAAAATAGCCCCAGCACACTGCCATAAACCAGTAACAAACTCTACTGTTCTATCTGTAAGATAAAACACAGTTTTACAGATAGAACAGTAGAGTTTGTTACTGGTTTATGGCAGTGTGCTGGGGCTATTTTTTCCTTTTGTTTCTGTGGCAAGCAGATTAACCCCTGCCTTTCACGCACCTGTTTAACATATACCTATAAATTGATTGAGCAACTTCCATTCTGTTTTTATTCTAATAAGTCTTCAGAAATCCTTACTCTCCTAGATTCTGGGTCAGCCGGTAACTTTATTTGTGCTCAACTTGTGCAAACCTTGTCTATTCCCATAGAACCTGTGTTTCCTTCTACCCACCTCACTGCTATTGATGGAAGTCGCATACTTGGCGGAGTCATCTCATCCAGGACTGTTCCTGTAAGTCTACAAATTGGAGCCCTTCACCTTGAGACTATCTCCTTTTTGATTCTACCCAAAACTATTAACCAACTAATTTTAGGTCTTCCTTGGCTCCAACAACATTATCCCAAAATGGAATGGTCCACTATGCAAATACTCTCCTGGGGACCAGCTTGTCATGGAAGATGTCTCACAACAGTACTACCTCAACGTACGTTATGCTCTACGAATTTACCTGGTATTCCTCTCCAATATCAGCACTTTCAAGACGTCTTTAGTAAAAAATCAGCCGAGACTCTTCCTTCACACCGAAGTTGGGATTGCTCTATTGACCTGTGTCCTGGTTCCATTCCTCCACGAGGTAGGACCTTTCCATTGTCTATTTCAGAAACACAGGCAATGTCTGACTATATTAAAGACAACTTAGACAGCGGGTTTATTCGATCTTCATCCTCCCCAGCTGGAGCTGGGTTCTTTTTCGTTAAGAAAAAAGATGGAACTTTGCGCCCCTGCATAGATTACAGGGAACTCAATGACTTAGCTATCAAAAATTGTTATCCTCTTATTCCAGAGATATTTGATAGTCAGAGGAACCAAATACTTTACTAAGCTGGACCTACGTGGGGCCTATAATTTAATCCAAATTAAAGAAGGTGATGAGTGGAAAACCGAATTTAATACGCGCAACGGTCACTATGAATACCTTGTCATGCCCTTCGGGTTGAGTAATGCCCCTGCAATTTTCCTAACCTTCATGAACGAGATCTTCCGGGACCTTCTCAATTCTAGTGTTGTCGTCTACTTAGATGACATTCCTGTTTTCTCTAAAGATTTAACTACTCACAGACGTCTAGTTAAAGAAGTTTTCCAACAAATTCCATACCTTTCTTAGGTTTTATCCTTTCAGGTTCCGAACTGTGGATGGACCCTGAGAAGGTTAGAGCAATTCTCGATTTGCCCCGACCAACTTCCGTCAGAGGTATTCAATGATTCATTGGCTTTGCCAATTTCTATAGAAAATTTGTGCAGGGCTATTCAACTATTATAGCCCAAATCACTGCCCTCACTAGAAAAGGTTCTAATCCCTCCGAGTGGCCTGAGGACACAATGAAAGCTTTTCTAGATATCAAGCAAGCCATAGCCACTGCTCCAGTTCTAAAGCAACCAGACACTTCTGCTCCTTTTATCCTTGAGGTAGATGCCTCTTCGGTGGGAGTTGGTGCAGTGTTGTCCCAAAAGGATTCTGAAGGTCATTTGCATCTATGTGCCTTCTTTTTCAGAAATTTTCTCCCGGCTGAAAGCAACTATTCAATTGGGGACAAGGAACTACTTGCTATGAAGCTTGCTATGGAAGAATGGAGGTATTTACTAGAAGGAGCTCAACATCCGACCCTCATTTATACAGACTACAAAAACCTTCTCTACCTTAAATCTGCACAATGTGTGCATCCTCATCAAGTGAGATGGGCAATGTTCTTTTCACGCTTTGATTTCCAGTTGCTCTACCGTCCTGACACAAAGAATACTAAAGCGGACGCTTTATCTCGTTCTATCCTTCAAGATGATATGTCTACTCCGGAAATTCTACGACCTATCATCGATCCTGTACAAATTGTTCATACCAAAACAGATCCAGTTGTTCCCTCAGGAAAGACTTTTGTTCCAGAATCTCTCTGCAGGAAGTTACTCCATTGGGCTCGTTGCTCGAAATTTATAGTTCATGCAGGTATACATAAAACTTACAAGTTTATCCAAAGATCCTAATGGTGCCCTACTCTGTTTCGTGATACCAAGCAATTTATTAATGCCTGTCCAACTTGTGCTCAACATAAGACTCCCAGATCTCATCCATTAGGTCTTTTCCATCCATTACCTATTCCATCGGTGCCTTGGACAGGTATCTCAATAGACTTTATCACAGATTTGCCTCCTTCTGCTGGTTTTAATACAATCTGGGTCATTGTAGATCGTTTCTCAAAAATTGGCCATTTTGTCCCTTTGAAAGGCTTACCAACAGCTTCTGAGTTAGCCCAACTCTTCATTAAAGAAGTATTCCACCTTCATGGGTGTCCGGAGGAAATCATCTCCGATAGAGGAGTTCAATTTGTGGCAAAATTCTGGCGGGTGATTTGTAAAAGTCTCCAAGTATCCCTGAAATTCTCTTCTGCTTATCATCTGAAATCCAATGGTCAGACTGAACGTGTTAATCAGGATCTGGAAACTTTCCTTCGCTTGTACATTTCTTCTTCCCAAGACGATTGGACATCTCTTCTTCCGTGGGCAGAATTTGCTCACAATAATAATTACCATGAGTCTATTTCCGGAACTCCATTCTTTACTGTATATGGTCATAACCCTGTTGTACCAAAATTTTCTTTATTGCCAGCTTCCCCTTTTCCTGCTGTGGTCGAAACCTTGGAGAACATGTCTGGGGTCTGGAATAAAGTGAAGGCTGCACTCATCAAAACATCTTCTCGTTATAAATTCCATGCAGATTCCAAGAGAAAAGCGTCTCCACGTCTTCAACTGGGTAACAAGGTATGGCTGTCAACAAAAAATTAGGATTTGAGAGTTCCATCTATGAAGTTTGCTCCACGCTTCATTGGCCCATACCGTATATTAAAGGTTATTAATTCTGTCTCTTATAAAGTCCAACTTCCAGCCAACCTTCGTGTTCCTAATACCTTCCACATCTTATTGCTGAAACCACTTGTTATTAATCAGTTTTCCTCTTCAAGCAGAAAAGCTTCTCCTGTCGAATCTAGTGACAAAAAAGAATATGAAATTAATAACATCCTTGATTCCCGATATCAATATGGTCACCTCCAATATCTTGTGGGCTGGAAAGGGTATGGTCCAGAGGAGAGAGCCTGAATAAAATTCTCAGATGTCAATGCTCCAGCTCTCATCAAGAACTTTCATCGCAAGTTTCCTACCAAACCACAGTTGGTGTGTCCAGTGGCCACCCCTAAGGGAAGGGGTACTGTCACAAAATCAAGGTATTCTGCCTTTTTCAAACCCTGCTCTCTGCCTGTCAAACCCTTTCACACTCTCTTGAAGTTCAGCTGCTTAAAACCAGCCATCACACGGTTAACACACAGCAGCCTCACTTCATTACTCCCCACATGAGTTGGTCTGGTTCTGTCTCTCCCTGCTATTGGACTCTCTGATTATTTAAGGCTGCTGCTCTGACTCAGCCCTTGCCAGTGCAATAATTGCCGTTGCCATTGTATCTGGTCTCAGTGCTTCCAGTGCACATTCTCTCCTCTATTGTGTGTGGATACTCACCTGTGTCCTTCCTAGAGACTGCTCCTGGATACTCACCTGTGTCCTTCTTAGAGACTACTCCTGATACTCACCTTTGTCCTTCCTAGAGACTACTCCTGGGTACTCACCTGCGTCCTTCCTAGAGACTACTCCTGGATACTCACCTGTGTCCTTCCTAGAGACTGCTCCTGGATACTCACCTGTGTCCTTCCTAGAGACTGCTCCTGGATACTCACCTGTGTCCTTCCTAGCCTCTCCTTGTGTGTCCTGCCTGGTTTCCTTGATCCCAGTGTGTCCTCAGTTCCTGCTGTGCCATCGCGGTTCTCTCTGGCTAAAGTATGTCTGCAGAAACCATCATCATTGGTGAGCTACTCCGAAAGTACTACTCCACTCACATTGCTTCCAGCCTACTAATCCTGGGCTGTGCGACGCAAGCTGCCATAGAGTCTTCAGCTACCATCTGCTCCAGTGAGTCATTGGGAGAGTACTACAACGCCCAGCCTAAACAGTCTGCTTCAACACCATTCCACTGTACCTGTCCCATCTGTTTCCTGAGCCGCTACTCGTGCCTGCAGTGTCCCTCTACACCTTTGATCCTTCCACGCCAGAACCACTCTCCTCAGCTTATCCGTCTACTGGGACGCCACTCTGCTCCACTTGCATCTCTGCTGCCTACCACAGCTAACTCGTGTCTGCAGAAGCCATCCTCGCTGGTAAGCTACTCCGAGAGTGCTACTCCACTTACATTGCAAACCCTGCAAACCAGAACTGTTTTCTTTGCATCACTGCACTACAAATCCCAGCAGTGTCTACATTGCTAACCCTGCAAACCTGAACTGTTTTCATTGCATCACTGTACTACAAATCCCAGCAGTGCCTACATTGCCATCCTGCAAAGTTGAACTGTCTTCCTGCATCATAGCACTACAGATCCCAGCAGTGCCTACATACTGGCTCCTGCAAGCCAGTCATTCACACCAATCCACTACCCTCTCAATGGTCGTAGGTTATGCTATGGATTGTTAAATGTACTGTCTATAATAAACTTATTATATTTTTACTTACTTCTGAGTTGTTGATGAGCAAGCCCTACATTAAGGCCGCCAGCCTTCACTACAGTAGCCGAGATACCTGGGTACCAAAGGCTGAATCCCAGACCCCAGAATTCCTGACACTCCTGGGCTAAACCATGTTGATTTTAGGGGAAGTCAAGTTAATTGTATTCTTTGCATGCATGAATATATCTTGGAATTGCTTACTGCACACTGATACTGACCAGCTTTACTATCACACTGTTATTTAGACTTAGGATAGGAAACATCACCTCTCAACTCTAATACCGTTTGCAACAGATAAAATATGACTCCCCTGCAATCATCATGGTTAAGCCCAGGAGTAACTAAGTTCAAGTTCTTAACTAGGTCTGGATCCAGCCCTATATTCCTAAATCAAGACATTGCATCCGAGAAAGGGTAAATATACTTCCGTATGTGGACGTTTTCCATCTGCTCAGTCGTTGAATTAATTTGGCTGAAGCATCTACAATTAGGAATGAGTGGGTACCGTAGTAAGTGAGGCCAATGACCTGCAAACATTTTAAAAACACAGCCTTAAACTGAAACCGTAACAATGGGGACCCATCACTATGTGCAAGCCAAACCCAGGAGGCCAGAGAGCGCAACAAACTAAACTTGTTACCCAAACGAACCGGACAAACATCCCTGTACACATGACGCTGCTGAATTACCCAGCATCCCATGCCTTCCTGGTCTGTCTTGCCCTTATGTATTTTGCAATGCAACGCCTCAGGAAAAAATAAAACATTTAATGAAAGATGACCGGAATCAAGTGAATACTTAGACACCGTGAAGAGCTCACACACACACTCAATGCCCCCTCGAAAGCAAAGGCAAACGCCACCTGGAAAAACTTTGCTTCATACGAGTCCACTACAAAACAGAATACTGCCCCCATCAATCTGCACTGTAATAGGGCGCCTGGTATCTGAAGGTGCAGGCCAAACCCTTGCCCAACCTTTCAATGCTTTGTTGATAATAAATAGTTTAGTAACATCGACAATACCCATGAGTTTATTAAAAAAGCAGATGGCCGCAAGCACAGATGACATGCATGTACATGTCTTACCAAAGCAGTGCTTATCCCCATGAAGTCGAGTAAGAGCTCAGGAGAGCTCTTGGAAGGCCCACCTCTCTGTTTTTGAAACTCAAACTAGGAAACCCAGGATGCCTGATACTGACAGAGAGTGGCTGGCGCCAGAGAACGCAGGGCTAGCTTTTCTGATCCCAAACAACCACCAGTCAAACGCAAACAGGACAGTGAGTTGCCATAAGACTGGCATGGGGAGCCAGATCCCTAAATCTAGGCCAGTCCATCAAATAAGAAATACCATTCTCCACCCCAGGCACATGATGTGCCCTGAATTGAATGTTAAAATGTAGACATCGAATCACCAGATGACAAGACAGATGTATCACTGTTAAAGATGACGTGTTTTGTTGATTGACTGCCTGTGCAACTCCCAAGTTATCACATAGGAAAACAATGTCCCTGTTCTGAAAGCGTGTGGCCCATAGCTCTATAGTTACGACCATGCCTAATAATTCAAGGAGAACAAGATTTGGAATCACCCTGCAGAGAAACCAAAGGTATTCCGTAAGTGATTGCAGTTTACGCACGGTGATTTGTTTGGACCTCAGTGCTCCTAAAATCTGAGTACGATAGTGCACTGAGCGTGCTAACGCTCAGCGTACCATCGCTTCACTCCACCGACACTCCCCCTTGCCCCAGTGTATTAACAATACCCTAACTTCAGCCGGGGTAAGCGAGTGTTAATACGCTGGGACTGCAGTACAGTATCCACTTTAATTCCTAAATATACCAACTTAGTGAAGTTGTATCCCAGGCTACAGGATCCTCAGAGATTGAAATAAAGCCATTATAGAGAACAATAGGCAGTTACACCTTGGCTCCGCAGCAAGAAACCCACCACCAAGAAATCTAAGTAGTGAGAGCAATGGTGCTATGACCTGTAACCGCAGCTATACTGTTATTGTACCGGTAGTGTTCCCGTGTGATGAGGGTTGGTTCCACTGGGCAGGGGCTTTAGGCCAGATACTGAGGGACCAAGGTCCGGAACGTTGCAGACGACACTACCAGGGTGCAGAGTCTAACTAGACCCTATTGTTCACTAGAGCCCGTAAAGGTAGGGATAGGCTGGGCTGTAGGACACCTACCAGGTCGCGGCCCCCGGCAGCTACGCCCGGGAGAGGAAGGACGAATAACTAGACAGAGACAGGAGGAGATAAGAAAGGACAGAGCAGCAAGTGGGAAAAGACAGGATCAGTAGGTACTGACCTGTGACAGAAGACACAGAACACGGAACAGAGACAAGTGATGGAGGAAGGGTTGATAGAACAAGACAGGATGAACTAGACCGTATAGAGGGGGTCGCACGGAAACAATCAACCCACAGAGAACCCCCCCCGGAGGGTGAAACAAACACAGGTACAGGAAGGGTTAATACAGAGCATGGATATACACCAAGGAGAAAGAGAGGGAGCAAGCGACAACTAGGAACACGGCAGGGTACAAGGCAGGATGAATGGGCACTCAAAAACGCAAGGCAAGGCAAGGCAAGGCAAGAGAGCAAATAGCAGGTCATAGAGCTTAATCAGACACTATAATCGGCACTAACAGAATGCCAGCACCGGACTGATATAGATACTGCCAGCCCCTGATAGGCTTCCAGCCTTCCAGCATCAGTTAACTAATAGGATATCTCCCAGGTATGGGCGAACATCCAGTAGTAGGTGGAGCGCGTGCTTGATCCTGACCACGGCAGTGCTCTACGTGCTGTTTGTTTATATATCGCGATCGGCATTTGAAAATGGACTGGGAGGGGTGAGTAAACGACATACCTGCCTGCTCCTGGCATGATGTTGATCAGCCCATGGGCAGGTATCTGTCGATGTAAAACATTCCATCCAATTTAAAGCCCATGTACTTAAAGGAAGATGGATGAAGAGGCAATAATCTAAATGCTGATTCAATTTCAATTTTGGCCATGAGAGCCTCACGACCAAAACCGTGTGCCATAGCTAGAGCTTCTTCAAAGAATTGATACATAACAATTGGTGACTCCAGTATGGCATCATTGACTGAATGCCCATGTGGAAACAAAATATGATGTATAATGCAATGTTTACCTGGGGCCTTTTGGGAATTACGCCAATAGGTGATAAAATTAAATCTGGAATTGGAGGTTGACAATAACATCATTAAAAAATTTTAAAATCTCTGGGATTTGGTAGAGCAATTTCAAATTACATGGACAAGAGGTGGACACCGACCCAACAATGGGTTAGCAGAAGCCCACTAAGAATCCATGCAAAAGAAAATCAGCTATGTCACGGCGAGGGTAATGGTTAAGCCACTGTTCAAGCTTTAATAAGTTAATTGGAGGCGGCTACTTGCTTAGCCCCTGTGGCTGTGCTGGGACACTGAATAGATGTCGCCACCGCTGCTCGGTTACTATGTTTTGCTGGGTGTCTGCCACCTCAGCACAAGCACGCGTGGGCATAGCTACAACTCTTGCCCCTGGAACATGCAGAGTTATTGTAGCCATAATACTTGGCCTTTGGTGAGGCATTTGATGCTGCCACGCCCCCGTCCTTGAAATCGCTTTGTCGCTGGCGGATCAGTTCCTAACTCAGTCACCTGTTGTGTGACCTCTAACCAAAGCTCCACATCCTTAACGCGAAAGTGCAAACTAAGCTGGCTGTCCCGCTTGCGATTAAATAGTTTATTATAGATGTGCCAAGCGTTATCCTTGGTGCGGACCATTAGGCCATGCACTAAGTGTTGATGCCTCAAAATGTCCCTGTATGCACCATGAATAGAACCAGCATTGATGACTGTGGAAACTCTCTTTTCCTGATCCCACTATTCTTGTGTGCTGCGTGCAGGACTTTTTCACCTTTGGCCATAATTGTAATTGCAAATTTGTCCACATACCTTCGATTACAAATTTTTCCTGTGCCTGAGGTATACCCTCCCCGGACAGAGCCGTGTTCTCACAGTGAACCATATCGACTGAGGTCGATATATTTGGCATTGCTGCGCTCGTGACCGCTTATGAGCCTGCTTTCTAAGATGCCTGTCAATGGCCCTCCCCAACCTTCTCAGGTGCCACTGTGATGATTCAGAGGATAGAGAAATAGAGGAGGAATATGAAGAGGATGACAAATTATCTACATTTTTATTAAGGACCTTTGGCGCAGACTCACTTGGATAAGCAACGCTGGTATCATGGGAGACCTCAGATGTGTGTTGAGTCGTAGCGGGCATCGATGTTGGCGGTGGAGCAGTATCTCCAGATGCCGCTGTGATGATTCAGAGGATAGAGAAGTAAAAGAGGAATATAAAGAGGATGACAAATTATAGACCTTTTCATTAAGCAGCTCTGGTGCAGACTCACCTGAAACAGTAGCGCTGGTATCATGGGTGACCTCAGACGTATCTTGACTCATGGGGGGAATTGATGTTGTCGGCAGAGCAGAAACTTTGGATACCACTGTGATGATTCAGAGGATAGAGAAGTAAAGGCGAAATATAAAGAGGATGACAAATTATCGACATTTTCATTAAACACCTCTGGAGTAGACTCACCTGGATAAGTAGAGCCGGTATCATAGGCAATTTCAGACATGACTTGACTCGTGGGGGGCATCGATGATAGTGGTGAAGCAGAATCTCCAGATGCTGCTGTGATGATTCAGAGGATAGAAGAAGAGGAAGAATATGAAGAGGATAACATATTTTAGACATTTTCATTAAGCTGCTCTGGTGCAGACTCACCCGGATAAGTAGCACCGGTATCATGAGCGACATCAGACATGTCTTGACTCATGGTGGGCATCCATGTTGTCGACGGAGCAGAATCTTTAGATGCCGCTGTCATGATTCAGAGGATAGAGAAGTAGAGGCGGAATATGAGAGGATGACAAATTATCGACATTTTCATTAAGCACCTCTGGTGCAGACTCACCTGGATTAGTAGCGCTGGTATCATGGGTGACCTCAAACGTGTCTTGGTTTGTGGGGGGCATCAATGTTGTTTGTGAAGCAGAATCTCCATGTGTCACTATGATAATTCATAGGATAGAGATGTAGAGGAGGAATATGAAGAGGATGACAAATTATCGACATTTTAATTAAGCACCTCTGGCGCAGACTCACCCAGATAAGTAGCACCGGTATCATAGGCGACTTCAGATGTGTCTTGACTTGTCGGGGGCATTGATGATGTTGGTGAAACAGAATCTCCAGATGTTACTGTGATGATTCAGAGGATAGAAAAGAAGAAGAGGAATATGTAGAGGATGACATATTTTTGACATTTTCATTAAGCACCTCTGGTGCAGACTCACCCGGATAAGTAGCGTCGATATCATGGGTGACCTCAGATATGTCTTGACTCGTAGGGGGCATCGATGATGGCGGCAGAGCAGAATCTCCAGATTCCACTGTGATGATTCAGAGGATATAGAAGTAGAGGAGGAATATGAAGAGGATTGTCACGTCTCTCTGGGGCATGGACGTCGCCATCTTGCCTCCAGCCAGGTGATTCCCAGAAGTCACTCAGATACTTCTCTGCAGCACACATGATCCCTCCAGCCAATCTGTGCACTGGGCGGGCTATGTAAACCCTGTGCACTGATCCCTCAGAGCCAGAACAACTTGGTTACTCAAGGTGCCTGGTTCCAACCTGCCTTGCATCCAGACCTATCTACCTTGCATCCAGTTCTGTCTGCCTTGCATCCAGTTCTGTCTGCCTTGCATCCAGTCCAGCATGACTTACTACCCACTCCAGCATTACCTGCATTACTGTTTCCAGCATCACCTGCACTACTGACTCCAGCATCACCTGCACTACTGCCTCCAGCATCAACTGCACTACTGCCTTTAGCAACATGCACTTCTGCCTCCAGCATTACCTGCACTACTGCCTCCAGCACAACCTGTACTACTGCTTCCAGCATTACCCGCACTACTGCTTTCAGCATTACCTGCACCTCTATTACCAGCCTGCCTGCTCTACAGCACTCTGCTGTCCAGTCTCTGGCGTAATCCAGTCCAGCCTGCCTGTGCTAATCCAGTCCAGCCTGCCTGTGCTAATCCAGTCCAGCCTGCTTGTGCTAAACCAGTCCAGTCTGCCTGTGCTATACTAGTCCAGCCTTGTTCTTATGCGCAAGCATCATCTCTGGCCTCCCAGCTTCCTCTACAACATCTGCTGTCTTACACACCCCTCAGAACCCGTGACTAATTCAGATTCTACCAAGACTGTGACAAGGATGACAAATTTTTAACAGTGAAACATAATCTCCATCTGCAGATGCCACTGTGATGATTCAGAAGATAGAGAAGAAGAGAAGTAATATGAAGAGGATGACAAATGATCAACATTTTCATTAAGCACCTCTGGCGCAGACTCACCCGGATAAGTAGCGCCGATATCATGGGTGACTTCAGACGTATATTGACTCGTTGGGGGCATCGATGATAGCAGCGGAGCAGAATCTTCAGATGCCCCTGTGATGATTCAGAGGATAGAGAAGTAGAGGAGGAATATGAAGAGGATGACAAATTATCAACATCTTCAAAAACACCTCTGGCGCAGACTTACCTGGATAAGTAGCGCTGGTATCATGGGTGACCTCAGACGTATCTTGACCCATTGGGGGCATCGATGATGGCGGCAGAGCAGAATCTCCAGATGCCGCTGTGATGATTCAGAGGATAGAGAAGTAGAGGAGGAATATGAAGAGGATGACATATATTCAACATTTTCATTAAGCAGCTCTGGTGCAGACTCACCCGGATAAGTAGCGCCAGTATCATGGGCGACCTCAAACGTGTCTTGGCTTGTGAGGGGCATCGATGTTGTTGGTGAAGCAGAATCTCCAGGTGTCGCTATGATGATTCATAGGATAGAGATGTAGAGGAGGAATATGAAGAGGATGACAAATTATCAACATTTTCATTAAGCACCTCTGGTGCAGACTCACCCGGATAAGTAGCGTCGATATCATGGGTGACCTCAGATATGTCTTGACTCGTAGGGGGCATCGATGATGGCGGCAGAGCAGAATCTCCAGATACCACTGTGATGATTCAGAGGATAGAGAAGTAGAGGAGGAATATGAAGAGGATTGTCACGTCTCTCTGGGGCATGGACGTCGCCATCTTGCCTCCAGCCAGGTGATTCCCAGAAGTCACTCAGATACTTCTCTGCAGCACACATGATCCCTCCAGCCAATCTGTGCACTGGGCGGGCTATGTAAACCCTGTGCACTGATCCCTCAGAGCCAGAACAACTTGGTTACTCAAGGTGCCTGGTTCCAACCTGCCTTGCATCCAGACCTATCTGCCTTGCATCCAGTTCTGTCTGCCTTGCATCCAGTCCAGCATTACTTACTACCCACTCCAGCATTACCTGCATTACTGCTTCCAGCATCACCTGCACTACTGACTCCAGCATCACCTGCACTACTGCCTCCAGCATCACCTGCACTACTGCCTTTAGCAACATGCACTTCTGCCTCCAGCATTACCTGCACTACTGCCTCCAGCACAACCTGTACTACTGCTTCCAGCATTACCCGCACTACTGCTTCCAGCATTACCTGCACCTCTATTACCAGCCTGCCTGCTCTACAGCAGTCCGCTGTCCAGTCTCTGGCGTAATCCAGTCCAGCCTGCTTGTGCTAAACCAGTCCAGTCTGCCATTGCTATACTAGTCCAGCCTTGTTCTTATGCGCAAGCATCATCTCTGGCCTCCCAGTTTCCTCTACAACATCTGCTGTCTTACACACCCCTCAGAACCCGTAACTAATTCAGATTCTACCAAGACTGTGACAAGGATGACAAATTTTTAACAGTGAAACATAATCTCCATCTGCAGATGCCACTGTGATGATTCAGAAGATAGAGAAGAAATAATATGAAGAGGATGACAAATTATCAACATTTTCATTAAGCGACTCTGGCGCAGACTCACCCGGATAAGTAGCGCCGATATCATGGGTGACTTCAGATGTATATTGACTCGTTGGGGGCATCGATGATGGCAGCGGAGCAGAATCTTCAGATGCCCCTGTGATGATTCAGAGGATAGAGAAGTAGAGGAGGAATATGAAGAGGATTACATATATTCAACATTTTCATTAAGCAGCTCTGGTGCAGACTCACCCGGATAAGTAGCGCCAGTATCATGGGTGACCTCAAACGTGTCTTGGCTTGTGAGGGGCATCGATGTTGTTGGTGAAGCAGAATCTCCAGTTGTCGCTATGATGATTCATAGGATAGAGATGTAGAGGAGGAATATGAAGAGGATGACAAATTATCAACATTTTCATTAAACACCTTTGGTGCAGACTCACCCGGATAAGTATTCCCAGTATTATGGGTGACCTCAGACGTGTCTTGACTCGTGGGGGGCATCGATGATGGCGGTAAAACATAATCTCCATCTGCAGATGCAGCTGTGATGATTCAGAGGATAGAGAAGAGAAGGAATATGAAGAGGATGACAAATTATCGACATTTTCATTAAGCAAGTCTGGCACAGACTCACCCAGATAAGTAGCACCGGTAACATAAGCGACTTCAGATGTGTCTTGACTCGTGGGGGTCATCGATGATAGCGGTGAAACATAATCTCCATCTGCAGATGCCACTGTGATGATTCAAAGGATAGAGAAGAAGAAAAGGAATATGAAGAGGATGACAAATTATTGACATTTTCATTACGCCTGGATAAGTAGCGCCAGTATCAGGGGCGACTTCAGACGTGTCTTGACTTGTGGAAGGCATTGATGATGGTGGTGAAAGAGAATCTCCAGATGCTGCTGAGATGATTCAGAGGATAGAGAAAAAGAGGAGGAATATGAAGAGGATGACATATTTTCGACATTTTCATTAAGCACCTCTGGTGCAGACTCACCAGGATTAGTAGCGCTAGTATCATGGGTGACCTCAGATGTGTCTTGACTCGTAGGGGACATTGATGATGGCGGCAGAGCAGAATCTCCAGATTCCACTGTTATGATTCAGAGGTTAGAGAAGTAGAAGAGGAATATGAAGAGAATGACAAATTATCAATATTTTCATTAAACACCTCTGGAGCAGACTCACCCTGATCAGTAGCGCCGATATCATGGGTAACCTCGGACGTGTCTTGACTCATGGTGGGCATCAATGTTGTTGGTGGAGCAGAATCTTCAGATGCCACTGTGATGATTCAAAGGATAGAGATGTAGAGGAGGAATATGAAGAGGATGACAAATTATCAACATTTTCATTTAGCACTTCTGCCGCAGACTCACCCGCATAAGTAGCGCCGGTATCATGGGTGACCTCAGACATGTCTTGACTCGTGGGGGACATCGATGATGGTGGTGAAACATAATCTCTATCTCCAGATTCCGCTGTGATAATTCAGATGATAGATAACAAGAGGAGGAATATGAAGAGGATGACAAATTATCAACATTTTCATTAAGCAACTCTGGCGCAGACTCACCCTGATAAGTAGCGCCGGTATCATGGGCAACTTCAGACATATCTTGACTTGTGGTGGGCATCAATGATTGTGGTGAAGCAGAATCTCCAGATGCTGCTGTGATGATTCAGAGGATAGAGAAGAGGAGGAATATGAGGAGGATGACATATTTTTGACATTTTCATTAAACATCTCTGGTGCAGACTCACCCGGATTAGTAGAGCCAGTGTTATGGGTAACCTCAGACGAGTCTTGGCTTGTGAGGGGCATCGATGTTGTTGGCGAAGCAGAATCTCCAGATGCCGCTGTGATGATTCAGAGGATAGAGTAGTGGAAGTGGAATATGAAGAGGATGACAAATTATCAACATTTTCATTAAGCACCTCTGGTGCAGACTCACCCGGATAAGTAGCGGCGGTATCATGGGTGACCTCAAACATGTCTTGACTCGTGGGGAGCATCGATGACGGTGGCGGAGCAAAATCTCCAGATTCCACTATGATGATTTAGAGGATAGAGAAGTAGAGGAAGAATATGAAGGGGATAACAAATTATCAACATTTTCATTAAGCACATCTGGCACAGACTCACTAAGATAAGTAGTGCCGGTATCATGGGTGACCTCAGACGTATCTTGAGTCATGGGGGGCATCGATGATAGCGGTGAAGTAGGATCTCGAGATGCCACTGTGATGGTGCAGAGGATAGAGAAGAAGGGGTAAAAAGAATAACTAAAAGGTAATATAGGCGCTGCATGAACTCCTGTGGGTGTTGGTAATGAAACTAAATAAATACCTAAAATACAACTTAACATTAAAAAAAGTCCAAAGTCCACTACAAATTGATTAAAGAAATCCTGTAAGTAATCCCCTCCAGGGGAAAAACCATGTGGGTATCAAACAGAAACACAGAGAAAAGGCATAACGATAAAAAGGTTCTGCACTGGATATGAAACTTCCCTTAAAATGGATAAAACAAGTTTAAAACCCCATCGAGGAGTCCCCAAACAAGGGGTGGTCGACAGGGTCAGATGAACAAAGTGTCCCAGGATCTCTTGAACTCCAAAGCCGCCGTCCTCCTCGTCTGGTGTCCTCCTTCTGTGGGAACCGCCATAGGTGCTGCTGGCTAACGCGTTTCGGGCGCAACCCACCCTATTTCAAAAGAAACTTGCTGCACTGTTGATCTTTCCCCTTTAAATCCGTTGTTAGGTGCTAGCGGTGAACCAATCAGTATCAAGTATATAGATTACCAGCACCCGATACGTATAAGTATGAAAATGAATAAGAAATAAAATAGTGACCGCTCCACTGGGTTTATCACATCTATATAATGCAAGAACGATCAATACATCATAAAACATGCATAAATCATTGCCTATCCTATTACTATGCTTTAAAGAGGCAGGAGCAGCTGATGACAGCCGTCAGTCCAGGCTCCCCCCACCCCATCGATACACATAAACTCGTATATTTCAAAGGAGACAATCAATGCCAGTTACAGGTATCAAATAGAACAATAAATAGAAAAATAAAAATAAGTAAAATACTTTATATAT
>WWET01001764.1:276489-310449 GCA_011038615.1 Limnodynastes dumerilii | reverse complement strand
AGACACACATACACACATAAATACATACACACACACACACACACACATACATACACACACTCATACATACATACACACACACACACACACATACATACACAGTCATGCACACACACATACACACTCACTCACACACACACACACACACACACACACACACATTTATTGCATAAGTAATAGGTGGGAAAATCTCTTCTCCAGCTTAATGTAAAATATTCAGGAATATAATGTAATTTAGAGCCATGTTGCCAGAGTTCAGTTCCATTTGGCAGCTATATCATTCTTCTGTTACACCCTGTTTCTAAATAAAGTTCAGCTAATGGTGTAACGCAGAGCACGGTACAAGAATCCCAGCCTGTGTAATGATGCTTTATTGCATTATTAAATGGGATGGCAGCTAAAGCTCTCTAAAGGAGGTTTCCAATGTAAATAAGACGTCTGGTGGGCAATATATTTATAGAATGGGATCAGGAATGTGCCGAGGGGAATACAGGAGGGCAGGAGGCTAATGGGGCAAGCAAAGCACTTTGTGTATCAAGCTTAACAGTCTTTATTGTATATTATATGCTCTTGTTTGGAAGCCTGAATGGGATACGCAGCTGACATTGGCTGTAGTTCCAGAGTAGGTTTTTTGGAGACTTGGGGCATCCTCCTAAGTGATTGGGCCCTCAGTTACACAATATAAGTATTCCAATATAGGGACTCTGACAGTTTTATTACCACGATAACATTGAAGCCTTGTAAGTGGCTGCTGGCTTATCATATATTTCAAATGCACTGTCTCTTATATAAATATAATATATATAATATATATATAAGACTTTACGTACGTCATTAGTTACGCTTTGAAAAGTTAAGGTAGAGTTTGGCAAACGTAAAATGGCCAAAAGTGTGTACAACGAGGGGATCGCCAAGGGGTGTGCATAGCAAATACGCTAGCCTAAATATGCTAGACGATGAAAGGTAACAAGCACTTAGGTCTGGATCTACCCCCAGGTGATGTGCCTTAACTTTCCTTCCTGAACACCAGCATCTGCTCTTCAAAACCTCTCTGGAGGGCAATCAATGATGAATAAGCCATGATGCTTTATTGTCATAGGAAAACTTGTGGTGTCAGAAGCCGCAGTCTCTCTAGAAAGAGACTTACAGCTATAAACATGTCAAGAGATGGCAGAGGCAGGAGGGGTGTGACACAGTGAAATCAGAGCTCAGAGGAGTGTGCTAAACCTCTCTTATCACTGCATCATGTGCATGGTGTTGCCATGGCAAACATATAATAATGTGGAAAATTCACAGAGTTATTACTAGCAGTGGAACCATTCTACTAAGCCTCTTCTCCTTTGCTGACACCATGATTTAGCTAAACAATGAAGGAATTGTGCAACGATTAAAAGTTTGACTGATACTCAGAGTCCAAAAAAGTTTTGTATTTTTTCCTTTTTGTTATCAAAAACTTTTCTGAAAGTTTTCCTGGATTAAGGCCAGCTCCTGTGAGACCCCGGCTACCACAGAGATCTCCGGATCGCACATTTATCCTCTTCTTAAACACCATCTAAATTGATTTTCTCAGATGCCCATGACATGAATTAAGAATCTGAGCGGAATTTGATGGCGTCTCCGTGGAACTCCCAGAGCTCCGCTCCCTGGATAGATCAGCCCCTTCTAGGCAGAAGAAGTCTGTTTGTTAATTAAATCTGAGATTCTAGCAGCCACCACGGATGTATTGAATGGCGGATCGGCTAGACCAAATTACAGGTGTAATTCCACGAGGGGACTTCGCCTCCTCACAAATCATGAGAGTGAAACCTTGTTAGTGAGTCCCTGGGTAGATGGAAGGCGTGATAGGATCGCTCTTATTTTCAGTCTTCCGGCACTGACAGGGTGCGGTTGGAGGTTGAATTGAGAAGTATTCGCTGGTCCTACATATTTATACAGTACGTTACATTGATATGATTCTGTGACCTTTTCATTCATTGCTTATACACCCTGCGGAAATCCTGATAAATATCGGTTTTTATTTTGGAGGCTCTTAACACTTCGTGGAGGAAAATCGCTGTATGACAGCCTCGGAATAAGCTGTCAGCTCTGTTGGTGTACAGGACGTTATGGAGGCTGGTGCTGTATCTAGAACATGAAATAAATCATTTGTCTAATTCAATGTGACGTTCACTTGACGCTCTGGGTTACTCCACAATAACAAACACAGAAGCATAGAAAGTGACATAGAAAATTAGCACGGACGCTTGAAAAAGTTAGGGTAGGGTTCAGCCGCCGTAAGTCGGTACAATCAATGGGAGTGTCATGGGCGTGAAAGTTTATACGCCCAGGCGAACATACGCTACGCTCGCGGGCGCTCGCAGTCGTAGGTCTGGATCAGGCCCAAAGTTGCTTTGCGTGATGTGCTTCTCCAGAGGCCCATTACACAGAATAGAATCTGTCCCCTAGATTTCATACAGCTGTATGTATATAGATTTAGATGAGCCGGGGGAGGGAGGGAGAGGTATTGTCCGTTCATAGTTTCCTTTTTTAAGAAGGAAACTGCGCACAGTAAGATAAGGTAGGCTTATGGCAGTGCTATAAG
Source organism: Limnodynastes dumerilii (assembly GCA_011038615.1). Lineage (NCBI taxonomy): Eukaryota > Metazoa > Chordata > Amphibia > Anura > Limnodynastidae > Limnodynastes > Limnodynastes dumerilii. The sequence continues at coordinate 307,868 of WWET01001764.1, read as the reverse complement.
GTACCTAAAAACGGAGAGTGGGTTAGGTGCTGCACGAGTTTGTTAGGTGCGGTTCTGTCCACACCTTACTCACTCTTATGTGTGCATACAGCCCAGTGACCCTTAATTTAAATTAGTTTAAGATTTAGACTCTCCTTATATTGATCATGTATTCATTGCTCTACTGTGATGAGCTGTGATAAACGAGTGTTTGGAACGATATCTTGTAAGTGTGTTTTCTGATCATGCCCGATGGTGGCAAAATACAAGACGTTGTTTAAAATGATTTTAGGGAAGGTTTTTGTTATAAACGGTTGCGATGTAGACAGATACCCGGTGTCCGCCTCTCTCTGCAGAGTGTCACGTACGGAACAGCTCAGCAGAAAGTCGCTTCAGTCTGGACAGCACAGAGGTCAGGTGTAGCATCGGGAGTCATCTCCGCATCAATGCCCGTTACAGAAACTCCCGGAGTGCAGCTTCAGCCTCTTCCACCTCAGATGGGAGGCAATGCCACCTATCAACAACCCCTTCAGGAGTAACATTTACAGTCATCATTTTGTCAAAGTGGAGCGCAAAGGGGTGTTTCCTCTTAGTACATTGTACCGGTTGCAGTCCCCGCTCCGATGGGTGGTTTTTAGTAATGGAGACAGGCGTAAGTTCCTTTTCGGGTGTCTCTGTTTGGAATAGGCGGCCATTTTAGAATGTCTTTTTTATGAATGGGTGCGTGTGACGATCGACATACTCTCCCCATTCATTTTCACAGGACCTGACACACCCGCCGCTGACAGCTCCGGTTACTCACCTTTCCGGGGACTTTTAGTGTAGGGGGGTGGGGTGTTTAGGGTTAGGCTCTTAGGAAGGAAGGGTTAGGGCCATAGAAGGGGATGGTTAGGGTCAGGTTGCAGGGAGGGGGGTCTTAGGGTTAGGCTATAGAGAAGGGAGGGTTAGGGTCAGGCTGTGGGGAATGAAGGCTTAGGGTTAGGGGAAGGGTTGGGATAATGTTTTACACTTACCTATCAGAGTACCGGGTTCGGTGCTCAAGGGATCAATTGCTATACCTCATTGTCCCTATCAAACTAGAGCTGTTCTTAGCAAGGACCCACATACTGTTCCAGACTTCCAAACTACTGCTATTTTACACAATCAGGAGTCATTAGTGGACTTGGGAGTGATTAACCTGCAAAGACAGAGAAATCAGGTCTTGGAATCCAGCTCATGGTGGATTATACAAAGCCAACTAAAAAAAACACTTTTTAACTTCGATTCTCATAGTTATTTTTATCCAATCTTTACTGTTTATAATTAAAAATAATAAATCTCCGCAGATGTCTGGTCACCTGTAGTGCTTGTCTTGTTTAGACTTAAATGGGATTTGATCTGGTTGGGCATTTGGTTGGAATTCTGTGTGGTTGCATCTGTGTGAAGCTGCTTTTGGACCTGGGTGAGAATCTGTTGGCTGGGGGATTTGACCTTGGGACATTTGTGTGATTGGATCTGTTCAGGGTTTTGATTGGACCTGAGAATGGTGGACTCTGTGTGGAGATACAATTGAATCTATGTGGAGAGTTTATTGAACTTTGTAGTTATTGGTTGGACCTTGATGTGATTGGATTAATCTGGGGTTTTGGTTGGACCTTGGTGTAATTTGTTGTGTTGAGTTTAGGTTGGACCTTGGTATGATAGGTTAGTTCTGTGTTTTGGTGGGATCAGATCAGTGTTTAAATGTAGTTAGACTTCTGTGGGGAGAGTTTATTGGTGTAATCTTCTTAGTTCAATGTTTTGGTGGAATCTTGGGGTGATTTCACCTGGTCGTCCCTTAGGGTGTTCAGATCAGTGTAGGGAGGTAGATGGACCATGGTGTATGTTAATCTGTGGGGTGGATTTGGTTGAACCTTAGTGTGAATGAATCTGTGTGGGAATTTAATTGGACTTCTATATGATCGGATCAGTTTGAAGCTTTGGTTCAATCTTTGTGTGTTTGGATCCATTTGGGGAGTAACTCATGGAGTGGTGATCTACTATTCCAGCATGGTGTCAAGTCTCAGGGACCAATTTGGAGCCTGGAGGGAATGTACCATAGGAAAAACAACATAATAAATCACATCAGTTCCAATATAGAGGGATTTTGAATTAACAATTCCTAGTGTGACCGAGCCTTAATACATCTAAATGCTATAAGGCAACAGTCAAATCCTAGTGAAGCGTGCGTTTGTCTGATAAGCGTACGTTCATGTCCATGATGTTTTGGGTTCGAGGTTTGTGCGGCCTTTCTGTGTCTTTGTCTGCCTTTGATGGGAACATTTGTGAGTCAAACACCTATCAATGAGAAGGTTAACGTGATATTGCGCTGGGAAAAGGTCACCTGGTATTATCCTAAATGGAAACGTGTCCTCATCTGTCCGGTGAATTACAAGATGAGTTTTCTTTTAGTAAAAAAGATTATTTTCCTTCATAATCCCTCGCTGGCATTAACAGATAAAATATTGTAATTACCGCGTTTTAAATAACAAATCCCCAAGTAGGAAAATGTAACGCTTGTGATAATGTCCTGCTATCTGGGCGGCGATGCTATTACTACGAGCAACACAGGCTCCATATTCAGAAAATGTCGGATTAATTCAGATTTCTCAGAACAAGGAACATGAGGAGACTTTGGATTTTATTTTGGGGATCCTTGATTTGGAAAGAGGAACCTTGTGTTCTGGCAAAGGCGCCAGCAGGCTTCCGGATGGGGGCAGATACCCAAAAGGATTGCTAGTTTGAGTATAATCAGATGACTGTGATTCTAATTCTGGGGGTATGTGTAGCCATGTGGTCTGTGCACAACCTATGGTTTTCCCCGTTGTCTCTTTCCCCAATCTCCATTAACCTATAAAAACAGGGTTGTAATTTTTTTCTTTAGACAATAGTGGTGCTGAAATACAGCATGGTCTAAACACAGCTTTCCCTAAGATGTTTCCTTTGGGACATGGTGGGCTAGCTAGTTTGCAGCCCATAGGTAAATCATTATAACTTTGTTTACATACCATATAACAGCTGCTGGCTTCCTGCCAATTTCAGACAGTGGAGCTGACATCACTTATTCAATTCACAAGATGAGTCATACACTCTATCTGTAGGACATTGAACGGGTAGCGTCCATTGGTAAGTAAACAAAGTTTTAATGATTTCTGAAACTCGATTCAACTTTCCCCAGCAGATAGGCCGGCCATGTATGTCAGACTTTTCCCTTTTTGTGGCAAAGGTTTAACTGGTCACAACTGTATGACAAAATAGTTATGTGCCATACTCCAAACCCAGTATCAATAAATGGAGGTACAACAGATTGTGAATGAGGTTGTCACATGTTTAAAGAGACTGGTGAACCAATCACCTTATTACAGTTGGACCTAGATAGAGCTTTCCCAGCAATGACAGGTTGGGAAAGCTAGATTGTAGCCCATTAGTAAATCATTAAAATTTTGTTTACTTACCATTTAACAGCTGCTGGCTTCCTGAAAAGATCAGAAATGGAGCTGATTTTACCAATTCAATTCACAGGATTCAATTCACATTCAACGTCTTACTCTATCTGTAGGCTATTGAAATTCTGTAGGACACTGAATGGGTAATATCAGCTCAATTGTCTGATCTCTTCAGAAAGCCTGCTAACTGGTAGGTAAACAAAGTTTTAATGATTTTGAAAGCCCCAATCAACTTTCCTTTGCAGGGTTTACGCCACTGTTTTTGTGTAAAAGTTTAACTGGTCACAACTGTCTATAAATCATTTTGAACTTTAGTTTTTTTCTAAACCCCAAATCTCCAAACCAACTGCCTACCACTGAAGAAGAGTATTGGATAAGGCAGTCACAGGAGCTTACACACTTGTAAATTGGTTGGATGATTGCTGTTCGAATCGTCTGATTTTTAAGCAGGTTTGAAAATCATTTGACCCAAATAGCCACCAGGTTTGGCTGTTTTGGCTGGTTGAGTGATTCTACACCCTTATATAATGTCATGCTAAAGGGTGGTCAAAGGTCAGGCTAATGGATAATTAGATAAGTGTGTATACAGTTTTAGGCCCTGGCTTCTTTCATTGCTAATTAGCCAATAATTATTACAACAGACATAGCTGCTAAGACTTCATTTCTCTTGTGAATTTATCATAATGTCCCATTCTAGAGCTATTTTTTTCTTTCTTTTAGCTTTAAGTTTAAAGTTTAGGTTTTGCTGTTCTGGATACAAACAACAAGTGACTGCACAGTGGGAGATATAGAGATACAATTGCTGGATTTATTGTTTATCAGACACATTGTAAAAGAAGCACAGAATCCAGCGTATGACCCGACTTTCCATCTGCAAAGCTGTAAAGTTTAACTTTGTAATCAGCCTCGATAACTTTCTCCGAGATTGTGTTGGATGATTTTATAATGTGCAGATTATGGGAGAGATGGTGTGAAAGTGATAAAGCCATATATAAACCCCGGTAGTGAGAGATGAGGCTTTATATTACCACTTATTCAACCATTATTCTAACCGTTAGAAAAGCCACGAGGTAGATGCAAGACGGTGATGGACAACAGGACGCCTCAGCAAGATCCATTTTGCGTCATACGAGTTTGTTTTTGTAACACTTGTGGAGTTACATATTGTATGGAAATACATAGAAGTGATGATGGAGAGAGAACTAAATCATTGCCTTTAGTTGTAGAGTGAAGGAATGGTCCAAAGATTAGCAACAACTGGACTACAGATTAATGCCCCAAAACTCTAAATCATGTGCCTGGGTCTCTAAAACCCAAAGACTGAATGTAGAACTAATGGCAGTAAAATAGAGATGCAGATATCTAAATGGATCTAGAAGATAATACAGTGCAATAAAGCAATGAGAAAGGTTACTGAGATGCTGGGTGTATAGGGAGAGGGATAAGTAGCAGAAATAAGTAGTGATGTCACTTTATAGGTCATTGGTGCGGCCTCACCTGGAATACTGGGGTCAGTTCTGGAGCCGTATCTCTAGAAAGACATAAATACATTAGAGACTGTGCAAAGAAGAGCAGAAGGGAGAGGGGGATATGATAGAAGGGAAATAACCAGGTGCAGGAGGGATAGGGGGATATGATAGAAGGGATATTACCAGGTACAGGAAGGAGAGGGGGATATGATAGAAGGGATATAACCAGGTACAGGAAGGAGAGGGGGATATGATAGAAGGGTAGTGTGTATGATACACTGTCTTTCTATGTGTATTCTATAAGCCTTTGGCATGTTGAGAGCCCATGATTTCTGTCATGTTAATGTATATGAAGAGTATCCTCGGAAATCTCCTCCAATAACACAGTCCATGAGTCGCCAGTCAGTCCATGACCCATTTAATAGTTTAGCTCTCAGACATCCGCTTTGGGGAGTGTGTGGGAAGGAAAGATGGAATGACCGTATAATTGACCAGCCTCATATTGGACAATTGAAGTCAATATACATAGTGACGCGGTAAATGGATGGAGCTTCCTCCCGGAATATGTTGCTTCTGGCCATGGAGACACAAATGACTACGGAGAGCGATGGCAGACGGTTCTCACGCGCCGCCGTCCTATAGACGGAATAAAACGCACGTGCTATTACACCTTATTCAGATACCCAATGAGATGTGAAATAGCTTCCCGGGAGTTTCATCACCTTCCCTCTCCATTTACTTGTTGACTCTGGTAATTTACGGCCTCATCCTCTGGCATGAAGGCCCCGATGTAATTGGCTCTCTCATCATCTCGAAAGGCAGCGATTTCGTCTTAACAAAGGGTAAATGGCGATTATTGCCGCCGCCCGGAAGCGCATCTCTGACTGATAGAAGTTGTGCATTATTAGCTGAAAGACTCTCTGAAAGATGCAAGATTTGGGTGTTTATATTTCTTGGGTACGAAAAAAACTTTTTTTATTTTGAAATTAAATGACATTGGGGTAGATCCAGAACTACGTTTGCCGTACGTTTCCTTGCATAGCGTATTTTCGCGTGCGTACCTTCTATACACTCCCCTAGGCACACCCCTTGAATGTACGTATTTTGTCCGAGATCCGCTTTCTAAACCCTACCTTAACTTTTGTCAACGTAACCGCAGTGATCCGCACACGTACGTATGGCCAACACGTATTTACGCAGCTAAGCACGCCCACACTGTACACTTTAAATACAAACCCCGCCTACTTAACGTATTTCAGACGTATTTTGGACTCACGTAAAATTGGCACGCCCACACGCAAGTATTAACGTACATACGTTCACAATTACACTACGTTACTGAGCGTATTTTCTATGGTGCGCATGCACAGTACTTACCAAAAGGCGATTTTACGTCTCCGCCACGCGTAAATTCGCTCACAAGCGTTGTTCTGGATCTGGCACAATGTGTCGTATTCACAGATCCGTATTTACTACGTAGAAAGCGACACCCATGACACTCTCCTCGCACGGACGGGTATTCGGTGACATCCGCCTCCATAGGGCGCCCTTATCTCTACGTGTGTACTTATGTGCGTTTATTACTTACGTGCGTGCGTATTTATCTAACCGCGCCCTCAAATGTCAATTTAAATGCTTCTCCCCGCCCACTTTCACGTAACTTCTACCATCTGGATTTAAACCACGCCCCTCCGTACGTATGTCCCCAGGTGCGATTCACAAGTCCGTGCCTAAAGCACTTACATGCGTAGATACTGCATAATGGGCCTGATCCAGAGCTATGAAATTGCTGTCCGACGGGCGAGCGTACGACGGTTTTTTGCGTATTTTCGTACGAAAATTCGCACTGCGCATGCCCAGTATGACAGCTTCCGGTCGGCTGGACGACATGAGCGTATAGCGGTCGTATGGTGTGCGAATTTTTCGCTCGAGGGGCGTGCGTTCAGTACGACGGTCGGCTGGGCGCTCGTTTTACAACAGGGAGGCGGGGATAGCCATTTAAATTGTACAGTATGGGCGTGCTAAGGCCGTACGAATTGCGTATTTTGTGCGAAAATTCGTACGGCCGACGGTCGTACCCAGTGTAGGGTATAGCCGCCGTAAGCAGGTACTTTACTATGGGAGTGTCAGGGGCGTATATGTTTTTACGCACGGGCGAAAATTCGCATTCGCCCGTCGGACACCAATTTCGTAGCTCTGGATCAGGCCCAATGTGCGTGGAAAAAGTTACTACGCGTGCGCGTTTAAGACCTCCTCCTTAGCGGGCTCTAGGCTTATAGAACACATAACACACCCCACTGTTCAGATTTCGCTGTCGCATGGAACTGAGCTCCGTACGGAAGGAGAGTCATCTTCCCAGGGCTTGCGCATTTCCTTCCACACACCTGGCTGTCACAAGCATCTTGCGGAAGTCCGGATCCAGCCCTTTGATATCAAGCCATAGATCAGCTTCTACCCCTAATTTCCTACAAATACCAAAATTCCACCGCACATTCCAGGCCAGACAAAGCCAGAGAAAAACCTGCAACTTTTACTGAGCCAAAGACCAGTCTGACCATAATTCTGTACTCGACGCTCACAGAAAAACTGCAGCAGCAATTACTGTACCATCATTACTCTCACCCTGTGACCGACTGGAGCACTAGACTTGAATAATAACCTCGAAGAAATATTTTTACACTAATAATAATTAACGTCCATTTGTCTTTAGGACCTAAAAAAACTCCAAAAAATACAATTTGCAGTGGTTTACGCACAGCTTTCAATGTTTAGCCGCAGAGTGGCTTAATGCGATAATGCCGTTACACGAGATGATTTATAGTCTCGCTACACATTTAAAAATGAAAAATGTATTTCATTCTCTAAAAGCATATCTGAATGTATTTGTTTATTTATTTGTTTGCATTCTCTCCTTTCATTATATTTAGATTAATTAGAGTGAGCAGCGGAATGCATTAGGAGAAGTGTGTTATTATAGATATTAACATGTAACATGAGGGGGAGAGATAGAGGTAAACTCCCCATCGCTTGGGTTTTGCTAATTAATGTTGATTATTCAAAAGTGAAACTTTGGCTTAAATGGATGTAAAGATTAAAATGCAAAAAGCATATTTACGTTACAGATATAGTATAGGTACTGCGACAAGGAGAATGGAGAGAGACTGGTAATGTGGCTGGATGCCTGGAGCTGCACACTGGGTTAATCCTTTCTATCACAGAGAGCTCACAGGTGGAAGACCTGGGTGTAATCAGAGTTAGTTAGAGCTGGGGAATGTATTCAGAGAACCGTTTCCATGAAGGAACGCAATTATAGGCACAGCCGGTGCAGGCCACACCCCCTCACACCCATGACACGCCCCTCTCTCGGCCTTGCTGTCGCAGACTTCCGCCTCCATAGACCACTTGTAACTTTCCATGAGCAGTTGCGTGCGTATGTGTCCTCCGTACGTGTGATTCATTTAGTTGCGCCCACGTACCTTCATTTTAATGCCTTGCTCCGCCCATTTTTGTTTAAATTTTCACGTGCGTATGTTTGCCTCGCATATCCGGACAGATACACCCAAGTGCAATTCACAAGTCTGTCCATGAGGCACTTACGTGAGTATAGTCTATATATACTACGTAAGATAAGTTATAACACATGCGCAGCTAAAAATATGCACGCAACTGCCCGTGAAATCGGTTCTCTGGGTATGGCTCTGTATCTGTATTGTACCTGTCTGTAATGTGTATGTGTATATAACCACCATTTCCTCTATACATACTATACAATGTAGTACCTGTACCTGTGTTATATCACTGGGGAAGGGAATGTATCTGTATTGTACCTGTCTGTAATGTGTATGTGTATATAACCACCATTTCCTCTATACATACTATACAATGTAGTACCTGTACCTGTGTTATATCACTGGGGAAGGGAATGTATCTGTATTGTACCTGTCTGTAATGTGTATATATATAACCAGCATTTCCTCTATACATTACAGTGTAGTACCTGTACCTGTGTTATATCACTGGGGAAGGGAATGTATCTGTATTGTACCTGTCTGTAATGTGTATATATATAGTATATAATAGTGACATGCTATATAGTATATACTAGTGACATGCTATATAGTATATAATAGTGACATGCTATATAGTATATACTAGTGACATGCTATATAGTATATAATAGTGACATGCTATATAGTATATACTAGTGACATGCTATATAGTATATAATAGTGACATGCTATATAGTATATACTAGTGACATGCTATATAGTATATAATAGTGACATGCTATATAGTATATACTAGTGACATGCTATATAGTATATAATAGTGACATGCTATATAGTATATACTAGTGACATGCTATATAGTATATAATAGTGACATGCTATATAGTATATACTAGTGACATGCTATATAGTATATAATAGTGACATGCTATATAGTATATACTAGTGACATGCTATATAGTATATAATAGTGACATGCTATATAGTATATACTAGTGACATGCTATATAGTATATAATAGTGACATGCTATATAGTATATACTAGTGACATGCTATATAGTATATAATAGTGACATGCTATATAGTATATACTAGTGACATGCTATATAGTATATAATAGTGACATGCTATATAGTATATACTAGTGACATGCTATATAGTATATAATAGTGACATGCTATATAGTATATACTAGTGACATGCTATATAGTATATAATAGTGACATGCTATATAGTATATACTAGTGACATGCTATATAGTATATAATAGTGACATGCTATATAGTATATACTAGTGACATGCTATATAGTATATAATAGTGACATGCTATATAGTATATACTAGTGACATGCTATATAGTATATAATAGTGACATGCTATATAGTATATACTAGTGACATGCTATATAGTATATAATAGTGACATGCTATATAGTATATACTAGTGACATGCTATATAGTATATAATAGTGACATGCTATATAGTATATACTAGTGACATGCTATATAGTATATAATAGTGACATGCTATATAGTATATACTAGTGACATGCTATATAGTATATAATAGTGACATGCTATATAGTATATACTAGTGACATGCTATATAGTATATAATAGTGACATGCTATATAGTATATACTAGTGACATGCTATATAGTATATAATAGTGACATGCTATATAGTATATACTAGTGACATGCTATATAGTATATAATAGTGACATGCTATATAGTATATACTAGTGACATGCTATATAGTATATAATAGTGACATGCTATATAGTATATACTAGTGACATGCTATATAGTATATAATAGTGACATGCTATATAGTATATACTAGTGACATGCTATATAGTATATAATAGTGACATGCTATATAGTATATACTAGTGACATGCTATATAGTATATAATAGTGACATGCTATATAGTATATACTAGTGACATGCTATATAGTATATAATAGTGACATGCTATATAGTATATACTAGTGACATGCTATATAGTATATAATAGTGACATGCTATATAGTATATACTAGTGACATGCTATATAGTATATAATAGTGACATGCTATATAGTATATACTAGTGACATGCTATATAGTATATAATAGTGACATGCTATATAGTATATACTAGTGACATGCTATATAGTATATAATAGTGACATGCTATATAGTATATACTAGTGACATGCTATATAGTATATAATAGTGACATGCTATATAGTATATACTAGTGACATGCTATATAGTATATAATAGTGACATGCTATATAGTATATACTAGTGACATGCTATATAGTATATAATAGTGACATGCTATATAGTATATACTAGTGACATGCTATATAGTATATAATAGTGACATGCTATATAGTATATACTAGTGACATGCTATATAGTATATAATAGTGACATGCTATATAGTATATACTAGTGACATGCTATATAGTATATCATAGTGACATGATATATAGTATATACTAGTGACATGCTATATAGTATATCATAGTGACATGATATATAGTATATACTAGTGACATGCTATATAGTATATCATAGTGACATGATATATAGTATATACTAGTGACATGCTATATAGTATATCATAGTGACATGATATATAGTATATACTAGTGACATGCTATATAGTATATCATAGTGACATGATATATAGTATATACTAGTGACATGCTATATAGTATATAATAGTGACATGCTATATAGTATATACTAGTGACATGCTATATAGTATATCATAGTGACATGATATATAGTATATACTAGTGACATGCTATATAGTATATAATAGTGACATGCTATATAGTATATACTAGTGACATGCTATATAGTATATAATAGTGACATGCTATATAGTATATACTAGTGACATGCTATATAGTATATAATAGTGACATGCTATATAGTATATACTAGTGACATGCTATATAGTATATAATAGTGACATGCTATATAGTATATACTAGTGACATGCTATATAGTATATAATAGTGACATGCTATATAGTATATACTAGTGACATGCTATATAGTATATCATAGTGACATGCTATATAGTATATAATAGTGACATGCTATATAGTATATCATAGTGACATGCTATATAGTATATAATAGTGACATGCTATATAGTATATCATAGTGACATGCTATATAGTATATAATAGTGACATGCTATATAGTATATCATAGTGACATGCTATATAGTATATAATAGTGACATGCTATATAGTATATCATAGTGACATGCTATATAGTATATAATAGTGACATGCTATATAGTATATCATAGTGACATGCTATATAGTATATAATAGTGACATGCTATATAGTATATCATAGTGACATGCTATATAGTATATAATAGTGACATGCTATATAGTATATCATAGTGACATGCTATATAGTATATAATAGTGACATGCTATATAGTATATCATAGTGACATGCTATATAGTATATAATAGTGACATGCTATATAGTATATCATAGTGACATGCTATATAGTATATAATAGTGACATGCTATATAGTATATCATAGTGACATGCTATATAGTATATAATAGTGACATGCTATATAGTATATCATAGTGACATGCTATATAGTATATAATAGTGACATGCTATATAGTATATAATAGTGACATGCTATATAGTATATAATAGTGACATGCTGTATAGTATATCATAGTGACGCCATAGAATACGCTCTATGCAGGGGGGGTTTCTGAGTACCCAGAAAGCCCCCTGACAGATTCTCAATCTACTGCTCTGTCCAGAGGATGGACGGGTGCAGTATAGAGGCTGCTGTCACTGTGTGCACTGAACACGATAACAGCGGTGACCCAGACCCTGTTACTGGTGGCAAGGGGCTCACTGTATGGCCCATTTTCAGGGACTGCTCCCTACCACTCCATTTGCCACCATTCGCACCTTGTTGGATGTTTTTGCTGCTGGTTGTGAAGGGCCCCCCATAACGATTCAACCTTCAGGGCCCCAACAATGTAGGTCCATGGCTGAATCTGCCCCTTCCAGGGTCACCCTCCCCTCCTCCTTCTTATTTACCCCTTTACATGCCTCTACCTCTGCTGTAACCACAGGGACTTGTGCTGCGTGGGACATATGTTGATGCATTGCAGCAGATGTCTCTGGAAAATTAGCTGTAATGTCCAAATCAATTAAAATAAAGTTGTTGTGAGAGCAGTTATGGGGCTGGCAGCGTGCAATCCATCTGCGGGCTTATATTTATAGGCCTATTGCTCAAACCTGTCCAGGTATATAGGGCAATCGTTCATCCCCATCTGCTCTGTGCTGACACGCATTACACAGCTGGAGGTCCCTGCTAACGAGCACACGCTTCTGACCCACTCTCTATCCCTAGCGGCTGTCATGTGACCTTCAGGAGGTGGAAGGGACCTAAATCCAATCAAAAATCAAACCTATTTCACCAAAGACGTCAAGGCTTAGAAAATACAAGATCTACAGCTCCAGTGCTTCTAGGTGGTGACTTCTAACAATCTGCATTTTGGACCCGACTCTGATCCAAGTGTGATTCCTGCATGCACGCAATTGCTAAAGTTTGCATGTTAGAAGATAGTGCAGTCACATGAGGCTTCCCTTTGACGTGGGGACATTGGCCCAGATCCTGGCCTGCATTCGACAGGGGAATTACGCATGGCGATTGCGTAATTCCCCTGTCAAGAAGGTTGTGCGCACAACCTTCTTACGATGGAGTAACGTACACTACATATGCCAGCTGTCATGTAAAAGGAACTGTTCCCCCTTTTACGTTTGCCGTATCTCCGCCATATAGGCGGAGATAGGCATTTAAATTAGGGCTCGGGGCTGTAAAGGTTAAGATTTCACTACCTTTAGCGGGGAGTGCAGGGGACATGCACTCCCCACTATGATGGCGGCCGTAATGACCTCAGTCGCCTTTAAGGTCTGGATCCGGCCCATTAGCTCCTATGTATAGTTTTGTTATGTAGATTATGTATATACGGTCTTTAAGACCACATATAGGCAATCTACGTAACAAAATGATACAAAGATTACGTAAAATGGTTAGTACTTATTGTATAGTGGAGACTAGGACGCTGTCTGTATTGTGTAGTGGAGACTAGGACGCTGTCTGTATTATATAGTGGAGACTAGGACGCTGTCTGTATTATATAGTGGAGACTAGGACGCTGTCTGTATTGTATAGTGGAGACTAGGACGCTGTCTGTATTGTATAGTGGAGACTAGGACGCTGTCTGTATTGTGTAGTGGAGACTAGGAAGCTTTCTGTATTTTATAGTGGAGACTAAGACACTGTCTGTATTGTATAGTGGAGACTAGGACGCTGTCTGTATTGTATAGTGGAGACTAGGACGCTGTCTGTATTGTATAGTGGTGACTAGGGTGCTGTCTGCATTGTGTAGTGGAGACTATTACTCTGTCTGTACTGTATAGCTGAGACTATTACTTTGTCTGTATTGTATAGTGGAGACTAGGACGCTGTCTGTATGTCTGTATTGTATAGTGGTGACTATGATTTGTTTTCTTTTATTGTGGTGACAAGATTGTGTTTTTTGACGCTGAAACGCTTACTATAGGATGGTCACTGGTGTTAAATTGTTAAACAAATGGCTGCAAGAACTTAAAGCTCACAGGGGGGGAGGGGGGGTGCCAAACAGCCCTGCTATATTAGAGTGTTGAGTGTGAGCATGCCCCTGAAGCACACCTTCCCTGGTCTTGCGATGAAGTCCCTCTCATTCTGTATCTCCGCTCTGACCAGAGCCTATAGCAGCAAGAACTCTTCCAGTCCACAGAGAAGACGCAGAAAGAGAATTACAGAAGTGGGTGTTCTTTTACAACAATTGTGTACTCTACCAGGAGCTGTGATCAGTGTGGTGCTCTCATCATGTAGCCGTTTCCATGAATGCAATCTAAGGGAAATAGCAGGAAGATAGAGCGGACCACGGGGGGGGCGACGGCATCATCTTCTGCCGAGGTCACCGATCTCCTCATGTTTATGAAAGGATTTTGATTTTGCAAAGGACAGAAAAACACCTTTAAGCTATTGTGTGGTGAACAGTAAGTCATCAAATTGTAGGCAGCGTGTCTCATTATGTACCATAAAGAACGCTCTCTCTCTCCCCCGCCCGCCAAAGCTGCAATCACGCATGTTTCTTTCGCCAATCGGAGTTCAGAGCCCACAATGAAGGTTCTCTCCTTCCGATGTTTCTAAACCGCTTGAGGAAAAGTTACTTGGGAGACAAAGAAAAGTCTCCATAAACAAATGTGGATTTTAAATCTCTTTACACAACCTCATTTGCTCCGAAGCTTTTCCTCTCAGTGGCACGGGATTCCCGCAGAGCCGCAGAATTGCAATCACGTAAATTGTATGTCTTTAAGTACGGAAAAAAAGGTGTTTGTGCGCCACGGATCGCGGATCTGAGAGAGAACATCCGGCTGCGGGTCTATTCTGGCGTTGAACGGAGCTATTACCATGGAGGGGACAGGTGCATAAATTAGACGCCGTGTTCCTTTATCCACAGCATGAGAATTACATCTAATTCTTCTTTCCATACAATGGGCAACTGCAGAGACAGGAAGGAGAGCGATGATTTGGGGCTGTGTATTTAAGTCACTGTGGCTCACAAAACAATGGTAGGATCTATGGATATATATAGTATATATTTCAAGCGGCTATGTGAAAACTGTGTTTTATTTTTAAGCCTTTTGCTTTACAATATCAGCTCTATTTACAAATAATTATTTTCCTTATTGATGCTTGCTTCTACTTGCCGCGACCATGGCAAGAATAATCGCTGTATTTACGAATACACACTTATCCGGTGAGGTTCAACGATGATCACATGAAGACATCCTTTTACGCCTGAAAATGTGCAAGAGAAACTAAAATGCTGCACGGCCTGTGTCACACATCATACAGAGACAGACTAGAGGAAGTAACAGGTATAGCTTGGAGCAGAGAAGAGCAACTAAAATGGTGCATGGCCTGTGTCACACCACATACAGAGACAGACTAGAGGAAGTAACATGTATAGCTTGGAGCAGAGAAGGGACAGGGGGGATGATAGCAACTTTCATATAGATCAAGGGGTATAACCAGGTACAGGAGGGGGTAATTTTTCAAAGGAACACAAGGGCATGCCTATAATCTGGAGGATGGTAGGTTTAGAGGAAACATGTGGAAATATAAGTTTGCTGAAAGGGTAATTGATATATAGAATAATCTCCCATCTGAGGGGGTAGAGGTAACACAGGAGAACAGTGTAAACATGCATGGGATAAATATATTTAAGGGTAAATAGGGTCTAGGGTCAGTATAGTTTTAAATAAACAACTGGGCAGACTGGATGGGCCGTGTGGCTCTTATCTGCCGTCACTTTCTGTGTTTCTGTGTAAAATGAATTGATCAACAGTTAGTAAATGGAGCCCTATATGTCTAATTGGACAAAATGACCTCCTTTTATTATTTGCCTCAGTCCCAAGGGGATATTCAAGAGGCTGGTCGAGGTTCCCTATAACCCTCTGAAAGACCCAAAATGATTTATTCTATGTCTCTTGTTCCTAAATTCCCTTTTTGTGGTTGCAGTAGGGTTCTGGTTCATAATAACTGCAGCTAATGAATGTTTTGCAAATCCAGAACAGGACATATATATATATATATATGTGTTGGTGTTGATGAAGAGGGTTAAGCAGGATGCAAAGAGAGCACCAAGCAGAGATCTGCATGGGTAATGTCACTCATAGACGGCAGCTATGAATGCATTTCATATCTCCTTCATAATCCTTTAGTTACACTCAGAGCTTGAGGCAGTGATTTGCATGAAATCACTGCCTCGAGCCGAGAGATTTGCCGGCTCTCCTGGGATTCCCAAATTTCTGGAGTCTCCCAGAATCCAGAGGGAGCCTGTGAATCCCCCAGGAGTCTAACACCGGATCTTCCACTAGGAACAAAAGCTGATCTCTGCATGCAGCATTCTGCAATCAGGTGCGGATCAGTACCGGCAGGCCCAGAACCCCGACATACGCAGCGGAACACTGAACATACGAATATTCTTTCTGTTCGTTTAGCAATTACGTCTGTGGAGCATGAGAGACCTCCCTCTGCGTGTGTCAGGGGTTACTATGGAGCTCGTACAGTAAGGGCCGGGCTTAGTTCTTACAGGCGATTGTCTTGTCCGGCCCATTATCTTCAGGTCTTGGCGAATCCCACAGATGGGTGGCAGGAGGGTCACCTTAAGCTTCCTCTGTTGATCCAGGGTTCAGACGTCCCTGTTCCTGGATCCGGTGATCTGTTCGTGTCAGGGAGAGTGAGGCGGTTCATTGTATCACCACATTTACCACTCACTCCTCCCTGCTCACCTCAGCCTCCGTCTGTCAGAGGGACTCTACTCCACCATTTATCACAATTACCCTGCGAGGCGGCACATGGGGAAGAGATTTGTCTTCCTTACACGTCCTCTGTAGATTGTTCTGTACAGTTTTCTCTCTGATTATTAGCTGAAAACAAGAGGAAGGTTATTATACCGAAAACTCCTTCACTGCCAGTATGTAAAGCTTATCTATCTATCTATCTATCTATCTATCTATCTATCTATCTATCTATCTATCTATCTATCTATCTATCTATCTATCGAAGGTTAGGATGGATTAAACCCTTAATACCATGAGCTCTAAGATAAGGGCTGTATAGTGTATAGTGTATAGTGTATGGTGTATAGTGTATGGTGTATGGTGTATAGTATATGGTGTACAGTGTAGGGTGTATGGTGTATAGTGTATGGTGTATGGTGTATAGTGTATAGTGTATAGTGTATGGTGTATGGTGTATAGTGTATGGTGTATAGTGTATAGTGTATGGTGTATAGTATAGGGTGTATGGTGTATAGTGTATGGTGTATAGTGTATGGTGTAGGGTGTAGGGTGTATAGTGTACAGTGTAGGCTGTATAGTGTATAGTGTATAGGGTGTAGGGTGTAGGGTGTAGGGTGTATAGTATATGAGTCACAACAGTAAATCCTTTAATGTATCACATAGAACATCTACCTCTCTCAGGGGTTATTAGATTGGTTAGTAGCACGTTGGGTGATCGATCATTGGAGGAAATAAATGCACACACTATTTTATTAACCCTGTTTGATTTTCTCATCTCGAGAGGGAAAGCCTTTACGACCAGGGGTCAGCGGCTTCTACGAAGCAAATTATATGTAATTAAGGATTTATCAAACTCAATAATGTCCTCGCACGCAGCTGATGTATCTGTGTATTGAAGCAGCTGCTGAGGTGCTGGGAGCAGGCGACAGACAAGGACATCTTTGGACTGTGTCTTATTAAACTCACTGCACAATCCGCAGCTCTCTCAGCGCAGTCTCTCAGCTTCTGTTATCATTTACCCCGGGAGTTAAGAGGTTTACATCCTTTAAGAAAATATTGGTTACATTTTGGAAGCAATATTTTTCTTATCCGGTGAGATTCATCACAATGACGATGAATTTTGGGGAATCGCGTCTCTTATCAATACAAAAAATAGCTGCTTCTAGGACGTGGCCTTCTCTGCTTGACGTCTAGAAGAGCTTCCTGAAATGCGTGAGGTCTGACACCATTGTCCTAATTTATGTCAACAGCTACAGAGGGGAACAAATTCTGAACCTAGACTTTCCGATTCTTTGCCATCTGTAAAGAAGACACATTATATGTTGTATAGGATGGAATTCATGAAAATATAAAAACAATGCAAAATGATCTCGATCCAGACTTATTTTTATTTTGATGTGATCTCAAAGCAAAAGACACGGGGCCTGATCCAGACTTAATAAAGACAGCCAATTTATGCACACGGCGGGCCTGATTCAGAGATGCGCTTTTTTCGCTACTTAGGTGCGTATATTTAGGATCTTAGAAAATTCGCAGCAAAGCGCATGCGTAGTAATAGTGCAACGCCGTCTACGTAGAGGTTAGGATCTTAAATTCGCTAAGCGCGGACCTGTGATTCGATCGCAATCACTTAAGATCTTAAGTGCTGCGAAAGTTTAAGATCTGAAGGATTTGCATGGAAATGGGCGGGGGGAGGCAGGGAGATGAGGGAAAGTGGGCGCGGGCTGACACTTAGGATCTCAAATAACCGCAACTACTTCCCTTAAGATCTCAAATGACAGCGCAGAGTTAGGGTTGCTCAATGGTGGTCTAACTTTAAGATCCTCCGCTGTTTGCAAGGGGAGTGACTATTTAAATAGTGGGCTGGAACCTGCTATTTGTGATCTTTTCGCAGTCGCATCTCTGAATCACCCCCGGCATGCGTAAATCTTGCCATCGGCATATACTGCGCACGCGATGCATTACTCGTCGTAACTCTGATCGTTCGTAACTAGAGTAAGCTAAGCTTTTTAGGTGCGTATATATAAGAAGGGATATACTGCGTATGCGTGGTAACCTAATATACACAATTTATGTAGGACTTAAGAACAGGACGGCTCTGAGTCACCACTATGAACCTGTTTCCTCAAGGTTCGTAATGACTTAAGAAAGAAGAGGCGTGTCAGGATAAGTTAAGAACAAAGATAAGAAGATTGGGTGGAGGGAGGCATTTAAATGAGGAAATCTGGGCAGAAACGTTCTTAATTAGGCGCCTTATGCACACAACAAGGAACTTAAGGATAAGGAAGCCCTACGGCATTCATAAGTAAGTTAAGAACCTGAAGGCAGAGGAGTCACCTTGCTGCTAGTTGCGTAAAATTAAGAAGCTAAATCAAGTCCAACGTGGTCGGCAGAAACTGAATCCAGCACTAGAGGAATCTCGTGATATCTTGGGCTTTGATAAATGCCAGGAAGGAGGAAAGAACCAGCTGTTTTCTTCGTAATTGTGCTCTCTTTGGGCCTCATCCAGAGCTACGATGTTGCGCTGAGTGTACTAGACATTAGTCTGGATCAGGCCCATTCTCTCTACAATAGACCCTTCTGATCTGATCTTCTCCTGTGATGGACGTGTCTGGTATCTCTCACATGATACATAGTAACAGGTTTGAGGAAACATTCTAGGAATACAGTCTGTCCAGCAGGGTTCGCGGGAGTCCGTTGTGTTTCCTTAGCAGCACAATGTGGGTCACAATGTCACCCGTGATCTATGTTTCAGGTCATGCTGCTTGTTATTACAAGTATTTATGTGATAGACCTGGAGTGTGTTGTTTTCTATTTCATTGTATATCCCCCTCCTGGGTCTCTATGAGTTATAGTAGTAATCAGTAGGAACAGAACTGAAGCTCAATCCAGAAGCATAACTGCAAGGGCTGGAAGGGGTGCGACTGCTATGGGGCCCAAAGGAGAGGGCGGGCAATGGCAGCTGCTCCCCCTGCAAAATGTCAGAGGCTGACAGCGTAGCTCCATGTATGAGTGTATGTATAGCTCCATGTATGAGTGTATGTATAGCTCCATGTATGAGTGTATGTATAGCTCCATGTATGAGTGTATGTATAGCTCCATGTATGATCTACGATGTTTGCCATGCTAGGGTTACTATCTACTATGCTTGCTATGCTAGGGTTATTTCCTTCCTTCCTTCTTCTCTTCTCTTTCTTCCATTCCCTTCCCGTTTATTATTCCATATTTCTCCTCAATACCTTCCCATGTCAGTGTGTATATCTGCACTTTGTCATATCATGTATTCACACAAGGTCACAGAACTTGCTTGGAGGGTTGTATGATGCCTTGTACCAATGCCAGACGGATCTTTATTCTTTTTTAAATTCTGCCGGCTCAGATAAGCAGTGACAGAGAATCTCCATTATCACCCATTCCTGATAAACAGACACACATATATATATATATCCCTAGCATAGCAAGCATCGTAGATAGTAACCCTAGCATAGCAAGCATCGTAGATAGTAACCCTAGCATAGCAAGCATCGTAGATAGTAACCCTAGCATAGCAAGCATCGTAGATAGTAACCCTAGCATAGCAAGCATCGTAGATAGTAACCCTAGCATAGCAAGCATCGTAGATAGTAACCCTAGCATAGCAAGCATCGTAGATAGTAACCCTAGCATAGCAAGCATCGTAGATAGTAACCCTAGCATAGCAAGCATCGTAGATAGTAACCCTAGCATAGCAAGCATCGTAGATAGTAACCCTAGCATAGCAAGCATCGTAGATAGTAACCCTAGCATAGCAAGCATCGTAGATAGTAACCCTAGCATAGCAAGCATCGTAGATAGTAACCCTAGCATAGCAAGCATCGTAGATAGTAACCCTAGCATAGCAAGCATCGTAGATAGTAACCCTAGCATAGCAAGCATCGTAGATAGTAACCCTAGCATAGCAAGCATCGTAGATAGTAACCCTAGCATAGCAAGCATCGTAGATAGTAACCCTAGCATAGCAAGCATCGTAGATAGTAACCCTAGCATAGCAAGCATCGTAGATAGTAACCCTAGCATAGCAAGCATCGTAGATAGTAACCCTAGCATAGCAAGCATCGTAGATAGTAACCCTAGCATAGCAAGCATCGTAGATAGTAACCCTAGCATAGCAAGCATCGTAGATAGTAACCCTAGCATAGCAAGCATCGTAGATAGTAACCCTAGCATAGCAAGCATCGTAGATAGTAACCCTAGCATAGCAAGCATCGTAGATAGTAACCCTAGCATAGCAAGCATCGTAGATAGTAACCCTAGCATAGCAAGCATCGTAGATAGTAACCCTAGCATAGCAAGCATCGTAGATAGTAACCCTAGCATAGCAAGCATCGTAGATAGTAACCCTAGCATAGCAAGCATCGTAGATAGTAACCCTAGCATAGCAAGCATCGTAGATAGTAACCCTAGCATAGCAAGCATCGTAGATAGTAACCCTAGCATAGCAAGCATCGTAGATAGTAACCCTAGCATAGCAAGCATCGTAGATAGTAACCCTAGCATAGCAAGCATCGTAGATAGTAACCCTAGCATAGCAAGCATCGTAGATAGTAACCCTAGCATAGCAAGCATCGTAGATAGTAACCCTAGCATAGCAAGCATCGTAGATAGTAACCCTAGCATAGCAAGCATCGTAGATAGTAACCCTAGCATAGCAAGCATCGTAGATAGTAACCCTAGCATAGCAAGCATCGTAGATAGTAACCCTAGCATAGCAAGTATCGTAGATAGTAACCCTAGCATAGCAAGCATCGTAGATAGTAACCCTAGCATAGCAAGCATCGTAGATAGTAACCCTAGCATAGCAAGCATCGTAGATAGTAACCCTAGCATGGCAAACATCGTAGATAGTAACCCTAGCATGGCAAAGATCATAGATAGTAACCCTAGCATGGCAAACATCATAGATAGTAACCCTAGCATAGCAAGCATCGTAGATAGTAACCCTAGCATAGCAAACATTGTAGATAGTAACCCTAGCATAGCAAGCATCGTAGATAGTAACCCTAGCATGGCAAGCATCGTAGATAGTAACCCTAGCATGGCAAGCATCGTAGATAGTAACCCTAGCATGGCAAACATCGTACGGACCTTCGTTCCGTCCAAGCACATTTCCTAGGACATGGTCTGTGCTTCTCCTTCACCCGCTAAAGTGGGCGGGGGTAAGCATGGTAATTGTACAGTGTGGGAGGGGGCTCCCACACTGGTGCAGATCAGCGGTCATGTGGACCACTGATCTGCATGCTTTAAAGACCGCATGTACGCAATCTACATAACGAAACGCTACGTAGATAGCGTAAAATAGTTACTATGCATGCGTAGCGGAAAAATAGGCACGTAAGTTAAACATTTCGGGGTTGTGAATCCGGTCCTCAATGAGTTTGCTTAGTATAATGACCTGGAGAGAGTGTTAGTCCAGAGTGTATCTCACTCTGATCACCTACACATTCAGCCGCTTGTGGCATAGATTCAGACATATTTAGCTGAATGTGACATTTTCAGCTGATAGATAGAGACGCTCCTTGCGTGGGGTCCGACCGTGATGGAAAGCAGACATTATGCTTCACTGAGCTGGACCTGACGGTGCATGGAGAAAAAGTGTTAACTTTGTATATCGATCTAACGCTCTTAAGGGAAAGTAGATGTGTTGTCACTTATCATAGAAGCGCTGGTCTAAGAGTCTGTCTGAGTGTGAAAAGCTCCAACGTTCCATCGCGGTAACATTACTCCGTCACAGTCCATACCGCGGCAGTCTATACATAATAATAATATTCCTTACCGGCCTACTTTTATTGATCCACCTTATAGAAGGTTCATGGCCAAGTTCATTGAATCGTAGGTATGGCCACCATGATGTCACATGATTGCGCAGCACAGGGTATGGTCATGCTGATGGTGTAGTGGAAAAACACCATCATAGCCTGATTGCGGCCAGTAGTGGCCAGGTTGTAGTCAGAGAACCCTTGTGCTTCGGTCTGCTGTACAGAGAGATGCTGGGCATTGGTTCCTAACCTACGTAACGCATTTCAAAATGGCCAAAAGTTCCCCTTATCCCACCTACTACAGAAGTGTCTGATACGGAGATAGTTTAATAGGAGTGGCTTACGCACGCTAGACCGTATTCACATCTATATTTACGAAATGACCGTGCATATATTTACGAAATGACCTACTATGCATGTGTAGTAGGTCATTTATGCAATCTATGTACCGGTTAGATAAGTAGATTGTCTCTGTCCAGTCTTTAAAGATCTCACAGAGTAGTTTTGTTAGAAAGAGGAGCCTTAAGCCACCTCGGGGGAGTGTTCAGTTAGAAGTGGGAGGGGGAGGGATTTAAATTAGCCAGAGAGGGCTCACGGTAAGTGCCATAAGGTACCTAATAATGAAGGGGGGGCATGATAGGGGCAGAACGGGTAAGTTGGGTGCGGATCTGTCTTAGGTATGAATATGGGCCTCTGTTCTGCTTTGCATACAAGGACCACTTACACATTTAGGACCAGATTTTCAACCCCTCGAAAAACTGTACACAAACTACGTAACGAAACGCTACATAGTAAAATAGTTACTACTCATGCGGGGCAGCTATAATCTGAAAAATAGGCACCTAAGTAAAACGTTTCGGGGTTGTGAATACGCTCCTTAGAATTTAGATGTGTGTTCTGAACATGGCAGTTATGCATCGGAACGCATCACAAACGTGGGTTTACGCACGATCTTTCACTAGGCACCGGCCACATTTTATGTGCCATACCTACAGGGAGAGTGAACTACCATCGCCCGTACGGAGTAGAGGATTGCACTGTCACGAGAGCGGTATGTGCTTCATTCTGTATTCAGTCCATCCTAGTTACCAGTTGTTCTTGTCTCACTCCCTTCAAACCTTCCCCAACATTGAAAAACTTGAGGTCAAGGAAATATAATCCGTCTTTCTATAATGCATACAGCTCCCTAGAAATGCCCATTTTGGGGTAATAGCCAAACTCGTTTATTATAAATAGAAATACCTGCAAAAAGGGATTTGAAAATGATAAAATGTCTTAAAAATGTTGACATTTATGAAGTTTCTAACAACATTTTAACATGAAAAAGATAAAGAATAAATAAACACATTAACTTGTCTGACTTGTCAGAATCTGAAAAATGAGACTTGGTTTGTTCCTTTAATGTGAGGACATCAATGTACGTTTGTCATATCATGTTGCCTCTTATAGTCAATTGTTATAGAATCATAGAATTTTGACGGCAGATAAGAACCATCTAGTCTGCCCATTCCACACACCACCACCCTGCCCTGTCCTGTGAATCCAACCTTTCCTTAAACTTCCCTCAACGCACCACCCTCCAGTTATTACCATACAGAAAACACTTGTCACTCACCACAGTTATTTTTTTTTGTTCGCCACCAATTAACCTAGTGGCATGAATTTTGGAGTGTGGGTGGATACCGGAGCACCCAGAGGAAACCCACACAGACACAGGGAGAACATACACACTCCACACAGATAAGGCCTAGTCCAGGAATCGAACTTATGACCTCAGCGCTACTCACTCAGTTCTGTTTATGTTGAAGTTGTTTAAACAAGCTGACTGTAGACGCAATCAGTCCACGGTAATTCCACGAAGCAGCCACAAGCTTCTGAGTCCGATACCTGTGGTTTTTCTTTTGTAGTGCATTGTGAGACCCAAATAATTACCCTTTTCCCATATAATTTCTCCTAATTCATCCCCTACTGAAGACTCGACGGCTGTGTATGAGAACACGGTGCTGTCACTGAGTTAATCGGCTATTTATTTTACTTGGGAACATACAGAATCCTGAGTCAGGATTTGACTTCTGGTTAAGTGTGTTTAGTGCATTACAGAAGATATTTTCCTTTCTTTCCATAACCCACTCTCTCATTATTTCCCAGCAGTATTAATGATGGAAAATTGCTGCAATGACGTGTAGCATTTAAAAATATAAATGCGAGAAGCGAGATACAAGCTCTGCCGTATGAATCACCCAGGCGGCTATTACACCGAGATGAGATTATTGCTGCTGATGTTGCTCATATTTACCTACAATTTTTAGGTATTGTGGCTTTTCTATCGCAATCGTTCAACTATTAGAGAAATGATCTCCTTCTATTTCAAGTTATTTTACCCAATTCCAAAGAATCGTGTTACTGAAAATAAGAAGCTTTGGAATTTGTCATCAAGAGATATCAAAAGCTATTTTATAAATAAACATCACATAAATAACCAAACATTGACATCGGTTTTATTCCACCGTTTACCGTTTCTTGATTTTTTTTTTTTTGCATTCATCCCACGTAAGTTTTCTTATTGTGAAATCAGCAATGCTATGAAAAATCCCGATGGTACGTTGTGATGTGATTCTTCTTAATTACCCTTTTCTCTTAGTTTGTGTCTTTAGACAGCTTTTAGCTATTAATATTTAAGCTCGTGAACACGGCCACAATTTTCATCTTTTTCCTCACCCAGAGCTTAAACTTATTTCTACATTTCTTCAGTGTTTATTTATTATTCATGGTATATTCCGTTGCTTAGTAACATCACATCAATGGCCAGCCGGAATGGCTGTAGTTCAGCGCTCCAATGATCTGTCTCGACAGCTCGCTTTACTGCACTACAGCGACAAATGTCGTCAATTTTCGGCAGTTTACAGAGAGAGGGCGTGTCGTTCCCACATCTGCTGTCTCTAACAGGGATAGGTATGTTTTCTTGATCCTAACCCTAACCATCCCCATCCTGCAACCATTGCCTGTCCGCAGCCTAACCTTAACCCTCCCCTAACCCAAACCACCCTCACCCCACAGTGTGACCATTACCCTCTCCACAGCCTAACCTTAACCCTCCCTGTCCTGGAGCCTAACCTCAACCCTCTCCTAACCATTAACTCTCCACAGCCTAACCTCAACCCTCCCTTAACTATAACCTTAACTGTCCCCTATCTGAGGCCTAACCTTAACACTCCTCTAACCCCACAGTCTAAACCTTAACCTGCCTCCATCAGTCATAAGTTCAGCTCCGTTACAACACCTTTATATACAGTACCACAAATACGGGGCCGTATTCAAAGATCCGTATTTTTTATGTAAGCAATTATACGCATGGCCGGAGCAAGGAAACACCCACCAACACCCCCGACACTCTCCTCTCCCGGACACTCCCCTCTCCCCGGACACTCCCCTCTCCCGGACACTCCCCTCTCCCGGATATGTGGTTGGAGACTTACGCGTCCCTAGACCACTCCTTTACGTGTGTACTTATGTGCGTATATATGCTCCGTCCGTGCGATTTTTTTATAACCACGCCTCCAGGCGTTCATTCACATGTACATCCGTTAGGCACTTATACGCGTATAGTCTACGTCAAGTACCTAAATAAAGTTAGCACGCATGCGCAGTTGATCCAATCCTAAAAATACGCACGGAACACCCCTCGAAAACGTATCTCTAAATATGGCCCGCTGCCTATAATAACAGGCACACCGTAGTATATGTATCAAGCAATGCGCTTACAAAGTCATTCATATTCTGCCATTTACCACATGGATTTAAAATGCTTTTTTTTTTTTTATTGTAAACCAAACACAGAGGAACGGGAAAAAAACATCTGCCCGGGTTGTGTCCTTAATACAAAATGACATTTTTAGTGAAGTACAGCCAATGAAACTGCACAATAGGCCAGATCCAGAACAACGCTTGTAAGCGAATTTACGCGTAAAATCGCGTTTTTGTAGGTATTGTGCATGCGCTCCATAGAAAATAAGCTCAGTAACGTAATTGTGATCGTATGGGCCATTCACGTATGTGTCACGTAAATACTTACGTGTGGGCGTGCCAATTTTACGTGAGTCTAAAATACGTCTGAAATACGTTAAGTAGGCGGGGGTTTGTATTTAAAGTGTACAGTATGGGCGTGCTTAGCTGCGTAAATACGTGTTGCCCATACGTACGTGTGCGGATCACTGCGGTTACGTGGTCAAAAGTTAAGGTAGGGTTTGAAAAGCGTATCTTGACAAAATACGTACATTCAAGGGGAGTGCCGAGGGGAGTGTATAGAAGGTACGCACGCGAAAATACGCTACGCGAGGAAACATATTGCAAGCAGAGTTCTGGATCTACCCCATAGTCTTTCATTCTGTGATCATAGGCCTGATCCAGAGCTACGCTCGGGTGCGTTTTTACGATGGTTGTAAGCGTAAAAACGGCCATTTGTACTCACGGCGCATGCTCGTTGCAGATGTTACACTCATGTTACGCTACGAAATTCTGAGCATCTGGGCCTTGAGCGTGCCAGCTTGGAGGGGGGCGTGCCTGCCATACGAAATCCGTAAATACGCACCGAGGCCGGGAAGAGGCATTTAAATCGTACCGTATGGGCGTGCTAAGCGTCGTAACTGCGCAATGAGCTTACGGACGCCCGCGGTTACGATCAGAAAAGTTAGGATAGGGTTTGCTGGGAGTAAGAAAGCCAAACTAAGTACAAGCAAGGGGAGTGCATCGGAGGCACGCCGGCAAAAATACTACACACACGAGCATTTCATGAGCATAGGTCTGGATCAGGCCCCATGTTGCTTGTAACATATGCGCCATAGACACAGAAGCAAACAGAGAGATGTGTTACAGAGAAGGGATTTGTCTTGATAAATGGCGCTAAGAGTCTTTGGAGACGATGCACACAGCATCATGTTTAGCAGCATAAAACTAAGGATGTCTGGGGTTTAGATCCGCTATTGGTCTGATCAGAGGGAGAAGTTGACCCGTGTTTAGAGTTCCGTGAGTGCAGGTTGGGCCCAGCCACATACAATGGAGATAGGCTCCCAGATGCATTCCCTCTCCTCACTGACTACACTGCAATGACTACACTGTTATGTATAGTAGAAATGATGGTTTGGCTTCCTCGGAGCACTTCATTGACAGTGAAAGTACATTAATAGTATATTCATGCAGAATATTATCTTGGGGATGCTTTAATGTAGGCTGCAGATTTCAGCCGTGTTCAGCGTCTTGGACATACATTGGGTATACACCTATACAATTGTTGGGCCGTTCACTCGATATTACATGAGTGTGCATGCACCTCGATCATGTGTTATCGAATGATCACTGGACAAATCGAAGGATCTCAGGTTCTATATCGGACCAGTGAAGTATGTACACACTTTCATGCGTTCTTCCAATGATTAGCTTGATGCCTGAAGTTTTGATTACCTTTTGGGATCGCAGGTCACAAGTATGAATGAATAGGTGTGTGTGCACGTATCGGTGCTGTGGTCGAGATTTCCGATCGGGATTGAAGTTGATCAAAACATTGCATGGAGCAAGGGGTTGCAAAGGTGTGTACTGTGTGCCTAGCTTTAGACATGCTTTGTGACTGTACATACTGACATCTGTGTTGGTCTCACTAAGTGCATGGTAACACACCATAACTGTTCAATGACTATGTTCATCTACCCTTTATTTCTATGGAATGTTCCTGTGTTCCTTAGGGGCTCTGATGTTTTGCAGGCGCCCAGACCTTCTATATGCCGTCTATTCCGGCTCTGATGTTTTGCAGGCGCCCAGACCTTCTATATGCCGTCTATTCCGGCTCTGATGTTTTGCAGGCGCCCAGACCTTCTATATGCCGTCTATTCCGGCTCTGATGTTTTGCAGGCGCCCAGACCTTCTATATGCCGTCTATTCCGGCTCTGATGTTTTGCAGGCGCCCAGACCTTCTATATGCACTTTGCTATTTGCATGTAGAAGGTCTGTTGGCGCGATGCTAACCATCAGGACCTGACCAGACGTCATGGGGGTCGGGATTATAACTGTAAGTATTTATTGTGGGGTACTGCTTAGCGGGAGGGTTTTTAAATTGCCGGTATTTTTTTTTTGCCGGTATTTTTTATGCGTCGGTATTTTTTGGGTGCCGGTATTTTTTTTATGTCGGTATTTTTTAGGGGCCGGTAATTTTTTTCGCCGGTATATTTTTGGTGTCGGGATTTTTATCGTCGGTATTGTTTTGGTGTCGGGATTTTCATCGCCGGTATTTTTGTGGTGTCGGTATTTTCACCGCCTGTACCCTCGTGGAGGTATTTTTATCGTCGGTATTTTTACCGTCGGAAATATGATTACAACCCGTGTGTGCACGTATCGGTGCTGTGGTCGAGATTTCCGATCGGGATTGAAGTTGATCAAAACATTGCATGGAGCAAGGGGTTGCAAAGGTGTGTACTGTGTGCCTAGCTTTAGACATGCTTTGTGACTGTACATACTGACATCTGTGTTGGTCTCACTAAGTGCATGGTAACACACCATAACTGTTCAATGACTATGTTCATCTACCCTTTATTTCTATGGAATGTTCCTGTGTTCCTTAGGATCAGGATCACAATAATTACCTGTTATTTGCTCTGAGCATGTGAGGTGTGACGCTAAACAGAGGTACATTAATGCCACCAAGAGTAGGTTGCAGTCGGAATCAGATGTGTCTACTTTTACCTTTCCTTCTGTCCACACCTAACTGAGATAACTCTACTTTATGTTATCTAAGAATAAGTTGTCAAAAGCTAATGTACATAGCAAACAAGCTTGTTCATTTGTCAAATACAGCCGACCATTTTCCTGGTCAGAGGAATGATGAGCACTGGACACATCTGCATGTGGGCAGAACAGATGAACCGGGCAGAAACACCAAACCTACAACAGAGAGACCATAGAGACCCTAAGATGGATGACAAGGAAGCTATGACCTTGATGCCTGTTTATGTACTTATTGATAGACTGGCCAACAATGGACAGAGTGATGAGAGGAGCACAATAGGCCTCTTTGTCTCTTTGTCTTGTCTTGATCATTGGCCAAGCACCTCACATACTCATTACTATGTAAGCCGTAGCTGATGCTGGCATGAAATGTATTAGGAGAATGCTCCGGAGCTCAGGATTTATGGAGAGCAGGTGTGAGAAAGATAAACTAGGTGCATGGAAAAGACGTATTGTTCCGTCTTCCCTGTAACTGCTACATGACTCACAAATAAGGTGTGTTTATTGGCGCCGGTTCTCCGGACTTGTCTGCATGACGAGATATCCGAGACGAAACGATGTAGAGTCTGATGCCGATGAAAATACTCAGAAGGGAAATCAGTCTTCTCTGCTCCGGACTCCTTTCCCCTCCCTGGCTCATATTTTGTCCTAGCTTCTAAATTGGTGTGGCAGGCCAATTACTGCACAGGGGCACAAATCTGCCGGTGACGGCCAATCCGACATCTTCACGGCTTTTTCATCACACGGTAATGACTTTTCCGAGAGAAGGCAACCTGTGCCGTGATAGACGACAAGAAGAATCTGTGCTCTGCCAGGGGGCCACGGGCATCCGTTCAGCCAGAAGCCGCTGGTAGGAAAAAGATACATTTTTCTGTGCATTGGATGGGTACAAAGAACTTTGCTATGGATGCAAAACATGTCATGGGCCCAAATCCTTGGTAACAGCCGACAGGGGCATTACGTACAGCCCGTACGTAATTCCCCTGTTTTAAAGGTTATGTGCATGTACGTTACGTACACCGGCTCCTATGAAAACGGGGCTTTTCCCCCATTACGCATTTCGGATCTCCACCGTAAAGGCGGAGATAGACATGCTAATTAGGGGACGGGGCAGGGGGGAGCTAGGTTAGGAATCTGGACATGTAAGTGTCCAGATTTACTACCGACAGCAGGGAGTGTAGGGGGCATGTACTCCCCGCTATGATGCCGGCCGTACTGACCTCGGGCACCCGTAAGGCTCCAGCCAATGGAGAATAAAAATGAGCACAAAACTTTCATCAACTGATTCATGTAGCACAATTAGACACCGATCCAGAGGTGAGTGTATGCCTGGTCACGTAGGGCATCTCACTTGGCATGTTCAGAACTGAAAAGCAACATTCCTATACCCAGCAACATGACCCATTCCATTAGGTACAAAATACTCTGCTCCTCAGTTTCCAACTCTTAGTTACTATGGTAACCACCTTTATGGAAGACACAAAAAGTTTTTGAAATATCAGTTAATTCATTTAAACCAGGTGAGTGATAGTTGGAAGCTCAGGAGCGGATTATATTGTACCTAATGGACTGGGTCATGCTGAAGGGTCAGCCTTCCCATCCTATTTACACCAGAACTCAGCAGCTTGTGTTCTGAGGGGGTGTTGAGGGACGTAGACAATACAGTAAGGATGGGGTCCAAGCAACTCTAGCTCATCCAGAGCAAAATACAGACGTAAAAACCTTTGCACCAGATCAGGTCATTTCTAAGTCCAGGAGGCCCATCTTCCGAGACCTACTTTAACCCCTTTGATTAGGATCTGTCAATGCATTACAGAGGGTCAGAACTTGCTCTAATGTATTGTGCCTGTGTTACATTGGGGGTGATTCAGAGATGTGATTGCGAAAAGATCGCAAATATACGCACCTTAGTTAAGATCTTACCAGGTTCCAGCCCACTGCATAAACAGTCACTCCCCTTGCAAACAGCGG
>WWET01001764.1:249251-262170 GCA_011038615.1 Limnodynastes dumerilii | reverse complement strand
CCCGCACAGGGGGGAGTGTCGGGGTGAGTGAACGCCGATACGCTGTGCTTTAGTAAGGCGTAGGTCTGGATCAGGCCCAATGTGTCCTCCAAGACCCTGAGATTTCAGACTATTCCCTCTAACACCAGTCCCCGGAAGGGAGAGATGGTACAAAGTGCCTTCAGAGGGTTCTTAGTAAACTCTGTTGCCGGAGGAGTTCCAATGGCGCATTGTATTGGGATCCTAAGTTCTGGTCTCCTCTCGGACGTACTGGATCACTAAACCCAGTAACTATCATAACATTTTAAGTGGTGCAAATGCATGAACGAGAGTCATAATCAAGCCCTCGCTGTACAATTTAAATACATCCCCACACACAGCGTGGAAGACGCCCATATTTCTTAAATCTGAATCCCGTCCCATCTATGGACAGGAGTGTTGGCCCCCATTGTGAAAGGCCCAATTTCAATATGGTCGTTCTCTTCCAGCCAGTTCTGAATGATTGCTTCTGCCTCGAAGGGACATAACAATCGATCCCTGGAGCACCGGACACCATGGGCCTGATCCAGCGCTACGAAAATTCGCAACGACGGGCGAATGCGAACGTACGCTCGTCGTATCAACCTACACGCCCCTAGCACTCCCATAGTAAAGTCCCTGCTTACGGCGGCTATACCCTACACTGGGTACGACCGTCGGCCGTACGAAAATTCGCAGAGAATACGCTGAGAAAATACGCTTAGCACGCCCATACTGTACAATTTAAATGGCTATCCCCGCCTCCCTGTAGTAAAACGGGCGCCCAGCCGACCATCGTAAAAAAAATACGCCCGGCGAGCGAAAAATACGCTAACGATACGCCCGCTATTCGCTCATGACGCGCGGGCGACCGGAACCTGTCATACTGGGCATGCGCATTGCGAATTTTCGTACGAAAATACGCAAAAAACGGGCGTACGCTCGCCCGTCGGACACCAATTTCGTAGCTCTGGATCAGGCCCCATGTTCCGAAAGGTAAGTAAGTATTTTATCCCCAACCCACTCCCTAATCCTTACTCTAGCCCTTCCCTTCTATTACCCTAACCCCCCCTTCCTTACAGCGTGACCCTAACCCTTCTTCCCAGCAACCTGACCCTAAGACTTCCTTCCCCGCAGCCTGTCCCCCATCCGCCCTTCCCCACAGCCTGACCCCCATCCGCCCTTCCCCACAGCCTGACCCTAACCATTCTTCCCTGCAGCCTAACTCTAAGTCTCCCTTCCCTGCAGCCTGACCCTAACCCTCCCTTCCCCACAGCTTAACTCTAAGTCTCCCTTCCCCGCAGCCTGACCCTGACCCTTCTTCCTCGCTGCCTAACCCTACTTTAAGTCTCCCTTCCCTTCAGCCTGACCCTAAACCCCGCTTCCCCATTTCCCCTAACCCTAAACTTCCTCTAAGTCTAAAACCCTCCCCCTAAGCCTAAAAGTCCCCAGAGAGGTTACTCACCTCTCCAGTGGGCCAGTGGCGGTGCTTCCGACAATGAATGGGTGATTATGCCGATCGCATACTCACCCATTCAATAAAAAAAAAAAATGGCTGCCATTCGAAATAGAGACAGCCGGAAAGGAACTTCTGTCTGCCTTTACTTTGCATTGACAGCCATCGGTGCGAGGACTCCCACCGTATGGAGAGACCCCATGGAGTTGCCGATGGATGCTCCTTCTTCGTCAGGGCTTGTTACAGGGAGTTGATTGGACATGATCCTCTATAACGTCTCTCCCTTTTTAGAGTGCATTGAAAGGAAATGAGTTTTTCTCATTTTCTGGCACTAATTCATAAGACACGAGGCCGATGTTGTATCACTTTGCATTCCCGGGAAGTCTCCTCTTTGTGCATCTCTCTGTGCTGCTGCTCTCAGGCTCTCTGGGTGCTTCATCACATTAATATCACAGTCCCAGAGGGGGAAATTACTTACAATAACGCCAGGTAGCTAACACCCCAGCAAGATGAAACGAGGCCGTGGAATAGGAATTGTTTGCAGGCAGAGCGGAGGGGGATTATTTAATTAAAGGCGACAAAGCTCGTTGGTGGCAGTAAATTCTGGCAAAGTTAAATTAAAGCGTGTTTTAGTTTATAATTGAATTATTTATGACATGCTTAGCGCATTGTACTTGGCAGGTGAATGAGCCCCCTCGGATCTGGGTTCAGGAAGAGTTCACGTGAAACATCTTGGCTGCTCTTATGAAGGTTTAAATCCGGACACAAGCCAATGAAATGCCAAGATTTCCCGGATTAAAGAGGGATCGGGTGTGATGGGACCGTGCAGGAGATTCTTTCAAGGACGGTCGGAGTGTTAGGGGCGTGTATGTTGATACGCACGAGCGAACATTCGCATTCGCCCGTCGTGCGAAAATTTCGTAGCTCTGGATCAGGCCCAATGTCCAGAGTTTGCCATTTTACTGGGGAATACAGCATGGGTTACGATTTTTGATTGCTTGAATATTGATTGAGGGGGAATCAAGGAGCGTAGGACTTAGGAGAGACATTCAATATGACGCTATACAGGGGTAATTCCACCATAGGAGCACCATAGATTACTATTTTTTTTATTAAGATGTTTTTATATAGCGCCTTCTTATGTAACACTTTACAATTATAACAATCATTATTACAAGACTGGGTGATAACACACTGACCGCCCACTTGTGAACTTAGAGGGACAGCCCACTTGTGAACTCAGAGAGACCGTCCACTTGTAAACTCAGAGAGTCTGCCCACTTGTGAACTCAGAGAGACCGTCCACTTGTAAACTCAGAGAGACCACCCACTTGTGAACTCAGAGAGATCACCCACTTGTAAACTCAGAGAGACCGTCCACTTGTAAACTCAGAGAGTCTGCCCACTTGTGAACTCAGAGAGACCGTCCACTTGTGAACTCAGAGAGACCGTCCACTTGTGAACTCAGAGAGTCTGCCCACTTGTGAACTCAGAGAGACCGTCCACTTGTGAACTCAGAGGCACCGCCCACTTGTGAACTCAGAGGCACCGCCCACTTGTGAACTCAGAGAGACCGCCCACTTGTGAACTCAGAGAGACTGCCCACTTGGGAACTTAGCTTAGCCTTCTGCTGGAAGTCTCATTGATTTGTAGTCTGGATGCATCTGAAAATGTTCCTATCTATTAGCACGGTTTCTCATTCGACGCTGAGCACACGGAGAGTGTAAAAGTGGCCACAATTTGATTGAGACACACACAGAAAGTGAACAAGACTTACACGCCTTCATTCTACCCATAATGCTTTGCGGGATGGCAGCAGAACTATTTATATGCTTAAAGGGGATTTAAATTGCTGACTGCTAAGACTTAGGCTCGGAAAGAGGATGTATACTAGCCATCTGCTTAAGTCCCCTTAAATGTATTTTCGGGGCATGCATTCGCCATATGTCACGTGTCGTAAGTTTTCCCATACGGAACTTTGTTCTATACGTAAGAACTTCCATAAAAGGGGCCGGCCTTTCATATCTGCTCCCACACAGGCGGGGTTTGGCATGCTAATGATGTGCCGGGGGGTGTGGTTAAGTTAAGGTAGAGTTCTAAACTCCCGTCACGTACAGTGAACCATACCTTAAATTCTTAACTCTGCCTTCCGTGCATCGCGCTTCCACTCTCATTATTCTTCATGCCTATCCCTGCCCCCTTGGGATTAGCCGTGCAGATTAAAGAGTAACGCCCCCCCTCGGACAGATCCCTAACATCGGACGCATGCTTGGACGTTGCCAAAAAAACATCCGACTTCCCCAAGCAGCTTGCAGAAGGCGAGTGCCCCTGACCATCAAACTCTGTAGGCGTGTTAGACCGTATGGGGCCGAAAAAATAATCAATATTAAGTAGACAATGGCAATTGGAAAAGAATGGCTATCGATAACTGCTCTCTGCCTCCATTGTGCAGGGCTCCTGTTACTATTGATGTAAAACAAATCATGATGAATTCTGGTGTCAGAGTTGTGCAGCTACATCTATTAGGGAACGGATTCTGTCTTCTTGCAGAGGAGAGAGGAGTAAATCTCTTTTCTTGAAATCCTTTGTATAAAAGCTGAACACATTTCCAGATGGTGACGGGGACTTGTTATGATAATACCATTCCGTAATACAGAATCCAGGACCCGATCAAAGCACAACAGTGAAATAATATCATCTGTGTTTCCTCTCTGCCGGAAAATCATTGAGCAGCGTCACTCAACACTCTGTTCTCTAGTAGTAGACAAATAGCTTCATCACATATGGAACCTGTCCCGCAACAGATTTTATTTGACTTCGTGTTTAAAAGTTGGAACACAAAACGGCGGCATTGTCTCCTATTATTCATGAGAGCTGTGTTACTATACACTTAGGCATTCACAGTTATTCTAGTCTATCTATGGAGCGTATAAGTTATGTTGTTATTATTGAAAAATGGGGCTTAGGGGGTAGCATTGTGTCTCACAGCACTGAGGTCATGAGTTCGATTCCCTGGGATAGGTCTTGTGACCGCCCACTTGTGAACTCGGAGGGACCGCCCACTTGTGAACTCGGAGGGACCGCTCACTTGGGAACTCGGAGGGACCGCCCACTTGTGAACTCATAGGGACCGCCCACTTGTGAACTCATAGGGACCGCCCACTTGTGAACTCAGATAGACCACCCACTTGTGAACTCAGGGGAATTTGTATGTTCTCCCCGTGTCTGTGTGGGTTTCTTCTGGGTGCTCTGTTTTCCCCCCACACTGAAAAAAACATGCTGGTAGGTGCCTCCATTGTGCAGGGCTCCTGTTACTATTGATGTAAAACAAATCATGATGAATTCTGGTGTCAGAGTTGTGCAGCTACATCTATTAGGGAACGGATTCTGTCTTCTTGCAGAGGAGAGAGGAGTAAATCTCTTTTCTTGAAATCCTTTGTATAAAAGCTAAACACATTTCCAGATGGTGACGGGGACTTGTTATGTTAATGCCATTCCGTAATACAGAATCCAGGACCCGATCAAAGTACAACAGTGAAATAATATCATCTGTGTTTCGTCTCTGCCGGCAAATCATTGCGCAACGTCACTCAACGCTCTGTTCTCTAGTAGTAGACAAATAGCTTCATCACATATGGAACTTGTCCCGCAACAGATTTTATTTGACTTCGTGTTTAAAAGTTGGAACACAAAACGACGGCATTGTCTCCTATTATTCATGAGAGCTGTGTTACTGTACACTTAGGCATTCACAGTTATTCTAGTCTATCTATGGAGCGTAGAAGTTATGTTGTTATGATTGATAAATGGGGCTGAGGGGGGTAGCATTGTGTCTCACAGCGCAAAGGTCATGAGTTCGATTCCCGGGCTAGGTCTTGTGAACTCAGAGGGACCGCCCACTTGTGAACTCAGAGGGACCGCCCACTTGTGTATTCAGAGGGACCGCCCACTTGTGAACTCAGATAGACCGCCCACTTGTGAACTCAGGGGAGTTTGTATGTTCTCCCCGTGTCTGGGTGGGTTTCCTCTGGGTGCTCTGTTTTCCTCCCACACTCCGAAAACATGCTGGTAGGTTCATCGACTGCTGATTTTATTAACTCTAGAAAGAACCTTAGTCTGTGTGTTAGGGAAATTAGATTGTAGAACCAATGGGGAAGGGAATGATGTGAATATTCAATGTAAAGCACTGTGGAACATTTGTGGCACTATAAAAATAAGCATTAATAATAAAGGAGCAGATTCAGACTTCCACAAAATAGTTTTTAGCTCGTATGCGCAATTTATGCTATTCAATTACGGAACTGGATCAGCAAAACCAGCATCCCATATTGGAACGTCCCGTTCAGTGTAATGTGAGTCTAAAAGGTGAAAGGGACAAGCTGTGGTAGTCGCACAAGGGCTGAGCATAGCCTTTACATTCCGCAACGTCACGATTTTAAGTGAGGACATTGCGGGAAATTTTAAGGTAGCACAAGAGTTAGAATCTCACACTTGCTTGGATGGTCTTAAGGCAGAGAAGTATTTTTTGGTGAATGTAACTAAAATTAATCTCCGATTTATCAACTTTTCATGGACTAAGGAGCCTATTTGTAGGAGAGTCGCTATACCCTTAGTTTTGGCTTCTTACGGTGGTCATAGATATTAAACAGTCACAGACAGATTTGCAAAACACGACGGACGATGGACCGGATCATGAATTGCGACCGTCGGGGTGCTTACACATTCCGAATACTTAAATACCGCGGATGAACGTGCCACTGGATTCATTGCTGTTGTGCCAATGACTGGGCAGGACGGGTGAAGGTATTTAAATCGCACAGCAAGGGCTTGGCTAAGCCATTACAAACAAACCTCCATTACAAACGAGTCCTTTATGCACAGGGGTGTGTACGTAAAATTTAAGGTAGGGTTCCGAGGACATACACGCCCCGTAAATGCACTATGGATTTTAGGACCTCCGTTGCAGAAAATTACAAGTGTTGTGCGTACTTAGGGTTGGAACTTGTCCAACGACATGTATTGTTTTTTGGAACAGAGCAGAAGAATCTCGCTAACGTATGCGCTATTCATCTGCATTTAATAAATATCTGCAGATCTGCCCTTGTTCCTGTATCAGGGCTTGTTTATTTGAATGAGGACAGAGCCATGATGTGGATCAGATCCCAGCCAGACCTGACCCTCTCTCTCCGTTTGGGATTTTATCCCACAATGCCCCAGGTGTTCCGCCACTGATGCGCTCCCCCAGTTTCTCTCGCTCAGCACTATGCAAGTTCTAAATAAGTTTGATTCTCCTGCTGAGAATAATGTGTACATCGACCAATTCACACTTCACTTCAGCCGTGACATCTGGTGATACTGAATCCATTTATCAACTTTTATATTATATTTATGATAAAGTCTCTGCAGGAACTGTGTTGTGTTGGCCAGAGAAACCTCATAGACACTTTAATAGTAATTAGACAAAAGCACGCAAGCAAGAGAGCCTGTCAGAGTCCTGGGTAACAACGCGTTTCACTGCATAGAAATAGTTTGAAGACTTTTTCCAAGTGCTGAGGTTCACAGGGCCCATCTAAACATAGGATTTATATTATATTTCAGTATTTCAAAAAGTTTTCTATTTTCAAAAAATGGCAAGTATTAGCTACTGCGGCAATCCCTTCATTGATACTGATACAACTGGCAGCTTCATTCTGAAGGCTTTTAAATAAAGAATATTTTTGAAATAGAAAGGGTGCAATGTTAAATGTTCTTATTTCCGCAGGGTACCTGTTCTTGTTTAGGGTTAGGCTGTAGAGAGAGGAGAGTTAAAGTTAGGTTGTGGGACAGGAATAGTTAGGGTTAGGCTACAGAGAGGGGAAAGGAGGGTTAAGGTTAGACTACATAACAGAATAACGCTGTCTCTCCGGAAACTGATGTCCGGTTGTCGCTTCAGTGCCACAAAGATCATCAGAGCAGCAAACCACAGCTGTGCCCAGTTAAACCTTTCCCAAAAATACAGTTAAAAAGTTTTCATACTTGGCATGAAATGACATGCATGGCGGGCTCATCTAGTGCGGAAAATTGAATGGGTTGTACTAAATTATTAAACCTTTGTTTACTTACCATTCAGCAGCTACTAGCTTTCTGCAGAGATCAGACAATGGCGCTGATGTCACCCATTCAATGTCCTACAGAGAGAGTGTATGTTTCGTCCCGTGAATTGAATGGGTGATGTCCGCTCCATTGTCTGATCTCTGCAGGAAGCCGGTAGCTGCTAAATAGTAAGTAAACAAAGGTTTAATGATTTACTAATGGGATACAGTCAAGCTTTACCACCATGTCGCAAAAATAGTATCTTAGATCGAAAAGCTGCATCTGACCCAACTGTACATTAACATTTCCATTCCAGATTTACCTTTATACATTCTGGGAACTCTTCCAGAGCATGTCCCCTTCACTAAGGCAGGAATAATGCCTAAAGAAAATAAGAGAGAATAATCTGGGTAAAAGCATGAAGTAATGTTATTATTATTATTATTATTATTATTATTATTATTATTATTATTATTATTATTATTATTATTGTTATTATAATAATAATAATAATAATAATAATAATAATAATAATAAAATAATCTGAATATATAAAGGTAATGTTAATCAAACTGTTAGATTATTATATTCTGAGATAACTGTTCTTCCTATCACAAAAAATATTGTATATTTAATGATTGTCACGATACTGCATTCACAGAATTTTTTTTGCAAATACATATAATTCTAAAACCAGTTCACTAACTATACAATACATAGTTACAAGTTGCTAGTACTTGTACTGAAGCCTTTTTCTATTGACACTTTTCCAGAGATCTGCTGTATTGCAATGGGAAAATAATGAAGTGTTTACCAATCTGGTGCATGCTAGTTGCACATATGCTGAGGATACACGTGGCGCCACAGGGGACAGCAGAATTGCAGAGGTGTGATGTTCTACTGATTCCATCCATTATATTTCCTGTTAAGTGGTGTCATTGTAAAAAAAATAAAATAAAAAAAACCCATCATGACAGTAGTATAAATCAGAAAGATGGCAACCCTCCAAACTGAGAAGCATGAATATATATTTATATGTATATAATATCCATTTCAATCCATTCCACATTGGTAAAATGATGAGAAAACAGCAAGAAAGGATCATCCTGTGAAAAATAATAGTACTTATTACATTTTAAACCTTAAATTTAGTGGGTCTTCGTGCATTTAGAAACATCACCTCTCATCTCGAATACTATTATAATATTATTATTATTATTATTATATTATTACACAGATACTGACCAACGTTACTATTACACTGTTATTAAGACTTGTACTGGGAAACATCTCCTCTCATATCTAATACTATAATAATAATATTATAATTTTTACACAGATACTGACCAGCATTACTATTACACTGTTTGTGACAGCTGAAATTTGTTTCTCCTGCAATTCAACATGGCTTTACCCAGGTGTAACTTTCCACCTATTTTCCTCTTACTGTCATACTCTTGATCCAGTCATCATCACTCTACGCTGTTGTGCTACATCGGTGTCATCTTGAGTCAAAATGCTTTCTTTTTGCTTGTAAATCACAGATATATTTGAAACTGTTATTTAGGATTGAAGAATTAAACAAAACCTCTCAGCTCTCTCAATTCTTGGATATTTGCCTTCCCGGCATTTAGTTTTGGCGAGATGCCCGCTTTCTCCTCTGTTGTCTGTTACTACTATCTCTGGACCAGCTACTTGGAGCCCTTGAAGAATATAATATTGTTTCGGAATGGTGCTCTGTCTAATGGTTGAACCACATCTTAATGCCTGGGGCACAGTCTGTCTGATCCGGTTACCGGTTTTGTCTGCCTTTAGATACATAGAAAGTCTTGGAAGTAATTATTCCTGTTCGCCGGGTGCAATGAAAAATATTACTAATCAAATATG
This sequence comes from Limnodynastes dumerilii, assembly GCA_011038615.1. Lineage (NCBI taxonomy): Eukaryota > Metazoa > Chordata > Amphibia > Anura > Limnodynastidae > Limnodynastes > Limnodynastes dumerilii. The sequence continues at coordinate 252,758 of WWET01001764.1, read as the reverse complement.
TGCAATAAAAGTAGGAGAAATCGCGATGAAAATTATGTGAACTGAAAGTATAAAATACAATGTTAATATTTTGAATAATTCAAAACATTTTAAAACATTTTAACCCCAAGGCAGCGAGCGCAGAGAGCTATGTAATTACGCTCGGTATCTGTATATAATTGAAATTCCTTAGGGGAAAGGAAAAGTGTCCTTTATATTGCAAGAACTCAGCGTGGAATCGCAGAGCGTTTAACGGGAATGAGGTTCTCTCCCTGTCGAGTCTGTACAGTTTATCCATCTGTATTATATATCTTACAGGTGATTTATTTGGTCCTACCCTCTAGGCGATGGGGGGTTGTCTTTGTTGGCAAATGCAGTTAGTGCTTTTACTAAGTGCAAAGGAAATGTTGTTTGATCAGTATGACATTCTACAAGGGAATGCAGTATAACTGGGATCGCCTCCGGAATTAGAATCAGACTTCCCTCATTTTGGTTATTTACGCACGCAATAGTTCCGTATAGTGACATCACTAGGGTTGACGTCCCCCTTGTATGTTTCACTCATCACTGCTGCCCCCTTCAGTTTTTAGCCCTTATTGTAGCTTCCCCTATATATGACTTACCTCTTTGCCAGGGGTGGATTGGGAACTTAAAGTTGCCCTGGAAAAAAATCTGCAAGCAGCCACATGTGGGTGGGATAAAGTATTGCGGGGTCAAAAAAAATATGTACAGAATAAAGAACCTTAAGAAAAGCAGTGTAAAATATATGATATGGGAGCAGGGTTATGCAGGGTTATGTATCAATAATTAAGTGCAAGAAAAGATGTATAGTGAACTCTATGCAATGCAGGTATCTACTTCCACCCAAGTGACCACCACCGAAGCATACAGCATAATGACTACCACCCAATACATACACCATTCTAGTGACTACCTCCCAATACTTACACCATTCTAGTGACTACCTCCCAATACTTACACCATTCTAGTGACTACAAACCAATACTTACACCATTCTAGTGACTACAAACCAATACATACAGCATTTTAGGAACTACCCATTACATACATCATCCTAGTAACCACCACTGAATAGATACAGCATCCTAATGACTACCTCCCAATACATACACCATTCTAGTGACTACAAACCAATACATACAGCATTTTAGGAACTACCCAATACATACATCATCCTAGTAAGTACCACTGAATAGATACAACATCTTAATTATCTCCATTCTATACAGACATCATTTTAGTAACCACCACCCATGACAGTCAACATCCTAGTTTTCTTCAAATAATATAGAGCTACTGAGTGGCCTCCAGAGGTCACCGGCCTACCAGGAGAATTCCCTGTAAGTCCTATGGCCAATCCGCCTCTGCTCTCTGCTCACCGAGTCCGATCGTCCAATGAAGCGACAATGGGTCAGGCACTGATGTGAATGATGGTTTAATGAACACTGTAAAGGATAATGGGGTAGATCCAGAAGCTTGCGATATGTTTCCTCGCGTAGCGTATTTTCGTGTGCGTACCTTCTATACACCCCCTTGTCACACCCCTTGAATGTACGTATTTTGTCCGAGATCCGTTTTCCAATATGTCACCGCTATATAAAAACCTGCTAACAAAGAAATAAATAAGAAATAATAATTTTCATATCAGCAATTTCCCGAGGCTTGGGGCCGTTCTTGCATATCATAAATCACCAAAGGCCTTATTCATACTGAAACCCCAGTCAGTGACATTGAGGAATCCCAGTACTTCAACCTTGGAAAACACCGTCCTATATTCCTGTTTTATATTAAACGGCAAACGGCAGAGTGTCCTCTCTCACACCATCCATCCAGCCGGGCGCACCTTAACCAAATAATGACACAGAGACATTGCTGCGTTTAAAAAGGGAACATGGTTTTATTAACTGGGGCCGAATCTTAATTGACGGCTAATTAATTTGTCATCCAGGTGTGAATAGCAGATGGGGGGGTTCAACGGTTATCTTAAATCCATAGAGGTCACCCTCCTTTGACCTCAACGCAATTCCCCAACCAGATTGGCCAGCAAGACCACTCGGCCCTCTCATAACTGCGCACCCCAGCACCTGGAAGGTGGCAAACCTAAGGACCCAACCGCTAGGGTATGATGAGATTCTGTTAAAAGGAGACCTATTTCCTGCCAGCTATCCCTTAAAAAAACCTAATTTGCCCCGCCCTTACCCTTACCTAGCCCCTCCCCGACTAGCTATATACATATTCCCACGACAATCATAACATTAGCCCCGTCCTTCTGGTAAGGAGTGAAACACCTGCTTGATGTTTATGTTCCTAGCTGTGGTGCACCCGGGGGGGGGTTACTGGTAACCCAAAAACCCCCCACACTGAATATTTTTTAAAAAAAAAAAGGAAAAATAATCTTTAAAAAAAAAGAAAAACCCAACAAAGAGGCGTGGTAAAGCAGGTGTTGTAAATGGGCGTGGCTTAGCAGGTGTCAATAGATGGGTGTGACTTAGCAGGTGTCAGTAAATGGGTGTGGCTTAGCAGGTGTCTGCAAATGGGTGTGGCTTAACAGGTGTCTGTAAATGGGCGTGGCTTTGTGGTGCTCTATTAAAAAGAGTTGTGATTTAATTTCCAACAGTGAAGAGGGAACCCCACTGAGGAGGAATCCCATATAATATACTATATTATACTATATATCAGTGATGGCTAACCTGTGACACTCCAGGTGTTGTGAAACTACAAGTCCCAGCATGCCTTAACTGCAAAAGCATAGTGGATACCTGACAAAGCATTATGGGAAGTGTAGTTTCACAACAACTGGAGTGTAACAGGTTAGCCATCACTGCTATATATCATGGGTCTGGGATTGGCACATACTATAATATAAATATGATATAATAGGGGTCTGGGAAGACATAATATATATACTGTTGTGTGCCCAATAAATGTCCCATATAGTATAGTATGATCCATAACTAGGCACCTAATATAAAACCACATGTACTTTATGCATTGAGCCTTGTCCAGACCCCTAATATAGTCCACATGTATTACACACGTTAAAATCCTGCGTTTGCCACTGCCTGGGGCCCGATGGGGTCCTTGGTTTTGGTTCTTTTAAACTACCCAGAAAAACAGCACAGTGCAAAGATGGACTCCGATGATGCAATCAGCATCGCGTATAAGGGACGTGCGCGGTGACTGAGCCCCGCAGGTGAGTGTGATTTAGGAATCCGTAAAAACATACAAGGCTCGTAGACAGACCATGCTGACAGCCGCCGCTCCGTTTACATAGCAGCCAGTAAAGCAGAAAATGATTTTGTTTCATTCCAGGCGACACAACGGATCCGTGAGCAGGGAAAATAATACGAGGAACACAAATGAAAGAAACGATGGCGTCAGAAGCCCTGGAGGGGCTGACCAATAAGAGAAGAGGAGAAGGGGGGGAGAGAGGATCATATCTACAGCTTGTGATAGGAGACACTATAACTGGACAGCTATTGCTGGCAGCTGTAATAAATAAGAGCG
>WWET01001764.1:227277-239002 GCA_011038615.1 Limnodynastes dumerilii | reverse complement strand
CCCGCAGCCTCACGCTAAAACCCCCTTCCCCACAGCCTAACCCTAAGTCTCCCTTCCCCACAGCCTAATCCCAAAACTCTCTTCCCTGCAACTCTAAGACTCCCCATAGACTCTCCTTGTACTCACCTGTCCGATCCAGTGCGGCAGGTCGTAAGTAATGAATGAATTATGGGTGGACAGCATGTGATCCAGAGGCACATACAACGGTACTTCAGCATAACTATTGGGCCTGATCCTTATTTACTAACCTCAATTCTATAACTTTTGTTTTGCATTTGAAATATGAAATTTTAATGTAAGGATCTAAAGTAAGTCACTTAGTGTCACCCTTGAGACTTAGACATGACCTGGGGCTGGTGCATTTGTGTATCTACTGTCTAAAGGGTGCAGGGTGTGCAATGCACATAGGCCCCTTAGAACACGGGACCCCGTGGCACACAATCTGCATCAAAATCTATTTAAATACAGTAAGATTGCATATTAGCCAGCCGGCCCATGTACAAATCCTGCCCCCCTCACTTCTTAAAACGCCCCTGGGCTGGTGCAAGTGTTTTTACGTTAACAGCGTTGATTTCCCTCAGTGTTTGACTCTGAATCGGGAGCACGCTCTTACTGTACATTGACTCCATGGGCCGGATCCAGACCAACGTTTCCATTACGTTTCATCGCGTGGAATATTTTCTATTGCCTCCCCTATGCACTCTCCTAGACACTCCCCTATGCACTCCCCTAGACACTCCCCTATGCACTCCCCTATGCACTCTCCTAGACACTCCCCTATGCACTCTCCTAGACACCCCCCTATGCACTCTCCACACTTAGGCTAAAATGAAACAAAACTGTGATGAATATTGGATATGTTAAAATAAATGTTAATAATAATAATAATGGCCCAGATCCTGACCTACGTTCCCATTATGCTTCATCGCGTAGCATTTTTATGCTAGTGTATTTTCTATGCACTTCCCTCGATCGTACGTACTTTGGCCATTTTACGCTTCTCAAACCACCCTACCTTAACTTTTCAAAGCGTAACTACTGACGTACGTAAAGTCTTCATTATGTCAGTGTCTAAGCACGCCCATACTGTACGATTTAAATGCCTCACCCCGCCTCCGAAGCGTAATTACGGGTGTCGTATGGATGTCACGCCCCTTCATTCGTAGTAACACTGTTGATACGAAGCTGGTACGTACATTCAGAGCTACATGGCGTAACATCTGCCACGTGCATGAGCACTACATACAAAACAGCGTTTTTGCGTCACCGGCTAGCGTAAATGTGCTAGCGTACGTACCTCAGGATCTACCCCCATGTCTCCTCCTTTTACCTTCCGTGACACTTCCCTAAGAATGCGTTTGGGTCTGAATCAGTCCCGATTGCCTTCGCAGTGCAAAATCACCCCTAGAACACGTTACGTGAGCTGCCGGAAACTCCCGTCTCCATTAGCCCCAAGGCTTTGACCATAACAAAACACAGCTATAAGTATGAGCTCAGAAAATTGTCATTATAATCACTTCCTCGCATCACACGATCGGCGAAATGAACGACATCTAGGCGGCTGTTATTTTTCCCATGGAACATGAACTTACATACAGAGGCCTTTGGGAATTGGCTTGTAGCAGCACCGCAGGGATCTCCATAAATGTGCGCTATACGCCATCTCGTACTGAGAATTTTAATAATAATAGAGAGGGATACGCATTGTTAATACATTATTAATGCAGACGGAGCAGAGCCCAGCTATGACATTTTAATACACTGCACATATCCAATTTACCCTTTTCCTATGGCGACTATATCTTGGATTGCTTGAATATGTCTCTTATAGATACTAAGGTGAGGGAGAGGAAAATTGATTGCACCTTGTAGGTACTCAAATAATTTCTCAGTAATGATTCCTGTGAGAAGTAAACTAGTTTCCTATATTTTCATTAAAATTCCACGATGATCTACAGAAGCTGTAAACTACAACAATAAACAACTATATTTCTCGTAAACCTCGGTTCAAATTTGCTGCATTCAAGATCTGAATATACTGCAATGAGGTCTTTGAACAATGGTTGTGCATAGATCCACAACCACATGTCCGCACTGCTTGCTGCTACCCTCATGCCAACAGACTTTGGAGAGCGAAGACCTAACTGGTTACCCCTCTGCTGCCTACCAGGACACGGAGTGTAACTAAGAGACAGGTGTTCACTAAATCCCCTGATGGGGGGAGAGACAGGGCTGTCACCAGGGAATGCGGAGCCCAGGAGCCATGCCGCAGCACTTCATCTCTATGTGATGTCTTTTTTAGGTTGAGTTCTATGGAGCTGGGACAGCAGGACGATGTGCAGAAAAGGATTGATTCTAAGAAGTTCTTGCCGCATATCGGTCCACTGATGTGCAGCCTGATACAGCTCTATGGCAGCAAGCATCAACGAGCGCCCTTTATGAGTCTTAGCTGTTTTCCATTAATGGCAGACATTGGGATAGACTAGGCTGTAGGCTCTTTGCAAATCGTGGCCCCTGATGGCAACTCTTGTGTCTAGTGGGTCACTAAGCTAAATAGTAGCACAGACAGACAGACAGACAGGACAGACAAACATGGAACAAATGAGAGCTAAAGGGATTTGGCCTTTCGAAGAAAAGAAAAGGGAGGAGAGTAGATAGGAGACGGCAAGAAGTGCTGGAAATCAGCCTGCAAATGAATTCAGGAGGAATAGATAGCACAAGACAGAAAGGAGACAGCCATGTGAAAAGGGTTAATGAAAGTGTCTGAGACTTCAATAGACAAACAATCAGCCACACAGACAAGGGAGGAGAGACTAAGGAAGCACAGGCAGGGAGGAACAAGAAATAGGCTGGAGAATGCACCTATCATGCACCGGACTCAGCGTCTGTCCATAAACGGACTGCACCAGACCAGAGACGCAGAGTGTAACTGCTAGTCTGGTGTTTACCAGAGCCACTGATGGTGGGGATGATCTTGGCTGCAGCCAAGCAGCAGGTTGCGGCCTTCTAAACATGCGCACAGACGCCAAGATAGAAGTGTGACTGGATATTGCATTGAGTAGTGGACCCTGGAAGTGCAGATACCAGAGACACAGGCAGGAACCAAATTCTATGGAATACAGAAACTGGGGAACTGAAAACTGGGACTAAGGACTGTATACATTACCTGGAACCAGGGAGCCAGAACACACGAGAGGACTAGAGGATGTAATATCAGCAAGAAAAGGATACCTGTTTCTCTGACAGGGAAATTATGTCAGAGAGGGGTTTAAATAGAGCTTCTGATCAGTGAGTTCCAGCAAGGGAATGAGCCACATGTGTCAACTAATGCCTGCCTCAGAGAGTGAATACCAAGAAGTGCTGGGAACTAAAAGAAGGTCATGTAATAATTAAAGGTAAACAAAAGACATAGGGCTGTATTCAGAGAACTGTTTCCATAAAGGAACGCAATTATACGCACGGCCGGTGCAGGCCAAACCCCCTCACACCCATGACACTCCCCTCTCTCAGCCGTGCTGTTGGTGACTTCCGCCTCCATAGACCACTTGCAACTTTCCATGAGCAGTTGCGTGTGCATGTGTCCTCCGTATGTGCGATTCATGTTAGTCACGCCCACATGCCTTCATTTAAATGCCTTCCCCGCTCATTTTTATTGAAATTTTCACGTGTGTATTTTTGCGTCGCATATCCGGACATATTTACCCAAGAGCAATTCACTTACATGCGTACAGTCAACATGCAAAAAGTTACTACGCATGCACAGTTGAAACGCACCTAACAATACGCACGCAACTCGCCGTGAAAACGGTTTTCTGAATACGGATCATAATGTGCAGTGATAGGTACCGTGATCATGACAACACCTGGGGAATGGGAGGAAGGTCCAATAACACCACATTCAGAACTTGCAAGAATAAAGGCAAGAACAACAGCTGGAGAATTCAGGTAAACCTGAAGCCATAACCGGCAGCATAGTCTGTAAATGCTGGTTATTAAGTAGGGAGCTAGCAGCTAATATGATTCCTTCCTGGATTGGTTGGTGTCCTGGCTGCTAGGATACAGTCAGGGGAATGTGATTTGTCACTCTGAAAATCTCAGTTTCGACAGATTACATTCCTGCAAAAAAATAGCGACTCTGTAATTTTTTTCAGTTAGTTAGCGTCATTCCAGAGACTGCTGTGTAACCAAATATTGCATCAATGCCATTTACTGTTTTTACCATGTGAAATGGACATGTTTTAAATGCCGATAATCAGCATGACTGCATATAACACACCTTATGCCTTCTGACTGGAAGATGGCAGGGCCGTCTTAACAGAATTGTAGGCCCTGGGCAAAGCAATGCACAGGGCCCCCCCTACCCCCCTCTAAGCATCTGCTGACAGCCTGCTGCCTGCCACCTCCTCCAGACTCTGTGCCCTATGATGCCCCTGCCCTGCCCCCTCTGGCCATGTGCTGCCCCTTCTTCCTTTTTTCCCTACTCAGCCAGCCTGTAAAAAAATAAATCCTCTTACCTTGTTGTCCTCCGTGGCTTCTTTGTCCCCCGCGGCGCACCCTCTGTGCAGTGAGCGCTCACGTGAGCGTCAGGCTGCTTACGGGCACGCCGCTCAGACTGCTTGGCAACAGGGGGAGGAGCAGCCCAGCAGTACAGAGTATGCTTGGCTGCGCTGCGGTCACGTTGGCGGCCGGTCCTGGTCCATCTGCAAAAGGTATTTTCAGCCTCTGTTACAGCCCACTCAGATCTACATTCAGAAAATGTCATTCTGCATGGGCTGCAGTGGAGGCTGAAAAAGCTTTAGGGTTGGACAGTGCTAAAGGGCCCCTTGGTGTGTTGGGCCCTTGGACACTAGCCCAAATTGCCCAGTCATTAAGACAGCCCTGGAAGATGGCTATAGCCTGGTTGAAGTCTGGATCAGTATTAAGAGCCTATACTACACATCTTGGACCGGCTTCAGAGATGCGTGTGTAAAGCATGCAAATATACGCACGCACATAGCAAGGCGACTCTCATGACACTGCCCTAGTATGGATGGGTTTTCGGTGACTTACGCTTCCATGGGGAACCCTTAACTGTACGTGTGCATTTACATGCGTATGTTACTTACGCACGTGCGTAAATGACTAACCGCGCCCTCAAAATCTCTTTTAAATGCCCCCCGCCCAACTTCACGTAACTTCCAACGTACGGATGACAACCCCGCCCCTCCCTACATATGTCCCTAAGTGCGATTCAGAAGTCCGTGCCTAATGGACTTCCGTGCCTAAATCCTATGTAACGTGCATGGAAACAGTTACTACACATGCGCAGTTACTCCGATCCTAAATATACGCCCGGAAAACCACGCAATATCGTATCTGTGAATGCGGTCCCTTTATACCAAGTAACGCCAACTTACCATCAAATACAGGCCCAGTGTCAGAGGATTAAAGAAATGTCATTCCTCGTAAGTCTGGATAAGACAGAATTCAGAACAAGAAAGCGGCCGCGATCCACTCCAAATGCCTGAAAAATAAGGAACATTCATGAAATTCATCATTTTGGCTTTTGTCCATATCAGATGTTCAGTTCTCTCTTTCTAGGAACATTTTACTCTGAGGAGTTACGAAAAAATGTGAAATTTATTAAAGAACGTAAAAATTTTTTTGATAAAGTGCAAATGAAAGATAATTACATGTCACTGGGTAACCTGTGGTAATACCCATCACAGCCTGTTTTCTGTATATTTCTGCACATTAGTGTGTACTCTTTTCTTGTGCGATTGAGCCAGATGTTTCGCGCATAGAGACTTATGAGAGGGGCTTGATGATTTATCACTTTTGGGAAATCACATTCCGTGTGCTAATATTCCGGCTCATGTTATTTTTGTACCACAAATTAAATCTTGTGGCACTTAAACATATTATATTAAGCACACAATTATATTTTTGTGAAACAGTGATGAATCTTGATTTTGTAATGTTCAACAAGGTCATATCTAACATAAACACAATTTGAAAATATATCATATCATTTTTAAACTTATTGCTTTTCAAATTGCATTTTGTAGTCACATAATACTGTCTATTGTGTTTGGCCGTTTCCTAATACTAGATGAGTTGAAATGTAAAACCAGAGTTGTTCATAAAATTTCTCCAATATATTATCACATAATCATTTTGTCAATCAATGTTAGGATTTTCTATATATTACATTTTGATTACAGAATAGAAATAATATTTCTCATATTAGATGTTGTTTCAAATAGCAAAATGCAAAAAAAATAAAAAACTTTACACTGAATGTGTTGTCTTTTAGTATCACAAATACATAACATATTTATTTTATTACCATCAGGGCCACTTGTAATCTACAGCGGTTTTTTTTTGTGTCATAGAACGCACCGGAACTGAGTTCCGGCACCTTTTTTCGACGGATTTTCCAAGTTTTAAAAGTTTTTGCAGCAAAATCGTTAAAACGGGCATGCGGACTACCTGTGTGTCGAGTCCGATGCATGCGTACTTCATCCGTGCTGGTTGTGATGGCACTGCTCGGCTTTTGGCGCTCCTTGGATTGTGATTTGTCGTGTGGTCGTCCGTGATTTGATATGAGTTCCGGCACCCTTTTTCTTACAAAAAAAGCACTGGTAATCAATATTCTTTAAAAAAAAATCAGCAAAATATTCCTTGCATCAATGGACTTCCAATACCCAGGGCTTGTATATGGTTGATGGTTCTATGCTTACCTGCTCAACGTATGGGAGAAAAACACTGATTTCCTGATGCTTATGAAGTCAAAAAATTTATGTTAGGGTTGGGTTTAGCATTAGAGTTAGGAATCAGTAAGGGTTATGTTTAGGCTTAGGGTTAGGCTTTGTTTAAGGTTAGGATTAGGCTTTAGTTAGGGTTATGGTTAGGCTTCAGTTAAAAGTTAGGGTTAAGCTTTGATTAGGGCCAGGCTTCAGTTAGAGTTAAGGTTAGATTTCGATAACGGTTAGGCTTCAGTTAAGGCTATGGTCAGGCTTTGGTTAGGGTTAAACTGAAATTAGGATTAGGCTACAGTTAGAGTTAGGTTGCGGTAGGGTTAGGGTAAAGATTAGTGTTAGGCTTCAGATAGGGTTAGGCAGGGGGCATTGTAGGACATTTTCACTACGCTAAAATTGACATAACAATACTGTCAATCTTAGTGTTGTCAACAGCACAACCCTGTTAACTTTTTCTGAATTCTGCATTTGCAACCCGACCTCTCTGGAGGAAGCTTACAGAAGTGTCATTCCTCGCCTGGATACGTACACATGGTAGAGATCAAGGACAGGTGCGTTCTGATCCGAATAGTCTGAAAGCTTCTAAAAACTCAGACCTTACGATCGACCCAGAAGACTTTTAAAAAGCTGTAAACATTTTTGGGCCTTTAGGAAAATAGTTTACAAGACTTAGAGCAAAAGTTTCATGAACAAAACATTATAACTTTTATATTTGCTTTAATTCTTCAAAATAATTTACAAAACCTCTGTAGATCAAAAAGAGCTGACATGAAATAAATAATCTTTACACTCTGTAATACATCAACAATTTTATGTTGTTTATTTTGTTTTGCTTGTTTATATATGCACATGAATTAATGAGCATGCGTCTCGGAGTGTTTTATGCATTGCTTGTATATGTATTTATTATTAATCCCAAAACTAATTTTAAAAATATAAATACATTCTTATTTTGGCACAAAAAAAGCCCTGAAGTTTCATTGTTTTGCTGTTGCTGCCTGTGTTCATAAGATGGATTTGTACAAAATGAAGTAAGAAAGGAGAATAACTGTACATTGTATTTTGCTGATGAGAGAGGAATGTGACGGCTTTAATGAAAATTTGTAAATAACAGAGACCGTAAATTCAATCACAAAATCAAAGGGTGAAGTATGAAGAGTGATACTCAGCAATTCATTAATGGGAAAGGGCCTGCATCTAGACTTCCAAGACAGTGCATTACCCCTAGTGGGAACACCAAAAACTTAATCCGACAGAATTCTGATAAATGATGTTACAGTCAGCTTGTTGAGCTTGCAATGTAAAGGATAGACATGTTATTGACTGCGTACTGATCCAGAATTCAGATCTGCCAAGCGAGTCAAACTCTCAAACGGATCCACGAATACAACAAGAATCCAAAACTATCTTAAAAACTCTGTTGTTAGGCTGGGTACACATTGGGGCCTTTTCAGCATGGTGGCTCAGTGAGTAGCATTGTGTCTCACAGAGTTGAAGTCATGAGTTTGATTCCCGGACTAGCCTAATCTGTGTGGAGTTTATATGTTCTCCCCATGTTTGTGTGGGTTTCCTCCGGGTGCTCCGGTTTCCTCCCACACTTCAAAGACATGCTGGTAGGTTAGTGGCTGCTGACTAAAATTAACCCTGGTCTGAGTGTGTGTGTGTACATGTATGTTAGGGATCTTAGTTTGTAGCTCCAATAGGGACAGGGACTGATGTGAATGTCTAATGCGATGCGGACAATTTGTTATAATCAGCGTTCGTACGGACCGCTGAGCCTCACGCTTTACTTAAGGCAGGCTTATGGCAATGGAAGCTGTCGTAAAGCCAGCACAAGAGAGGAGAGTGACAAGGGGTGACGGGGGCATTCACTCCCCTCTCTCTGTCGGACAGACAGACTACCGCACGTACAGAAAGCATGTGAGTGTCTGGATCCGGCCCTTAGGGGTTTAGAGGGCCCTCTGCAGGGTTTTAGTTGCGTATGTTTAGAAAGGGATATACTGCGCATGCGTAGTAACTTTTATATGCTATCTTCGTTGGACTTAGGAACGCAAATGCTGTGATTCACCACTACTAAACTAATGTCGCTGGGTTCATAGTAACTCACGCTTAAAGGGGCGTTCACGCAAATAATTAATTCCGCAGATAAGAAGATTGGGTGGGGGGTGGTATTTAAATGAGCAAAAGAAGACGCAGTTATGCAGTAACGTTCGTAATTAGATGCCCTACGCACACAAATACGAACCTACAGTTAAGGTAGCCCTATGGCATTTGTAAGTCTGTTAAGAACCTGAAAACCGGGGGCGTGCTGAAGGAGTTGCCTTGTTACTATGCGTATATTTAAGAACCTAACACGTTCTTAAGTGTGAATCAGACCCTTAATGTTTGCTACACTTGTAATGTTTACACTACACATAAGATCAGATTTTATCATTATTATATAACCTATATGGACAATGGGGTAGATCCAGAACTCCGCTTGCAATACGTTTTCTAGCGTAGCGTAATTAAGCATGCGTACCTTCTATACCCTCCCCTTGGCACACCCCTTGAATGTACATATTATGTCCGAGTTCCACTTTCCAAACCCTACCTTAACTTTTGCCCACATAACCGATGTCATTCGCTCACGTACGGATGTGCAACACGTATTTACGCAGCTAAGCACGCCCATACTGTACACTTTAAATACAAACCCCCGCCTACATAGCGTATGTCAGACGTATTTTTGATTCACGTAAAATTGGCACGCCCACACGTAAGGATTTACGCGACAAATACGTGAATGGCCCATACGTTCACATTTACGCTACGTTACGGAGCGTATTTTCTATGGTGCGCAGGCGCAGTGCTTACCAAAACGCGATTTTACGTGTCCACCACGCGTAAATTCGCTCACAAGCGTTGCTCTGGATCTTAACATCACGACTTTGGTGAATCAACTGCTTGTTTTATTCTAAACTCGGCACTGATTTACCAGAGAATCAGTCATTTCAGTTGGCAATTTAACAAAATTATTTTATACGTTTCAGATAAATGATTTAACCTGCAATTTAAATATATTTTCAATCATTTCAATTATAGTGATTTTTTTTTTTAACCTTTATTTGAAATATTTAGCAAAATGTATGTTATTACAGTTATTACACAAATATCACTTTAATGACTATAAACTGTGCTGCTGTTTCCTTTATCCTGTATTAGCAGTAGAAGAAAGACAAGTGACAAGTTTACACGGAAGGATTTAGAAAACAATGAGCTTTCTATTATACACTTCTTCTCTTTACACACAGAAAAGTAGTCTGTTGACTGTGATTGTTCTACTGCAAGGCAGCAGAAAAAGCAATTCCATAAAACACAGGATGAGAGATCAATGTTCCAAGACAGACTCCTTTAAACTGAATTATTTGGTATCGGTCATCATTTTCTCAGTAAAAGGTCTGTGACCTTAATCAATGCTCGTTCTCTATCTCTCGTCTTTCTTTTATTCAGTGTAAACTGTAACTTTTATTACTTCTTCGTGATGTCTACTATGATGATTCTATTGCTTTTTTAATGTAGACTATAAGCAGCAAGGTTTATTTGTATTACCACTATGATGAAAAAAAGGGTAAGATCGTGCATTAAGAAAGACAACCAACTTACATGCACTAGATACGTAAGTCAGTTGGTAGTGCGCATGCTCAGTACCGTTAATTGTGCATCGGAATGGATCCGCTCGTGCTGTGTATTGTGTGGAATTCAGTCTCCCACGGTGGTGCATAGGAATGCAGATCAGGCAGTAAGGGACTTCCAAAGCCCTACCATATGATCATCCATTCAGTATGTGGCCTTCAGCATGCGGTAGGGTTCTGTCTATGGAAAACCTGTAGATGAGAACCCGTACATCATCCTTATTATTATTATTGTTGTTATTAATTTATTCTTCTATTGCTTTTAGGATAATGATGATGATGATGACAATAAAAACAATTGTATCCTCATTTGCCACCAAAACCCTCATCCATTCTTTAGTCATATCAGGCCTCGACTACTGTAACTTCCTCCTCGTAGGTCTCCCGCTCACCCGTCTTGCACCCCTTCAATCTATACTGAATGCTGCTTCCAGGATCATCTTCCTCTCACGCCGTTCTACCTCGGCCTCTCCTTTATGTCAAACTCTCCAGTGGCTTCCTGTCCGCTTCAGACCTCTCTTTAAACTACATTTTCTCACCTTTAAGGCCATCTCCTCATCCACTGCTCCCTACCTCTCTTTCCTCATCAACATTCACATCCCTTCCCGCCCTCTCCGCTCTGCTAACTAGCGCTGTCTTACCTCCCTACTGATCACCACATTGTCACGTTCAATGATTGTTTGGGATCGGTTCCGGGTTTCAGAGATGGAGACAACAGTGTTGGGTTAAAATGGAATTGAGCAGGTTTAATAATAGATGGGTGCATACAGAAGTAACGATAACTGAGAGTCCCAGTTGAGACAATGGTATGAGTCCAAGTAACAGTTCGTTAGAAGAGATACTGTCCAACAGATATTAGTCCAGACAGGGATACCGGCAGGCCGGGGAAAGTACAGGATCCGTATGGTAGGAGGTGGAGTTGAGGGTAGCCGTAGTAGCAGCGATGAAAGAGGTGGATGGCAGAGTAGTAGTCAGCGGAACCGGAGTAGACGGAACTGGCAACAGCTGAGGTGGATCAACTGGAAGCGCAGAACTTGAACTCCGGACAGGACCTTCAGGACCGGGCCTTAGGATAGAACCTCAGGACTGGACCTCAGGACTGAAGTGCTAGACTGGACCGCTGGACTGGACCTCAAGACTGCTGGGCTGGACCTCTGGACTGAATCATCAGACTGGACCTCCGACCTGGACACCGAGACTGGACCACCAGACTGGACAACCGGACTGGACAATGCGACTGGACCACTGGACTGGACCACCGAACTGGACAACGAGACTGGACCACTGGACTGGACAACCGGACTGGACAAC
>WWET01001764.1:210017-220845 GCA_011038615.1 Limnodynastes dumerilii | reverse complement strand
CGGGCCGGGCAGGACCTTAGGACCTTACCTTAGGATAGAACCTCAGGGCTGGACCTCAGGACTGAAGCGCTAGACTGGACCTCTGGACTAGACCTCTAGACGAGACTGCTGGGCTGGACAACGAGACTGGACCACTGGACCACTGGTGAGTCTATTGGAGAAGCGCGGTCATGTGACTAGTCCAAGATGGCCGCGCCCATGGATCAGAGCACCATCGCGTTTGCCGCCAGAATTCCATGCGGAGGACGCCGTGGCAAGACTGGTGAGTATTGAGCAGAGGCTGTCACTGCTTCAGTGACAGACTCCGACGAGCTGCAGCGGCTGCGCGCCGGGAGAGGGACGCCGTCAGGGAACCAGGAAGCAGGTAAGAACGGCGTCTGCCGCGGTTTGTGATACACATATCATGCCCATGTACAGGACTTCTACTGAGCTGCACCTCTGCACTGGAATGACCTCCTTCTATAGGCTCACTTCCTCACAGCAGGTCTTCAAGTGCTCATTCAAAACGTACTTGTTCAGGTTAGTCTACCCCTCCTCCACTTAGCATCCTCACTACTTCTATCCCTTACTCTCCTCCGGAGCTCACACCAGCAGTCCACTCCTCTCGCTCCTATTGCCTCCTGTAAGTTCATCGCTCTCACTTGAACAAGGTCCTCCATTCTTGTCTTGTCCCTCCTCCACCACTCCCCCTTCCCTTTGCCCCTCTTATCCCCCTCTGCTACCCTTTTCGGATGTCCCTTTTTCGAATACTTACCAATTTAGACTTTGTTTTAAGAATGGGTGAGTATGCTGATCAGCGTACTTCACCCATTCACTTTCACAATTACCAATATCCCTCCGCCGCAACTCCGCCGCTGCTATCGCCGAGACCAGGGGCAGGTGAGTAAACTATCTGTGTGGGGTAGGGAGGGTTAGGGTCAGGCTGTAGGGGAGGGAGGGTTAGGGTTAGGCTGCGAGATGGAGGGTTAGGGTTAGACTACGGGAGATGGTGGGTTAGGGTCAGGTTGCAGGAGATGGTGGGTTAGGGTCAAGCTGCAAGTAAGGGAGGGTTAGGGTCAGACTGCAAGGAAAGGAGGGTTAGGGTAGTGAGAGGGGAGGGTTAGAGTTCGAATTAGGGAAAGGAGTGGTGGACTATTTTTGCTTACCATGTTGGAGCACGGAGCTTTCAGTGCTCCGTGGATCGATTGCTATGCCTTATTTAGGCAAACAGCTGATTCGAAAATAGGCCGTTCGGACTGGAGCCCCACACCTCCTGTACCCCCTCCTCACCTGGTAGCCCCTCTCATTCTATAATCGTCTTCCTGATCTGTTCTAGCCTGCTACCTCATCTTTTACCTTGCTGTCTGTGCTCACTTTACTTTATTTTACTTTAATAAAAAATAATAATCATTTGTGAAAAGAAGACATCGGCACAGATCTTCAGGTACATGTGACTGTGAATTTAAGTACAGCACGTACATAATTTCATTGTGTGCATGTGCACAACCTTCTTACACCGTCATTTGATTTGCATACGTAATGTTTGTTACGGACACGACAAGTTATGGGAGAGGGGTTGTCCCCTCGTTTACCATTATCGTATCTCCACCACCAAGTAGATGGCCCATTACAATCAGGTATGCGGCCATATTGTGCACTCCCCGCTATGATGCCGGCCGTAATGACCTCGGTCGCCCGTAAGGCCTCCGTAGGTTTGGATCTGGCCCATTATTTGTAAACTTTATAACATATAAACAGCTACATTTACAAGCTGATCCTAGGATTCAGGTGTGCTCTGCTCAGAGCTCCATGTACATGTATTCGAGCACTTAAGAAAATGCGTTCATCGCCCGCACAGACTTCCAACAGCAGGAACCTATCTTAATATTTCAGATACACTCACGCTTAAAACAGCAACGGATTAGAAATCTAAATTGGTCAGCTGTACGATTTCCTGCCTACATTCCCACATGAGTGTGCAAACTGTGTAGATCAAGCGGAATATGGTGTAAATCCAGACCTAAGTGCTTGTTACATTTCATTGCGTAGCGTATTTACGTTAGCGAAGACATTTACGCTATTTTCTATGCACTCCCCTAGGCACTCCCCTCGCTTGTTCGTACTTGTTTCCGTTTTATGCTTCCCAAACCCTACCTTAACTTTTAAAGCGTAAGTACTGATGTACGTAATGGATTCACGAATGTGACAGCCAAACCCGGCTCATACTGTCCGAGATGCCCCGTCCCTTCATTTGTAGTTACGCTGATGGTACGTATGTTCAGCATTACATGGCATAACATATGACGCAGGCATGTGCAATAAATACAGATAGGCGATTTTACGTCATCGGCTAGCATATGTAGCTCAGGATCTGGCCCTATGTTCTTATTGGGTTGTCTGGATACGTTGGCATGTGTAGAATGTAAAAACTGAATTTTTCTAATGCAACAGCCTGGGAAATAGCCAGTTATTGAAAGTCTGTGTCCAGTATTTACACTCAATCACTATTACTTCAACAAGTGTGCAAGTGGGAGTGACCAGTCATGATGCATAAGTAGTAAGTCATGATGGATGAGTGATATGTCATTATAGATGAATAGTAAGTCATAATGGATAAGTAGCAATTCATGGTGGAGGACTAGCTGGACATGATGGAGAAGTAACAGGTCACTATGGATGAGCAGTAAGTCATAATGGATAAGTAGTAAGTCATGATGGAAGACTAGCAGGTCATGGTGGAGGAGCAACAGGTCATAATGGATGAATAGCAAGTCAAGATGGAGGAGTGATATGTCATGATAGATGAATAGTAAGTCATGATGGATGAGTAGTAAGTCATGATGGATCAGTAGTAAGTCATGATGGATGAATAGTAAGTCATGATGGATGAGTAGTAAGTCATGATGGATGAATAGTAAGTCATGATGGATAAGTAGTAAGTCATGATGGAGGAATAGTAAGTCATGATGGATGAATAGTAAGTCATGATGGATGAGTAGTAAGTCATGATGTATGAGTAGTAAGTCATGATGAATGAATAGTAAGTCATGATGGATGAGTGATATGTCATGATATATGAATAGTAAGTCATGATGGATGAATAGTAAGTCATGATGGATGAGTAGTAAGTCATGATGGATGAATAGTAAGTCATGATAGATGAATAGTAAGCCATGATGGATGAGTAGTAAGTCATGATGGATGAATAGTAAGTCATGATGGATAAGTAGCAATTCATGGTGGAGGACTAGCTGGACATGATGGAAAAGTAACAGGTCACTATGGATGAGCAGTAAGTCATGATGGATGAGTAGTAAGTCATGATGGAGGAGTGATATGTCATGATAGATGAGTAGTAAGTCATAATGGATGAATAGTAAGTCATGATGGATGAATAGTAAGTCATGATGGATGAGTAGTAAGTCATGATAGATGAATAGTAATTCATGATGGATGAATCGTAAGTCATGATGGATGAAGAGTAAGTCATGATGTATGAGTAGTAAGTCATGAGAGATGAATAGTAAGTCATGATGGAATAGTAGTAAGTCATGATGGATGAGTAGTAAGTCATGATGGATGAGTAGTAAGTCAGTAAGTCATGATGGATGAGTGATATGTCATGATGGATGAATAGTAAGTCATGATGGATGAGTAGTAAGTCAGTAAGTCATGATGGAAGAGTGATATGTCATGATGGATGAATAGTAAGTCATGATGTATGAGTAGTAAGTCATGATGGATGAATAGTAAGTCATGATGGATGAGTAGTAAGTCATGATGGATGAGTAGTAAGTCGTGATGGATGAGTAGTAAGTCGTGATGGATGAATAGTAAGTCATGATAGATGAATAGTAAGTTATGATGAATGAATAGTAAGTCATGATGGATGAGTAGTAAGTCATGATGGATGAGTAGTAAGTCATGATAGATGAGTAGTAAGTCATGATGGATGAGTAGTTAGTCATCATGGAATAGTAAGTCATGATGGATGAGTAGTAAGGTAGAGGACTAGCAGGTCATGGTGGAGAAGTAACAGGTCATGATTGTCACACGCCGCGCTGGAGTGTAACCCTGCTTCATGGCTCTCCTCTGGCTGCCATGCGCCTCCTCCCTGGAGAAGCATCCTGGCTGTCACCTAGATACCAGGATGCATCTCCACTTCTGCTTGCCCCTCCTCACCTCCGGCTGTGATATGCCCCTCCTTCCTGGGGTGACGCATCCTTCGAGTGGAGACGCATCCTCGTAACTAGGAAACGTCCACTCGGCAGGATCCTCACTATCTCTCATTGGCCAGAGCTTCTGTTAAGTAGTGCTTCCGTCTTCCATTTGGCGCAGGTTATAGCGTCCTTGTTGGTCTGCCATGCCTGCTGCCTCTTGTGGTTTTCTATATTGAATTCTGAGTGCCCAGTCTCCATTATCCTGCCGTGTCTCTCCCAGTTGGTTGCTCCCTACTGCCTCTCCTTTATTGTTTGGAACTCCTTTCCTGAGTGAGTGTTAGAGTGCTAGCCCTTGTTTGTTCTATTGTTTCTCTTTGTCTCCAGTCCTGTACTGGTCTTTGTATGTGTGTCCTCTCCTAGCACCAATTGTATAGTTTACAGTGCCTGTCCATCTGCACCCCAGCTGTATAGTGGTTACTCTGGTGTGAAACCTTACACTGTGCTACTCCATCTGCACTCCAATCTGAGTACTGGTTACTCTGGTGTGTTACCATCTGTACTATCTCTCACTGTACTACTCCATCTGCACTCCAGTCTGAGTACTGGTTACTCTGGTGCATTACTATCTGTACTTACCCATCACAGTGCTACTCTATCTGCACTCCAGTTTTAATAATGGTTACTCTGGTGCGTTACTATCATACTTATCTCTCACTGTGCAATTCTACCTGCATACTACTTTAGAACTGGTTACACGGGCTATATAATTTGTATTGAGGGTACTCTTTGTCCGCTAGACTGCTGCTAGCATTTCCTGTGTGAGTCTAAATTGTTATTTAGTTCTCTCTTCCATACTCACTTCAGGTCCTCTGCTGGTAATTATCTCAGTACCTAGGTATTGGTGAACCGAGGACTGCGACCTGCTGGACCTGCAGCCCAGACTATCCCCACCATCAGGGCGAAGACATTTAAGGCAAGGTTATGGCAGCGTATGTTCTAAAAGAGAGGGGAGTGACAGGGTTATGACAGGGGAGTTAACCTCTCTCTTTCATGCGGACTACAAGACCACCACACATACGGAAAACATACAAAGGTCTGAATCTGGCCCTAAGTCATGATAGATGAGTGACATTCCATGATGGATGGGTAGGAGATTACGACAGAGGGATTACATTGGATAATGAATAAGCGGTAAGTCATGATGAAGAAGTAACATGTCATTATTGGTATGTGTTTAGTCATGATAGAAGTGTAACACGTCATGATGGATGAGTACTAAGTTATCATGGAGGACTGACCTATCATGGAGGATTAGCTGTAAGTCATGATAGATGAGAAACAAATCATGAAGGATAAGTATTTTATCATAATAGGTGTGAAACAAGTCATGATGCATGAGTATTTAGTCATGATGGAAGAGTAACTTGTCATGATCGATGAGTATTTAGTCCTGATGGAAGAGTAACTTGTCATGATGGATGAGTAAAAGGCTCACTAATTGAATGATATGTCATGACAGATGAATTATGATGAATGTGTAGTAAGATATGGTGAATGAGTGATATGTTGTGATGAATTAGAGGCACATCATGATGAATGAATCTCGTCATGAAGGATGAGTGGCAAACTATGAACATTGACTGACAATTGCTAATAAGTAAATGAATGAATGAATTAATTGAATGAAAGACAAATTTTGATGGGTAATTGGAAAAAAAAAGGATAGGTTATTAGACAATAGGATTATTGTGAAAACTCTGCATTTAGAGTGTTCCAGAGAAAAATTCCTTATAATTATATCTGCCAAATACTCTGAATATTCTCATGTTGTGTGACCTTTCTGAGTGTGGTGGTGGTGCTAAACCTTTTTATGAAAAGAACTCATTTTTGGAATCCAGTCCTACTTTGTGGACATTTCACGATTTGCGGCTTGTGTGACAGTATTGTGCCGGTACAGAAACACATAGGAGCTCCGACAAAGACAAATGATGCTTATATTGCCTTTCTCACTTTGGGCCTGATCCAGCGCTACGAAAATTCGCACGACGGGCGAATGCGAATGTTCGCTCGCGCGTATCAGCGTACACGCCCCTAACACTCCCATAGTAAAGTCCCTGCTTACGGCGGCTATACCCTACACTGGGTACGACCGTCGCCCGTACGAAAATTCGCAGAAAATACCGTACCGTACGAAAATTCGCAGAAAATACGCTGAGCGTACGGGCTTAGCACGCCCATACTGTACAATTTAAATGGCTATCCCCGCCTCCCTGTAGTAAAACGGGCGCCCAGCCGACCATCGTAAAAAAAATACGCCCCGCGAGCGAAAAATACGCTCACAATACGCCCGCTATTCGCTCATGACGCTCGGGCGACCGGAAGCTGTCATACTGGGCATGCGCGTTGCGAATTTTTTGCCGAATTTTCGCATACGCTCGTCGTGCGCTCGCTTGCGATCGTTGCTCTGGATCAGGCCCTTTATGTCTTGCTACTGCTCAGTTCATTAGGCCACACAAGTCAACTGAAATGCATGTAAGGTAGAAAAACCTTGAGACTGCAGGATGTCCGTATTGCTGTGTTAATTCATAGTCTGCCCAGTAACTGTAGACAAAGGCAGTTATCTTTCAAGAAAAAACTTACACACAGTGGGGTACAGTAGATCCAGACTAGCGACTGACGTAAAATCGCCTATTGGTATGTACAGCGCATGTGCGCGACAGATGTTACGCCACGTAAATCTGAATGTACGTACTATCAGTGTAACTACGAACAAAGGGGCGGGTCATCCATACGACACCCGGAAATACACTTTGTTGGGGGGGGGGCATTTAAATTGTACAGTGTGGGCCGAGTTAGGCCGTTACGTACGTGAATCCATTGCTTACGTCAGTACTTACGCTTTTAAAAGTTAAGGTAGGGTTTGGGAAACGTAAAACGACCGAAGTACGTACGAGCGAGGGGAGAAATAGAAAATACGCTACACGATAAAACGTAGCAAGCTCTTAGGTCTGGATCTGCCACAGTAAAAATACAACATTCTATAAAACGTCACAATAAAAAAAAATAACACACCTACAATATCACCACAAAGAACCACTTATCAAACATATTTATTCGATGACACAATGTGAATCATCATTGAATATAAGCTCTCATGGGCACATAGAGAGACACTGAGTGATCCTTTCCAAAGCCTCAGGTTCAGAGGGCTCCCAGCAGCCAATTACAAGCTCTACACATTATTCACACGTCCCATCAACTTCATCAGACAAGCCTACGTTCCCTTCAGATATCCCATATAAATATCAAAGATAAATACAAGGTATTAAATATAATTTGAAAATGTAAAATAAAATTCCCTAGAAAATATTTACTGATCTAAAAATTCTGCCTTTGGACATCAGAGATCCCTGGTCACCCTTGACTTGGGACACCACTACCTTTAATACTCTTTGGATGGGACAACAGCAATTCCCAGATATTCCAAAGGATCGCCACTGTAGTCCAGGCTTGCTTGTTGTCTCACACAGGGCCATTATTTGGGGGTGTAAAAAGGGGACAGTCGTCCAGGATGCAAGACAAGCACCAGTAAGTTCATTTACACAGTTAAACTGGTTATTAACACAGTGGGGTAGATCCAGAACTACGTTTGCCGTACGTTTATTCGCGTAGCGTATTTTTGTGCGCGTAAATTCGTTACACTCCCCTCGGCACACCCCTTGCACGTACGTATTTCGTCAAGATACGCTTTCCAAACCCTACCTTAACTTTTTCCAACGTAACCGCTGTCATACGCACATGTACGTATGGTCTAGAAGAATTTACGCAGCTAAGCACGCCTATACTGTACACTTTAGATACAACCCCTGCCTACTTTACGTATTTCAGACGTATTTTCTTTTAACATAAAATTGGCACGCCCACACGTAAGTATTTACGCGACACATACGTGAATGGCCCATACGTTCACAATTACGCTACGTTAATGTGCGTATTTTCTATGGTGCGCATGCGCAGTGCGTACCAAACAGCGATTTTACGTCTCTACCACGCGTAAATTCGCTCCGAAGCGTAGTTCTGGATCAGGCCCAATGTTGGTGGCATCATTTCTCCTTTTTCACCCTGGCACTTAATTTTCAAGCTACCATACTGGTCTCACAAGAGTTACTAGAGACTAGATACTATGATAAGCGACAATCCAAGGTTCAATTTGTAGAAATAAAAAAGAAAGATAACAGACCAAGGTTAGTATAGACCAGAGATACTATAAAGAAGCCCAGATCTGAAGCCACAAACACTAGACTCTAATGCCAGGAGGGATTAACTAGCTTTATCTTGTGTCTGAGGATTTGAAAGTAACACAGTTTAACCTTTTACCTCCATGTTAATCACTTTACACAGTCGGGTGACTCTGTATTCCCTAATTCTTTCAAGACTCACATTTAAAGTTGTCTTTTTTGTCTGTGTGTCGGCTAATGCACAACACAGCCCTGAAAATGCACATTTACATTTCAATATAATCAATTTGCATTCTTACAAAACTATTATGCTGATTCCCAGCATCATCAGAATAAAACAAGAAGACTGGTTTACTACACAGTGCCAATGTGACAGACACAATGATGAGATATAGCGCCGTTCAATTCAAGGGGGAATAAACAGTGTTTCTATTGTGATAACCTAACACAGAGCAGATGGAAATGTATACATTTCTTTTATTCCAAATGATACCTTTCAGACATTATCATTGACAGACTGCTGGCATGTAGTATAGAAATTGCTTATACAACTATGAGAGGCAAAACATATGTTGATTTAAAAGAATTAAAAGAGTTATATGTGGATAACTTCTCTATAGCTCCTTGTAAACCTGCCAGATTTACTAAGCTGCGGGTTTGGAAAAGTGGAGATGTTGCCCATAGCAACCAATCAGATTCTAGCTCTCACTTTCTTATTACACACTAAAGAATGTCAGCTAGAATCTGATTGGTTGCTATGGGCAACATCTCCATTTTTCCAAACTTAGTTAATCTGGCCCCAGGTGTGGTTTGCAGATCTACTGATCGCCGGACCTACATGCCAATCCCTGACTGTCTGGTGGAGATTAGGCATGCAGAAGTGAAGGAATCGAGTTCCGTACCACAGAAGATCCGTATTGTAACATCTGCTTATAATGCTTTTCAGAGGACTTACCCAACAGAGTTACACTGGGCCAGATCCTAAGCTATGTACGTTAAAATCGACAATGTATGTACTGCACATGCTCGTGGCAGATGTAACGCTACGTAACTTTGATCATATACGTAACTTCAGCATAAATACGAACGAGAGGGTGTGTCTTCCATGCGACACCCGGAATTACGCTGTGTAGGCGGAAGGAGGTATTTAAATCGTACAGTATGGGCCGGGTTAGTCCGTTACGTACGATAATGCCTTGCTCTGAATAGTTAAGGTAGGGTTGGGCAAGCGTAAAACAAGTAAATTACGTAAGAACAAGGGGAGTGGCTAGTACATAAGAGTGGAAATACGCTACGCCAACGAGCATAAATACAACTTAGGTCTGGATCTACCCAGGGCCAGATTATCAATGGGGCTCATGGGACTACAGCCCCAGGCCTCCATCTGATAATAGGCCCCCACACACTGCAGTCTCCAGGCCTTCCACTGCAGCACATAAGGATGAATGTCAGTGACGGACATAATCTTCCAAAACATACTGTACAGTGTGGGCCCTTGATCATTTTCAGCCTCAGGCCCACATGACCCTCAATCCAGCCCTGGATCTACCCCACTAACCCTAATCCTAACCCTAAATCCTTACTCCTATTCTATGTTTAGTGTACCATTTTGGAATCCTATGTCCTACTTTTTACAGAATCTTCAGCCATCATTTAAGTCAATTTGCAATGTCTGGTACCTTCTTTTCTTAACAGTGGCAGGCAATAGCAGGGGCCAATTTGCACCTTGGCAAAACCATGCTGAGTTACAGGGGGAGCCAAATTTAAACCGCGATTCTGAATTTCCCTGCTGGCATTGGGCGGTAGACACTATCAGATGCTGCTGCTCTGCTGAGGGTATATTTCAGATGCATTTCTATAAATATATATGTTCTCCTTAGACCTAGAGCAGTGTGCGCAACTATGCATGTGTGAAGATGTGTCACCGGATAACTGAGAAAATTAAATAAACAAACTAATGATGTAGATTCACTGAAGTATTAATAAAAGCTAAAAAGACAAAAGGTAGCAGCTAAGCAGAATAAATAGAAAGAAAATCAAGAATTGCAAGAGTGAGCGGTATTACACCATGGGCTCTATTTATGGACACCGCATAAATCTGGGGAGTGATAGTGATCCAGGCTTATCATCGCAGCGAGCCTGGACACTTCACTCCCCAGATTTATCAAAACTTACCTTCATCGTGAAGACTCACGATGTCAGGTGAGTGTTTTCCCTGCATCACCAGCGCTTCACTCGTATGTGAAGCGCCGACGATGCAGTAAAATAGTCGCGCATGCGCAGTACACGCACGGCGCATGCGTACTGTTTACCTGCTGTACGGAGCGGTGGCATAAGGAATCAAGCTGATTCCTTAATGCCTTTTTTTTTTATTCTTAGCGATCCCCCTGAACCACCAATGTTTCCCCCCTTTTTATCCACTGAAGCACCAATGACAAGAGGAGATTCAGA
>WWET01001764.1:179488-189857 GCA_011038615.1 Limnodynastes dumerilii | reverse complement strand
TATCTATCTATCTCATATCTATCTATCTCATATCAATCTATTTCTCTATCTCCTATCTGTCTATCTCATATCTATCTATCTCATATCTATCTATCTATCTATCTATCTATCTATCTATCTATCTATCTATCTATCTATCTATCTCATATCTATCTATCTCATATCAATCTATTTCTCTATCTCCTATCTGTCTATCTCATATCTATCTATCTCATATCTATCTATCTATCTATCTATCTATCTATCTATCTATCTATCTATCTAATCAGGAATCACAGTCTAAAAATACCCACAGTTATACCGCGCTATTGACTTTCCATCACCATTGTTACAGTATTTTATGGTCACTAATTAAAGCAGCTGTTTTCAATACAGTTGGATCGATAATATTATTATATTAACCTAACATAAAAAACTTTCATTTGAATACTCAAGTTTATAACACTCAACCGTATCCTGACTACCATCATTGGAAATGCTACTCGCTGGGGAATCGCAAAGAACAGGTGACTCTTATCTTACACGATTGGACACCACCCTGAGATTGTGATCTTCTTGAGAAACAAGTCAAGAAGAGCTTCACTGATCGTTGAATCGCACCCCACTATAGTTGAGCCGCCCCAAGTGATTTATCCAGCACTGGGGCTTTGAAGAAGAGAAATACGGGTAAACATCTCGTCTCTTCATATTACTGCTCTCCTTTTCATATCCAAACCCCCTCACTCTCTTCTTTACAGAAATGTCCATCCACTGAAAGTACTGAAGCTCCACTTTATAGTGATCTCTGCATGTGAGTTTTAACAGTACTATTGAGAAACCAATTACAATGGCTAGCTTATCTCTCCTGTTATATGTACAGTCTAGTTTATTGTAGGTATAGCCATGATTCTGTCCTGTAGTGTATACAGTCACCGCAGGGTAGCACCCAGTGTAGTTTATAGAATAGTGTTTATATGGGCCCCCCATAGCTCAATATAATAGAATTTTTATACAGGCTGTGAATTATAAAGATTTTCCTGGTGAGTTCTTAGAACTAATAATAGAGACATTATTATTATTGAAATATATCTGCTGTTCAAGGCTCCTTTTTTGGATGGTATTAACTGTGGACCATAATCTGTCTATAGCTAGAATCTATATTTTGCTTTATCTGTTGAGAGAAACCAATGGAATAAGGGGTCTATGTAATTCAGATAGAGTCTTAAAAAAGGACAAAAGTGGATGAAAAATCTAATTTGTGCTGTATTTACTGATCTCCCATTTTTGGCACTTTTCATTTTGAGGGATATTTATAAAATTTACAAAAAGTGTTTTCAGAAGTTTAAATACATTTTTGATAGAAAATAAGTCTTCTTCCTGCAGCACTAATCACCAATGCACAAGGAGAGATTACCTACATGCATGTACAGGGGACTGAACGAACATTAGCAAATCCAAGTTTTACCAGCAGCAGAAATCTACGACCAAATTGTGTAAGGGATCCCTAATCACATCTGGAAAGCAAAAGGAATGGTCCCACCACAATGTCACAAATCTCCCATCCCTTTCATTGATCCAGCTTAATCTGTGAAAAATCAGACAGGCTTATTGCGAAGCCACCATGTTATACTTGCCATGCCACCCTACTTTTAAATTTCGGTGTCACGTTAAGCCAATCCTGGCTTTCTACATCATAGCCTCACCGCCGTCGATAAGCATCGATTTTTCAAGGTATAAATTGCTGTGCTTTTCTATAGAAAAAAGCATAAAAAAAAAAAAACAAGCGCAGCATGGTTGTAAGGCTTACCATGCCTGCACTGATAGAACTACAAGGCTCAGCATTGCTGTGCCTTGTATTAATATCAGCGTCAGCGTGTAAAGCCCTAAAACCATGCTGCGCTATAGCTGCTGTTTATAGAAAATTATTCAGTTCAAAATAAACATATATAATATACATTTTGATACATGACAGAAAAAAAAAACAGTTACAATACATAATGTTTCCCCTTAAAATGTTAAATAAACACAAGTGGCCACACTGTTTTCCCAAAAACTAATTGTTATGTTAAGTGTGTTGTTGACAAAAAAAAATATTTAGGACTCAACATTCGTTGAGTCGTCAGTCCTGGGAAGATTTGCTAGTAGTTTCTTCTGTCTTTGAAGTTTATTTTCTCATGTTGATTGTAGATTCTTGTCTGCTAGCTTGTAGACAATGGTCCGGTGCTTGCAGCTGGTCTTTGTCCTCCTATGTCACTTGACCCAACGTCATGCTTCTTCCTCTTCTTGGGCTCTGCTTCTAATGACCATTCAGTCAATAGAGGGCACACTTTTATAGAAATGATTACGTCATTTACATTAGGGGGCTTTAGTGAGCGCTCTAGTGTTTCTTACATCATAATTTCTATAAAAGGGTGCCCTCTATTGACTGAATGGTCATTAGTAGCGGCGCCCCTGAAGATGAAGATGCATGACGTCAGGTCAAGTGACATAGGAGGCCGAAGAAGAGCTGCAAGCACCGGACCATCGTCTACAAGCAAGCTGACAAGAATCTACAATCAACATAAGAAGAAAAACTTCAAAGACAGAAGAAACTACTAGCACATTTTCCCAAGACTGATGACTGCTAAACGGTGAGTCCTAAATATTTTTTATTTTTTATTGCAACACACTTAACATAACAATTCGTTTTTTGGCCACCTGTGTTTATTTAACATTTTAAGGGGAAACATTATGCATTGTAACTGTTTATTTTATTCAGTCATGTATCAAAATGTATATTATATATGTTTATTTTGAACTGTATTTTTTTTTTTGAAACAACAGCTATAGCGCAGCATGGTTTTAAGACTTTACATGCTGACTCTGATATTAATAAAAGGCACAGCAAAGCTACATACTAAGCCTTACATCCATGCTACGCTTGACTTTTTACTGAGAACAACACGTCAAATATATTGGCATGTGTTTTTCTATTCTAGTGTGTCGCTTTCTATTAAAGTGTAACACATTCAAGCACTTTTTTCCAGTGTTTTCTGGACAAACTAAAGGCGATTTAGTAAAATCGCCATTAGTGAATACGGTGATTACTATGTTTTATATGGCAAACAGCTGGACGATTTTTCTCCAGCGATTTTGCCTTGTCGGTTTTGCTAAAGGCTCAAGTCCTGGGACTTTGCCTTTAGTGAAAACGGCTATTGCATAATCCCCGACAAAGTTCCCGGGAATTTGGGCGCTTTTAGCTAAAGCGACCTTAGTATATGAGGACCTAAGAAAGGCAAGATACTCCTCCACGTCAGGATAAAAAGGATGAGTCTGTTGTGGATGACTAAAAAACAAGTTGGCATGTCAAGAAGAACTGTTTTCATGGTCAAGAACAGATTGATATGACAATTAAGGGAAGTTGGCTAAATACAACAAGGGAGGCTTCAGAGAGGGCAAAAAAGCTTCCTCAGCCTTGGGTAAATAATTTCCACTTAAGAGATGCCAATAGGTATGGGTGCCATCAGGGCTTACACCTCCCAGAGCAATCATTTATTTTATTTTATTTTTTTTAATTGCAGCAGGGAAACTATAAACTATATATCTACAAGAAACTATATACATTTATCTATAAACACATTTATTTATCTTAAAAATTTCCTATAAATGTATTTAAAACTTTCTAGAAGGAATTGTGAGGAAACTCAGTGTGACACATTATTATTTTTCAAAATAAAGCACAATACATCTTGTCATCTGTATTTAATATTAGCTTCAAATACCTATGGAAATTTAATATATTAACTCCAGCATTCACTTCCAGCAATTCATAAATCAATTATTACTTCTTTGGATTTTCATTTTAAAGCCCATAATCATTTTTTAAGATATGAATACACATGAGATTCAATGATTCTCAAAGTCATATGATCCCATCAACGTCTCTCAAGAGAAAAGATTCAATATATAACGGCGTATTTTCATTGTGACAGATATGTTTTAAAGGATATGTCTGGTCTAAAGTCATTTTAACTATTCAACGGAATGGTAGATGGCCAGTGGTTAAAACAGTGAATGAATGACATGAGAGTAAAATTGTTGGTTGACGGTGATTCGGAACTGTCATAAATCATCAAAGAGTGAAGATCAAAGTCTCCAAAATGACTGTCCACTGATCAGTGATGTACAATGAGTTTAGAGCACAAATTGGTTATGAAGATATGAATGTTTTTCTTTGAAGTCCCTTTCTCTCCACCACTAGGGTTCTTTGGGAAGAGTTGTGCTCAGGAACTGAGAGGAACAGTTGTTGACGCTTCCTGTCAGAGCATTAGACACAAAACCACAAGGTACATGGTCAAAGGCTGGATCCAGACCAACGCACGTCTTACGGAAGAGAGTGGTCTTTAGTTATGACAGCATAGCGGAGAGTGCACGTCCTCCGCAATCCCCGTTCACGACTTACATCTGCAGAACTGTCATAATGGGCCTTCCCCCACCCCGTTCCCTAATCTAAATGCCTATCTCCGCCTATATGGTGGAGATACAACAGATGTAAAAAGCTGGCCGGCCCCTTTAACGTACCAGCCAGCGTACGTAACTAACATTTCGTACGCTGGCCGGTCCGCTAGCATAGTTGACAGGGGAATTAGACACACAGAGTGCGTAATTCACTTGATGTCCATAGTCCAGGATTTGGGCCATTATCACTAGCCGATCACCAATGAGTCGATATGACAGATTATAGTCATATAGGCTGGCCCTATGCAGTGTGACGCCAGACAACGCACACCAAGGAGGAGCCAAAAGGAAAGAGAAGACTTCAATTGGTAAGTAAGCAGATGTTTCCTTTACACTCTATAATGATACAATATATAGGACGCTCCTGATTTATAGTGATCGGATGACTGACAGGGGTTTATTGTGACAGGTATACAGAGTGTTTATCTCAGTAATAAACATGAGACCTGCAGACAATTTAGACTGCAGGAAAGGACAACAGGCTTATAGACAGGAACAGGGGCAGGAACAGGTTGTATGGTTAATACTGAATAGAGAATGCTGCAGGATAGAAGATGATGCAGCTACAAGCAATATGGTGAACAGGCAGGAAACACTGAACACGGGAACAAACCCGGCTTAAAGGCAAATACAATAAACCCAAATGTTCCAGACCCAGCATAGAACACCACGTCCGGAGCAGATGATTGTACATGAGAGCTTAGGAACACCCTAACTGTACATGACCATCCCTATCCCCGCCCACAACGCTTATCTCCTACGCATGGTTCTTAGGCCAGTCTCGCACGTGGATAAAAATTTCCACGTCGGAGCGTAGCACCCTGCATAATCCGCAGTAGGCCGGATCCAGAACTAAGTTCAACAAGGGACTCACGCAAGTCATTTACGTAAGTCCCCTGTCTAGGAGCATCAGCGCATGA
Organism: Limnodynastes dumerilii; assembly: GCA_011038615.1. Classification (NCBI taxonomy): domain Eukaryota; kingdom Metazoa; phylum Chordata; class Amphibia; order Anura; family Limnodynastidae; genus Limnodynastes; species Limnodynastes dumerilii. The sequence continues at coordinate 184,461 of WWET01001764.1, read as the reverse complement.
GCACAGCAGATGTTCCGCTAGCATACGCAGTTACGTTACGTACGTCTATAGGTATGATGAAGGGGCTGACCCTTCATTTACGAGTGCTGTATCTCCGCCATACAGGCAGGGATAGACATTTAAACGAGGGGTCAGGGGAGGGGAAGCTCCATTGTGACTCAGTCGTAATTATTAAGGTAGCCATCTAGACATAAAATTACTACCGTTAGAGGGGAGTACCGGGAGTGTGCCCTCCCCTCTTTACTGCGTAACTACAGACCCCCGAACGCACATAAAGCATTAAACTGGCCCAATATCATGAACTACTATGACAACCATAGTCATATGGCACATATAGTTTGCAGAGAGACTTTGAAATACACCTCTGAGCTCAGCTTTTTCCTGCAAGATCCTCCTCTCCATCCCTTTACCTTCAAATGCTGAGAGTCTGTGTGTGGTTGGGGGGAGATTTTGAAAAGGTGCTACTGACACTGGACCGGATTCACACTTGCGTGTGACATGTATCCACACCTACTTCTCTGGTCCCCTCCCCTGCCCCGCCCCCCCCCCCCCCCATTTTTAGGTGCCTAATGGCACTTACTAGTGCCATAGACAACCTTAAGTCACTGGGCCTGATCCAGAACAACGCTCTGGAGCAAATTTACGCGTGGCGGAGACGTAAATTCGCGTTTTTGTAAGTACTGCGCATGCGCACCATAGAAAATACACTCAATAGCGTAGCGTAATTGTGAACGTATGGGCCATTCATGCATGCGTCACGTAAATACTTACGTGTGGGTGTGCCAATTTTACATGAGTCAACAATACGTTCGATTTATGTGAAGTAGGCGGGGTTTGTATTTAAAGTGTACAGTATGGGCGTGCTTAGCTGCGTAAATTTGTCTAGCCCATACGTACGTGTGCGTATGACTGCGGTTACGATGGAAAAAGTTAAGGTAGGGTTTGGAAAGCGTATCTTGACCAAATACGTACGTTCAAGGGGTGTGCCGAGGGGAGTGTAACGAATTTACGCGCACGAAAATACGCTACGCGAATAAACAGTGCTGGATCTACCCCACTGTGTGTATTTTGCCTCTTAAAGTGGAAAAATACGCACGGACAATCCCCAGCCCCCCCTCCCAGCCTAATCTACATCCCCCCCACCCACTTTACCTAATTATCCCCAGAGGCTGCAGCAGCACACCTCCTTTCACCTAATAAACTAAGTGCAGTCTTTAAAGACCACACGTAGTTCATCTACGTGCCTAAGGGCTATGTAGATTGAAAAAATTGGTTACTTACACACCTAAGATGCCTCTTCTTCTTGGGTGTGAATCTGGTCCATATACTGTAGGAAGAAAATGAAAAAAAAAATTATATATATATGGTTTTTTTTTCAGATACTTGCTTAAGAAGACCTCATTTGCGGTTAAAAAAAATAAATAAATCTATGTATAATTGTTACTTTAATATAGGTTTACTTGTGTTTCCAAAAAGCTTGAACTACAAAATCCTGTATATCAGCAGCTAATGCCCAACTGTCAGAAGCCCAATTCACTGCTATAAATGTTATTGCTTAACATAATACAAGGGTCACAGGTCCTCCGAGAGGATAACGCATAAAAGCAAAGAATCTTGTGCTTTGTCTAAATCTATTTTCAGCCCGTCTCCAGGGTATGTATTATTTCAATATCCACATATCAGATAATCTGCTCCCTTTCAGAAACAATTTGCTGCTGCCAGGTAGCGAGCGAAAAGATGGATCCGGGGGAGAAGTGTTTAATTCCGAAGTCGTTTCATCGCTGTGAACTTTGCTGCAGAAGCGTTAAGCTGAATGAACTCTTGAAATGTTGTGCCAGCTTAATCTGTCCTTACCACACCTGCTTAAACAGCGCACGCAAAAGCAAGAACAAAAGGGGGCCGCGTCTGTGTGAGAGCATCTTACAGGGACGCGCTGGGCGGAAAGAGGTCGATAAGAAATTACCTTTGTTTGGAAGCAGAGACAATGGGCTTACGGTGGAAAAATCCTGGCAAATGTCACAGGGGGATTTGCTCATTGGAATTCAGCCGCGTATAAAGACAGTACTCACAATATGCACATGTTTTATTGAAATGCAGCTTTAAACATTTGGGCAGCTGGAGCAGAGGTTATTGCAGTGAATGATACAGATCTCTTACTAATTCAGCTGTGAATTGCTCAGGAAATGCAAATGAATCGGAAACTCTATTGGGAAGCTTTGGAGTTTACATGAAGTCAAATTTGCATTTATCTAAGCAGCTCCATAGATCGTATATTGTTAATGCACCTGTATTAAATACAGGCCCAGCAATGGTGGGGAACAAGGGGGGCAGTAGTGACGGGCCACAAGGTTCTGAGGGGCTTATGCAAGCCAATGCTACAGACACTATTAAGGAAGGATGGGGGGCCCCAAAAACATGTGTACCTGGCCCTAAGATTTCTGTTGCCGAGCCTGATGAGATATTAATTTTAATTCTAGGGTAGATATAATTCCTCTTTATCTCCTCTTTCTAATCTCCCTCATCCTTCTCCTCTACTTTTTTCCTTTTATTCTACAGTTTCTCTCTTTCACCTTTTTACCACTTTTTCTCCTCCTCCTCTTCATTCTCCTTCTTTTCCTTCTCCTCTTCTACTTCTACTCCTCCTCCTCTTTCTACTCTTCCTTCTTCTCCAACACCTTCTCCTCCTTCTTCTTTTTCTTCTTGTTCTTCTTCTTATCCTCCTTCTCCCGCTTAACACTGAAGGTAGGCATTTAATATCGCCATTTTGATGGCACTAGAAACCAGTTGCAGTCCCTACTCCGATGGCTGCCTTTAGAAATAAAGGCAAACAAAATTTCCTTTTCGGCTGTCTCTATTTTGAATGTCCGCTTTAGACCTCACTTTAAACTCCTTGGGGCTGATTCAGAGATGCGATTGCGAAAAGATCGCAAATATACGCATCTAAGGTTAAGATCTTAGCAGGTTACAGCCCACTGCATAAACAGTCACTCCCCTTGCAAACAGCGGTGGATCTTAAAGTTAGACCACCATTGACTAACCCTAACTCTGCGCTGTCAGTTGAGATCTTAAGAAATGTAGTAGCGTATATTTAAGATCCTAAGTGTCAGCCCGCGCCCACTTTCCCTCATTTCCCTGCCTCCCCCGCCCATTTCCATGCAAATCCTTAAGATCTTAAAGAATCGCAGCACTTAAGATCTTAAGTGCTTGCAATCGATTCAAACTTACGCTCTTAGCGAATTTACGCTCCTAACCGCTACGTACATGGCGTTGCACTATTACTACGCATGCGCAGTAATGCAAATTTTCTAAGATCCTAAATATACGCTCCTAAGTGCCGTGGAAATCGTATCTCTGAATCAGCCCCCTTATCCTCACCTTAAGGCCATCTCCTCATTCACTGCTCCCTATCTCTCTTCCCTCATCAACATGCACACCCCTTCCCGCCCTCTCCGTTCTGCTAACAAGTGCTATCTGACCTCACTGATCACCACATCTCATGCCCGTATCCAGGACTTCTCCCGTGCTGCACCTCTGCACTGGAATGACCTCCCTTCTTCAGTCAAACTCTCCCCCACATTGCAGGTCTTCAAGCGTTCACTCAAAAACGCACCTGTTTAGGCTAGCCTACCCCTCTTCCATTTAACATCCTCACTGCATCCTACATCTATCCCTTTTTTTAACTTCTTTCCCCTGTTCCTCCGCTCACACCTGCAATCCACTTCCTTCCTCCTCCTTATGTCTTCTGTTAATTCATCCCTCCCACTTATTGTGTTAGCTCATGTGAGCAGGGCCCTCCATCCTAGTGTAATACCCTCCTCCACCACTCCCCCCTCACTTCCAACCCTCTTGTTCCCCTGCTATGCCTCATCGAGATAGGGTCACTCTTAGAAAGGACCTACACCCCTTGAAACATTGGTTAGCAGTGCAGTCATTTGGATGCATATACTGTATGCATCCAAATGACTTTTATCTTGTTTTAATACATCTTCTTACAAACTGATTTTAACAGCCACAACAGAAAAGAAAACAAATTCTGCTAAAAATGTTTTGGGTTCTACTGTTTTGGAATGCTGATCCACACTGATTCAGAGTAAAGAGTGAACCAGATGAATGCTGGACTATCACTATGCGCATATCTACAACCAAAATTTGTGCCAGTTTAGACTTAGTCTGGAAATAAGACACCTTGGGCCTGATCCAGACCCACGGCCGCCCAGGGAATTACGGCCGGCTCAGCAATTTCCCCATTTTGAAGGTTGCGCACAACCTTCATACTGCGGCGTAATATAGTTACGGCCACCGGCTTTTTACAAAAAGGGGGCTTTCAAATTAGGGAACGGGGTGAAGGAAGATCCATTACGATCAGCAATGCAGCCGAAAGGCCGTAGAGCTGATCGTAATAGTTAGGGCAGGAATTAGGACACGTGAGTGTCCAGGCTTCTGCCCGCCAGTGGGGAGTGCACGGGACGATGACGGCCGTACAGACCTCGGGTGGCCGCAAGGCGCCAGTAGGTCTGGACCAGGCCCCTTGTGATTGAAGGGCTGTTGCTGGGAATTACAAGTTCAGTGGGATAACTACTGTGGGTGCAGGGGTTTATTCACCTCGGTGCCCCCTTACCATAAGAACCCTTTGCAACCATGACAATTATGCCACAAGATGAAGGGAATCTGTCCCTTCTAACGATAACTTAATAATCTGTCCTGGACAGATGTTGGTCCATCCCATATTTATCATTATCTCTGCTTTTTCTCTACTGTCTCCTCCACAAATTCAGTTTGCATAGAGAAAAGCTGAAAAACCATTAACTGATCTACTACCTTCTTACAATGGGCCTGATCCTGAATAACGCCCGCCGCCCTGGATCGGGCGTCCGTAGCAGCGCCGTAGGGAAGCTGGAGGGGACGTCCCCCAGCGTCCCTACGTACAGGTTTATGTAGGTGGGCGGGGGGAACTTGTTAAATGAGGGTGGGAG
>WWET01001764.1:94287-114883 GCA_011038615.1 Limnodynastes dumerilii | reverse complement strand
CCCCCCGCCCCCCCCCCCCCCGTTCCAATGCCACTGCTAGTATCAGTAACAAAAAACACAAGGCCGCGCTTCTAATCACATATATGAAATGTGTGCTAGTGTATATATAAATGGAGAAGTGCAGCCAAGGACCAAAACGATGTTAGCTAAGCTCATTGCCCACATAATCCCCTTCATGTGTCCCCAGCCTCCAAATAATCCCCTTCATGTCTCCTCAGTTTCCAATAATCCCCTTCATGTCTCCCCTCAGCCTCCAAATAATTGCCCTCATGTCTCCCCTCAGTTTCCAAATAATCCCCCTCATGTCTCCCCAGTTTCCAATAATCCCCCGCATGTCTCCCCTCAGCCTCCCTTTGTTACATCTGTGATTGGCTCTGGATAGGAGGGCACTTGCTTGGGCCCCGCCCCTTACTATACACTAACCACGTGTGTCCCCCCCCTTCATTCAGCACGTCCCTCAGAACACAAGCCGCCACCGCTGCTCGAGTTGCGTTCAGATTTGATTCACCCGTGACTGCGCGCTCTCAGTGCAAAATCACTCAGGTAAACGTCACGTCAGCTGGTGTACACTCACCTCCGGATCATGTCCACTGAAAACTGGGCGGTCTTAAAGATAACAACGACCTAGTATAGAGGCAAAGTTGTGTTTGTTTTGCATTCAACTACTTTCATCACAAAATACTGCAAAATAGTCTCTGCTCAACTAAAGAAGAAGAATAAACAGAACAAAAAAAAAACCTTCTCGTTTTAGCCTCAATTCTTTCCCTGTTAAGTTTCAGAAACTAAAAAAAGAATATAAAGATTTCAATTCCATTTGCTCACATCTGCCGTGTGCCTGCATAGGGATAAGCTCAGAAGCCCCTTCTCCTATCTTCCCCGGATACAGGCATATACATACCGTACATTGTTTTGCAGCACAGAAATCCTGAACTTAGGGGTAAAATAAACAAAACCAAAACACAGACCTATAAAGAGACGATCAGACGGTACAAACAGCAGGATGGGTTTTGCTGTAATAACAATTCAGATTTTTCCTATCACTGCAATAAAGAAAAACCCACAAAAAATGAAATCATTTCTTGGGAACAGATTAGAAAAATAATCAGCTTAAAAATGACAAATAATTGTTCCGTCTAATGAGTGTGAGCAGTCTACCAATGCCGTCTTTTGCTAGCACCTATGACAGCTCATGCATGAAGATGTAATTACATTGCTCTCTATGGTGGATGGAGTTTCTATGGAGTGACAGGTGCATCTTCACTGCACAGAACAAGACGGAGATTCTTACCATCCAAATCTCGCTAGCTAACGCTGATGAAGATAAAACGACTACAAGTATCTCATTACTGGTCCATGAAAGAGCCATTACATCTTCCTTCTCCTCTAATTGCTTCTGAGGAGGCATTTTGTGACTAGTCTTTATGGCTTTGTCAGACTTTAGGGCTTGTCACTGTTAAAAAATGACGTTTGATCAGCGAGTTCCCTGGGGGACCTCCACCTGCTGCCGCAACTTGAAAGCACATTCACGGAAAACGAAGAAACAGAAAGAGGCTTTATAGCGGCAGCCGGGCAAAGTATTCCCCGTTTTATGTATAAACAAGCGGACTGGCAATGAAAGGGATTTCCATGAATATTTCAGCACTTTCTTCATCGTTCTTTATGATAGGATTAGAGAGGGTATTAGGATAAATGCAGCTATATGTAATGACAAGAGGGAAATATAGGCTCAAGAATACACCCGTGTGGTGCAAAATCATGTAAGAGGGAGGAGCATTTTAGCAGGCAACTAAGAAACAGCCACTGCAAAACTAGGAGTAGCCTTGCTTGCAAGAGGTGTGGCTATCAACTACAGAGGGAGGATCAAATGCTAGAGAGGTGTGGCTATCCACTACAAGAGGAGGGTCAAACACAAATGAGGTGTGGTCATCTACACAAGAGGGAGGGGCAGGCACAACAGACATGGCCAACCACTAGAGGTTGCAGGATGAACCTAACTCATTTTATTGAGAGTAAGGGAAAATCAAGTGTAGAACTGAGCAAAACCCTGCTCAGCTGCAAGGGAAGACGTGTAGCAGTGAAAACATTGTTAGAGTTGAGAGGTGACGTTTTATAGCTAAACTCTAATTTAAAGAATAAACATAAGGTTATGCTGTATGGGAGTTCTATGTGCAAAAGCTAACTATTTGATGCAAAAGAATTAAAATAATTTTCACAACTCGATGAAGTAGTTCATGGCTCCGTCCATCTGTGTTTCGACTGATCAATTTGCGGAAATGAAGCGTCAACTGCTGTCAGTTTACGTCTGTTTCCAATGAAACAGCATTGTTCGAGCAGCCTAAAGTAATCCTTCCCTAAACGTAACCCTCCCCTCTCCGCAGCCTAACCGTAATCATCTCATCTCTATAGCCTAACCTTACCCCTAACCATCCTTGTCCTGCAGCTTAACCTTAACCCTTACCTGACCCTAACCTGACCCTAACCAAAACAGGTATCATGTTGAATTAAGACCATTCAACATGGTACCTGTTACAGGATTGCAGTTTCAGCATTTAAAAAGTGCTTGCATTGACACAGCCGCAATTAAAATTTTTACATCAGATCCTTAGTAGTTTTCCTTAGTATTGCATCGACAGCAGGGTATCTGCTGGATTTTGGTAGCAGGTGATCACAATTTTGGGCAGGTTTATCTCCATTGCTACTACCGTATAAATGTTAAAAAGTGCAGGTCCAGAGCGAAAATACCATAACAGGGGAGAGCTCCTTGTCTGAATGTGATCATCTGTTGCCGACAAAGTACTCCTCTTCTTCACTGCTGGGTTGTGTTCTGCCGCTGGGTCCACATTGTCTCCTCCGCTGAACTGGTGCAATGGTCAATAGTTTGCAGGAGTTTATCCTAGTAGTTACTAGCTGCTGTTCTCCGTTGCCGCCCCAGTTCCCTCAGTTCCACAGCAGGGCATGCTTAGCAATAGATAAACAAAGCAAGTGCCTCTATGGTGCAGACACGGAAGATATTCTTGACCATATGATAGATGTAAAAAGATTACTTACAAATGATGTGGACAATTAAAAAAACAAATGTCATAAGCGCTTAATTTAAAGGATGAATGTGGATCAGCCCATAGAGGGGGTCTTTTCAAGGTGGTAATAACCATAATTTATGAAAATGTATTGCGGAGTACATTTATTAACCGGATAACCAATCAAAACTTATGGGAATATATGAAAAAAATCCAGATCAGCGCTAAATAAATATAAATAAAATAGGTATTTATTGTATGCAAGTTAAAATTATGTAATAATACACATGAGTGAACTGATAGTCACATTTAGAATCCTGTAGACATGTGAGATTTTAGTATACAATAATATCACATATAATGCATATAATGCAAATGGACAGCCAACATACAGATGTACAGAGATAACAATTCCTATAAAACCGGGTGACTGATAGTCTTTGGGGACAGACAACGATGTTTAATAATGCCCCGCACTTAATAGTGTTTTAGGTGCAGGATTAAGGTATTTGAATGTAAACGTAGTCCTTGGTAACTACTAGCCAGCTGAACTATGGAGATCAATTACTCACTCAGACCACAAACGTGGTGTTGCTTGATCCTTTGCGCTGCAGTGAGCGCAGCGGCATCCCCGGCCACAACCAGCTCTGCAGCGCGGGGGGGTGCAGGCTTCTAAGAGAAGTCTCCACCCCCCTGCAAAAAGGGGTGGGGTTTACAGACACCGGGGCCCACCGGGGATTCCCCCAGCTCCCCGGTGGGCCAGTCCGACGCTGTTTATAAGTTACTTGTTTCACACAGTAAAATAGTAGTTTTATATTGAAGGAACAGATCTAATAGTAATAGCACCATACAATGCATTAGTAGAGCATGAGCACATTACACAATGTACAGAGCTTGTGTCAGTGCATAAACACTGTTGTATTTGTAATGGCCCATTCACCATTCCCACCTGCTTTCCTAATACAGCTCAGGCCAGGACCATCTTCCTCCATGTCATTCCAGATCACATGGCCGCTAAGCCACGTCCCTTTCGCGGTACCCGCTAAGCCACGCCGATTTTTGCATTTTCTAATTTTTTTGCTCATTTTTCAATATTTTTTTTATTTTTCAATCTGGGGGGTTTCTGGGCAACCAGAAACCCCCATGGGTGCGCCACTGGGGAGTGCACAGCCCGTATACTCGCCGCTATCGGTAAGAAATCTGGACACTTACGTATCCAGATTCCTACCTTAAATTTTACGATCACATATTGCGCCCTTATGACCGCACACCTGATCGTAACAGGGATTCCTTTACCCCGTCCCCTCATTAGCATGTCTCTCACCGCCTTCTCAGCGGAGATACAACATGCGTGATGGGGGAGCAAAGGCCCCTTTTCATAAAAGCCGACAACGACGGAAAAACAGTTGTGGTCATGCGCACAACCTTCAAACAAGGGGAATTACGTACGTAATTCCCCTCTCCAATGTAGCCGTGGATCGGGGCCATACTGCATAAAGGGAACCGTAATTTACTTAGCGGAGTTAAGATAATTCAACACCCTTTTGCTGCGATGCTCGGAACACCGAGACTGCATCCAATTATAACTATTGTGCATTTGAATATGTTTGTTTTCAGTCCATACACATTACGTAAAACTGCAAAATCCGACCTTCTGGGCCGATGAAGAGTTCTGCATATTTTTGTTGGTAAAAGTTGTTTATAACAGGAATCCGGGATCCGAATCCTTGTCTTTATTAGAGACTTTGAAAAAGCTGATGTTTGGGTTTGTCGCTGCCCACGGATTGGACATTGTTTTATGTTCTTGTGATGCACAAAGGTTTGACTGAAACAATCCCCCGTATGTGTTATCACCGCCGCTAGTACATAACTCGCATTTATTAAACTTGTGTTTTGAATTAAGGGCCACAAACATAATGGTACAGAAATCAAGGCATGTGCAATGTTTGTGTCTGAATACAGCCGGGTATTGAGCAGAATATTTGTTTTTATGGCTGATTACTTACAGATGATCATTATCTCGGCGTGCTGCTCTCCAAACTCAAGCTCTCTAAATGATCACAACTAATGAATAACCTTGACTGTATTGTTCGAATGTACTGAATCTGGGAAATATATGTCAAGCGTTACATTGCCACAATAACATTTCTTCTAGATAAAAAGAATAATGAGAAGCAAATAAAAAAATTTCAATACTGAAAAATAAATAAAAATTGTTATTAAAAATATATATTCTGACAGCAAAGCGTTCTGGAGAATGTCATTTTAAAGTCAGTTTACGGATTAACCTTTATATATTTATACAGCGTACCTACATATTATTTGAAGGAGGTCCTTACAGAGCATTTTGAGTAATTCAGCTTGCCTCTCCATATTGGATCACCTTATATTTCATTCTAAGTGGTACATAAAAGAGCACTTACAGCTGCTATTTTCCATGAATATGCATTAAAATCTGTGGATTACTGAGCTGAATAATATACCTGAATTAAATGAAGTGTTTATACTTTGAGTGTGTCCATCATTTCTTATTTTATTCCCAATGCACAAGTTACAAGCTTAGAGAAGAGATGCTCAACAGCAGTAAGTAAACATGCTGTGTCTAAATGCTCCGTGTGGATTGGTGGAAAAATATACAGGGGCAGGACCCATGATGTCACAGTTACTAAAGTGACTGCAAACCTCTTCCATTTCTTCGTCAGATACAGATTGATACAGTATTCTTTTTCAGATATAGTTTTGTTTTTTTTAATTATTATTATTATTATTATTATTATTATTAATGATTATTTATATAGTGCCACAAATAGTCTGCAGCGCTTTACAGGGAACATTAGACATTCACATCAGTCCCTGACCCTATTGGAGCTACATACTAAGGTCCCTAAAACATTCATACATAAGTGTTAAATTAGTAAGCAGCCAGTTAACCTACCAGCATGTTTTTGGTGTGTGGAAAGAAACTGGAGCACCCAAAGAAAACCCACACAGACACAGGGAGAACAAACAAACTCCACACACAGATAAGGCCTAGTCTGGGAATGAAACTCATGACCTCAGTGCTGTGAGGCACAAGTGCTACTCACCGAGCCACCGTGCTCATACACTGCTGATGAAGTTGGACACAGTATTATTCTTCTCCTTCTCCACACACAGATAAGGCCTAATCCGGGAATGGAACTTATGACATCAGCGCTGTAAGGCACAAGTGCTACTCACTGAGCCACCAATCATACACTGCTGGTGAAGTCTGATACAGTCTTCTCCTTTTTCTTCTTCTTCTTCTTCTTCTTCTTCTTCTTCTTCTTCTTCTTCTCCTCCTCCTTCTCCTTCTCCTCCTCCTTCTTCTTCTTCTTCCTCTTCTTCTCCTCCTCCTCTTCCTTCTTTTTCTTCTTCTTCCTCTTATTTTCCTTCTCCTTCACCTTCTTTTTCTTCTTCTTCTCCTTCTCCTTCTTCTTCTTGTTCTTCTTCTTCTTCAGATATAGTCTAATACAGTTTGATACAGTCTTCTTCTATGTCTGATACAGTTTGATGACTGCCTAGATGTGTCAACCTAGATGTGACCGTTACACAGTTTATAATAATTAAACCCGATCAGGGGCGTTGTCATTGTACAGACCCATTCCATTAGGTACAAAATACTCTGCTCCTGAGCTTCCAACAATCAGTTACTGGATTGGGAAAACAGTTTTTCAAATATCATTTACTACATTGAAACCAGGTGAGTGACAGATTGGCGTTTTCTGTATCTAATGGAAGGGGTCTGATTGTATAGGAAAAAATCTTCAAATAATTTACCTGTTTTAAGAAGAAAAGTAATAGCAGAACTCACAAATTATAAAACAGTTGGAAATATAAAGGAACATTTTTGTTAATTGTTATTTGGGTTATTAATAGCTGGCCCGTCCACTTGACAAAGACTTCCCAACGTGCTCCATTCCACTAGGTACAAAATAGTCTGTTCCTGATTTTCCAGCTGTCAGTTACTATGGTAACCACCTTTGTTGAAAAGAAAAACATTTTTCAAACTTCAGTTAATTCGTTAATATCAGGTGAGTGACAGCTGGAAGTTCAGGAGCGGAGTATTGTGTACCTGGCAGAATGGGTCCTATTGGAGGGTCTGCTGACATCTTCTATAGGTTTATTCCTTGAGCTGTGATACCTTAATCCTGTGATTATAGGGAGAAAGTTCAAAGTGGATGTGATGAAAACAGAATATTTATGGTAGATAGGGGCCATGTGTCTTACCCAGTATACCTATAATTTTTATTTTTTAAACCATAATGGTCCTAGACCCTATTTTATCCTCAGATTTGTTTAAGGTTTAGGATATCTTTATGTTATGCCAATCATGTTTAAGTTGTTTTTCTGTATTAGCTTCCACCACCTCTGATCGGATCGGATGTTATTTGGGCCTCTTTGCAATCAGCAACAAAAACGCAACATCCAACAAGGTCCGAAAGCCCAAATGATGGAGAACGGGGTGGTCAGGAGGAGTCCATGCAAATGGATCATGCAGAGAGCCCTTCCCACCAAGGAGGTCGGGGTAACCTGTTATCTTCTTCAAAGCACACAGTGACAGTGACAGTAGTCTTTATTCTGTGTCCAGCCGGATCATAAGAGCCTTCCTCTGGTCGGAGCTGTAGATAGAGTGTCTGCCGGCCAGCACTGATCAGAGGGGGGTTTCTGTGTACTCATAAACCCCCCCCTACATACAACATATTCTAAGATCAATATTAAGTACTTCAACCCATTGACTTATGATTATGGACCGGATCCAGATTTAATATCGTCAGGGATTTACGCACGCAAGGTGCGCCCTCCAGATGTTACGCTAGGATTACTATAGTTCCGTCCGATGGGCTGTGCTACCGTCCGATTTGCGTAAGCTGCCATAAAGCCCGCACGACAGAGGGGAGTGACAGGGGGTGTGCACTCCCCTCTATCTCGCGTAATTTCAGACCCCTGCGCGCACGGAAAGCACGCGGGGGTCTGGATCCGGTCCAATATCACTAAAATAATCTTATTCTAATAACACACACCTAAAAAGACACTATCAGATGAGGTCCGATGCAGAATTCCTTTGTACTGCGCTTTTCGTACGGAAGTAGCCTGTCATTATTAATTCTGGATCAGGCCTGTAATGGCCAAGTGGTTCTTATCTGCTGTCACATTCTTCCTTTCTATGTAAATTTAAGGTAACTCCTGGGTGACGGAAGTCCATCCATGTGAATGGGAGCAATTCATATTAATTAGCAGTAAGTTCTTAAGATGGAAAACCCATTAAACGCAGTCCTGACTAACAAGCTTTCTTGCATTAACTAATTTCATCTCAATGGCAAAAATAATAAAAGGGAAAAAGAAAACTTCAATTATTTCCTATAAAACCATTGTTTTACTTTGACTTTACAGACACTTTCATCCAACTTTCTCAATCAAAATTTTAATTGAGGATTAGTTTGAAATGTTGGTCACTTCTCATTAGGGTAACGGAACGTTGTGCGCAGGAAGAAGCGCATTTCCTGAGAAGACGGTGTCAGGTCTAATTCTCGCTCGCTGGAAATTCGCAGGTTGTGCTATGATGCCTCCCTTAATCATTAAAATGGAAAATGCCGAGACTGTTTAAATTGTGTTGTTTCATACAGCAGATCCACTTTATTTCTAGCCATAGAAAGGTTTTCATTACGTAGGCATTAAATTCACGTTCCTCAACAAAAGAATTGAGGAAGACTCACATGAATAAATCCCATCTCTTAATACAATATATTTCCTGTCCACATAGAACATTACTAAGAAATACCAGCAGAATACTGTCCCATAAGCCAAAATTCACTATGGATCTAAAACAAATTCACTCTAAATTTAACAAACTTGCTGCAAGGTATCGGGTAGTGGCAGTTCCGTAACTAGGAGTGGGCGATAAATGGCGAATGCACAGGGGGCAAAATCAAAGGAGGGGATTCCAGTAAGTTCATTTTTAAGGTTAAACTGGTAATTAATTCATTGTTGGGGGTGCCGTTTTCCATTTTTGCCCCTGGTGCTAAAATTTCTAGTTACGGCTCTGGGTAGGGGGCCATCAAACGATGATTGTTAATTAACTGCAAATTTGTCACATTATTCCAGGCATGAAATAGATATGAGCTGCTGCTATTATATCGCATGGAAAATGATTTTCTAGGTTGCATAAAGGGTCAGATTCTAAGCTTCTAATTTTGCTAAATTGCTGTTCATTCCAGACATGATTGGGGCGATCTACAGGTGAACGAATGGCTGATGCCAGCTGAGAGTGCACAGTCACGGCCGATTCAGATCTGAGCGCAACTCGAGTGGTGGCGGCTTGCGTTCTGAGGGGCGTGGTGATGTAGTGAAGGGGTGGAGGGACATAGTCAATGTACAGTAAGGGGCGGGGCCCAAGCAAGTGCCCCACCCCCCGATCCAGAGCCAATCACAGACATAACAAAGGGCTGTTTACATCAATACACCAGCCCTAGGTCATGTCTAAGTCCAGCCGGTGACCTTCTGCCACCTATATCACACCATTCAGTAAGGATGTGACACTTTAAACACATTACAAAGGGTCAGAAATCGCTGCCGCTGTATTATAACTGTGTCACATCATTTCTACACACAGGAAGAAAGAAAATCAATTTTCATGCTTTTAAAAAATGAAAATAACTGAAAATTATTTTGTGATATTTACATGCTGACAGAGATGCTCCCATTCATCAGAACCTCAGTTTACAGTCGGCATTACACTGTACAGCCCTACTCATTCGCAACCTACTTGGACATGTAGTCTCCATGCGCTTAGCTGATGTGTGCCCTACGGTACGCGTCTTACTTTCAATTCAAAGGACCCTGCTGTATGCACTTTTACTACCGCATCTATGGCATGGGGCATACAAGGAAAATTGTGTGTGTCTGTGGATCAGCACTTTCTGCTTTGGCGCCCCTTTTGTGGGTGTGATTATACAAATTTTGGTTGAAGCAGGGAATTGTGGGACACAACATCAATTATATCTATGTGTAGATTGGGGCAATAGGTCAACGTTGCTCAGAGTCCTAGGAACTGATTGTGAACTTAAATAAATATACGCACGTGAAAAATCTGCAATAGCGATTCAGAGAAAAGAAAGAACCCAATTAACCACTCCCCCTGTGTCGGGAGGAAAACGTAAGAACATAAGTCTTTCCTGCGTATAATTAGGTATGTGCAGACTTTATTAGCTGTGAATCGGATGTGTGTTTAGGTGCTTAAAATTGCTTATGATTCAAAGATACGAAACTAAATGCACTGATTAGGCTTTGGAAAAATAACATTTAAAAAAACAAAAAAACAAAAGCATTTAAAATATTTAAATAACACAAACAACCAATACAGTTAAATAAAAGTAAATGTTATGGTGTTTGTTCACAAAACTAAAAGTAAATAAAAAATAAAAAAAATAAAAAACCTTTACAAACTAAAGTCTTGCATAAAATGTAAAATCAGCATAGGATTAAATAAACAAGCCTTTATTTGTGCTATGTTGCATTGTGGGTGGTGAGTGGAATTAAAAATAAAGATCAAGATCATAAAACAATTTGTCTAATACAGTTTCCTGGCATTATTTGATGTCATGAATCTATACATTAACCTCTACATACTAAGCTACATGTATACAACTTTAACTAAATAACTATATAAAATTAAATAAATTAAATCCGGACAGACCTCATTTCCTCAGTAGCAATTGTTTCGTAACTTTCTAGAAGTTAATATGACAACCTGCAGTTGGCCAATGTTTTATTGTCTGTTAAAGGACAAGTAGTCATATGTCAGACTGCTCTGATTGTTTCTGTCGTGTACTTTAGATGATGGAAATATACTTTTTCAGATGTATTTTATTCAGTTTTCATTTTAATATTAAATCAGCTTCAATCCGCTGACTGCCTGAAATGCCTGAGACGTGTGAGGATTGAAGTGATTGGCAAAAGAGGTGAATAGTGAATACCGACCTATAAACTATCCCTCTGTTTAAAAATGTCTGGCTTTTTACTAGAGATGAGTGGTTTAGATACAGAGGAATCCAACAGAAACAGAATTTGAATGACCCGAGTGGCCTAGCGTCAAATTTGTATCCTGATTCGAGAAAAAACAGGATTTCAGCCAAAATGTTAGCTCTCAAAGTAGGTTTTTTTTGCATTATAAAAAGCCTTGGGATCTCAGCAGTCAGATGGGCACATTTTGGAGAGCGAGATGGAAGTTTCCAATTATTCCAATAATTAATCCTCTTGTTCAACAAGGTACAAAGGGGAATGTTGGAATTGGGTGGGTGTTGGAGGGACATGGAGCAGCTTGTTAGGAATTTGAAAGAGGCAGGGGTATCCCAAACTGATACATTTATGTTAGGTAGGACTTGGAAGGACATGGTGGGGGCTGGAGGGTTTTGGCAGGATTACGTAGGAGGAGATGCAGGTGCAGGTCCAGCCGGACCTATTTTGGAAATGATACAAACGTCAGATGAATGATGTCTGTATCATTGTTTGAAGCTACCTGGAATGAAAAAAATTCCATTGGGAATAAAAACCTATTTCCCCTTTTCCAATAGCTACAGGCTGCGGTGGTTGTTGTGGGTAGATTAGGGTTAGGCTGCAGTGGGTAAAAGGTTAGGGTTAGGCTGCGGCAACTGCGGAGGGTATAAGGTTAGAGTTAGGACTTAAGGGGTAGGTTATGGTAAGGCTGAGGGGCGTGGAGGTTTAGGGTTAGAGCTGAAGAAAGTCAAGGTTAGGGTTAGGCTGCAGGAAATAGAAGGTTAGGAGAGGGTTAAGGGTAGGGTTAGACTCCAGGCGTCATATCACTGCCGATTTGTACAATGGAACCTGCCGGCAATTTCTATCTGATGGTCTTTCGGAAAAAGAGACTTCAGTGGGGCTTGGTGGGAGATGGAGGAGAAGCTTGTTAGGTATTTCTGAAGGTTATACATATATGGATATATCATTTATTATATTTCACTAACAGGGTGCAGCACATGAATTCTTTTTGCCTGGTGCGGTTTGGGCTGTCATAAGTGCATAGAATTATTGTGCTTTGTTGTGGTTCAGCAATATTGCAGAGCGACTGTCTGTCAGCCACAAACGTTTAAAATGTGTGATTGCATAAGCGCCAAAACAGGACAAACTCGGTCATTTTTGCCTGTCCAGGCCTCCGCAATTATTTTCCTGGTGCACTTTATAGCGCTGTCATCTGTGCATTGAATTACTGTGTTTTATTGTGGTTCTTTCACATTTATGTACTATTGTCTGTCAACCACAATATTTTTAGTGCACATTATTGTGTGTGATAGCTGCTGTTTTCTGACAATCCTGTTGCAGGTCCGCTGTAGTCAATGACATTCGTAATTCATATATTTCTTCCCTATGAGTTTGGACGTACATAATATTATATTTAAAGGCACATATGTCTGCTTTTTCAATATTGTCCTGTCCTGGTCAGCACCTGTGACTCTCTGTGTGCTTGGAAAGTTTAAATTCCAGAATGCTTTCACTGCTTGGGCAAAGTTGATACCGGGTAAAGCATTACGGGCCTGGGGGTTTCACAACCCCTGGAGAGCCACAGGTTGGCTAGCAAGTCTGCAGAAGTATATTACATTCTTTTTGTACTAGCCAGGAGGACAGTGGCCTGATCCAGACTTAAGTGTGAAAATCTGCAAGTTAAAAATTTGCCTGACCCTGCCCATACTGTACGATTACACAGTTCACCTGGATATGGGCCAGTGTGATAATTTGGGAATTCCCTTTTTCTTTTTTTGTCAGGTTTTGTTTGACTGAAGATTTATTGGCAAGTGTTATTATTATTATTCCTTCTATGTCTACTTCTAAGGAATTATACAATAGTGCTTGTCTGTTCTCTTGTCTGTGACTATCCTCTTGTCTGTGTCTATCCTCTTGTCTATATCCATCCTCTTGTCCATGTCTATCCTCTTGTCTATGCCTATCCTCTTGTCTATTCCACATCTTCTTGTCTATGTCTATCCTCTTGTCTATTATGTCCTCTTGTCTATGTCTATATATCTTGTCTAAGTCCATCTTCTTGTCTATGTCTATCCTCTTGTCTATGTCTATCCTCTTGTTTATGTCCATTCTCCTGTCTATGTCTATCCTCTTGTCTATGTCCATCCTCTTTTCTATGTCCATCCTCTTGTCTATGTCCATCCTTTTGTCTATGTCCATCCTCTTGTCTATATATATCCTCTTGTTTATGTCTATACTCTTCTCTATGTCTGTCCTCTTCTCCATGTCTATCCTCTTGTCTATGTCTATCCTCTTGTCTATTCTGTCGACTTGTCTATGTCAATCCTCTTGTCTAAGTCCATCCTCTTGTCTATGTCTATCCCCTTGTCTATATCTATCCTCTTGTCTATGTCCATTCTCCTGTCTATGTCTATCTTCTTGTCTATATCTGTCCTCTTGCTTATGTCCATTCTCCTGTCTATGTCTATCTTCTTGTCTATGTCTATCCTCTTGTCTATGTCTATCCTCTTGTCTATGTCCATTCTCCTGTCCATGTCTATCCTTTTGTCTATGTCCATTCTCCTGTCTATGTCTATCCTCTTGTCTATGTCTATCCTCTTGTCTATGTCTATCCTCTTGTCTATATCTATCCTCTTGTTTATGTTCATTCTCCTGTCTATGTCTTTCTTCTTGTCTATGTTTATCCTCTTGTCTATGAGAAGGTCAGTTGAAAACTATACACCATATTTGATGGCTCGTTTTAGACTTATTTTTGTACTGCATTCAATTCCTTTCTATTCAATTCTATTATTCATTCTGAGCACAAATCTACACACGATGTACAAAGATCTACACGGTGTATACAATGTACAAAGATCTACACGGTGTATACAATGTACAAAGATCTACACGATGTATACAACTGTACAAAGATCTACACGGTGTATACAATGTATAAAGATCTACACGGTGTATACAATGTACAAAGATCTACACGGTGCATACAACTGTACAAAGATCTACACGGTGTATACAATGTACAATGATCTACACGGTGCATACAACTGTACAAAGATCTACACGGTGTATACAATGTACAAAGATCTACACGGTGTATACACCTGTACAAAGATCTACACGGTGTATGCAATGTACAAAGATCTACACGGTGTATACAATGTACAAAGATCTACACGGTGTATACAACTGTACACTTTGAGCCGAAAGCTCAACTATGGCCGACAGTGGACTTACTCAAGTTATTTGCCTAAGTACCCTATCTGGGAACTTTTGCATATGCGCACGCCAGATGTTCCACGTGCGTAAGACCCTTCAGTTACGATGGCTGTATATATGGAAGGTATAGCCATGTAAATGAGGAGTTGGGGCGGGGGAAGTCGTAAAAGTTAAGGTAGGAATCGGGACGCGTAACTACGTAACTGGAGCGTAACTAAGAACCCTCGCACGCACCTAAAGCATTGTGGAAGGTCACCCCTGGACTTAGACAGGACCTGGGGCTGGTGTAAATGTGGTGATGTAATCAGCCCTTTGTTATGTCTGTGATCGGCTCTGGATCGGGGGCACTTGCTTTGGACCAACCCCTTACTGCACATTGACTACGTCCTCCACCCCTTCCCTTCATCACCACACCCCTCAGAACACAAGCCGCCACCTCTTGAGCGGTGCTCAGATCTGTATCGCCCGTGACTGCGCACTCTTCAGTTCTGAGCATGTGCAGTAGAGAATTACATTGGCTGGCGTACATTCACCTCTTGTTCAGCCCAATTTCTACTTTTAACTTCAAGAGAATATTCAGTACACATCATCTTGTTGTCTATGAGGATGTCATAATACTGTACAGCTCTTCCCAATATCTTAAATCTTGCATGTTTTTTTTTTTTTTTACTGTATTCTTTTAGATTCATTCTATATTTTTAATGGCTACTTTATCTGTATGAAGTTCAAGGTGAGTGCAATAGCGTACAGCAGATTTTCTATGAGGATCATTTATTTTCCAGTGTTTCTGGCTCTAGTCTTGCCTAGTTTTGTACATCTGTAGTTTTTACTATCTCTCACAGGGACGTTAGAGGGGGAGCAACCACCCAGTATTAACTGAAGAGCTTCAGATAGTCAGAAGCAGCCTGTAGTTTACAGATTTAAGTGGAAGTATGGGGGGGGGGTGAATAGGTGCACATTGCGCCTATACTGTAAACTGACCAAGAGGGAACGCCCCCTTGTGAGCTCAGCACAATCAGTTAGATCAGGACAGGCAGAAGGTAATTGTAGTCAGGAAACATGACAAGGGGCTGGATCCAGACTCAAGTAAGTGCTTGAACTTAGTTACTCCTGGGCTAAACCATGTTGATTTCAGGGGGAGTCAAGTTAATTGTATTCTTTGCATGCAGGGATATGTCTTTGAATTGCTTACTACACACAGATACTGACCAGCTTTACTATCACACTGTTATTTAGACTTGGGATAGGAAACATCACCTCTCAACTCTAATACTATGTGCAACAGATTAAATATGACTCCCCTGCAATCACCATGGTTTAGCCCAGGAGTAACTAATTTAAGCACTTACTTAAGTCTGGATCCAGCCCATTGCTCTTAACTCTGTGTGAGTTGGAATAGATTCTGACTGGATGGGGTTCGCAGCTTAGTATAACTGTCTTCCAACAGATTATTTTGTGGCAGTGAGGTGCCGACTACTATAATCCTCCCTTAACCCTAACCCTCCTCTTTTCACAGTCTAACCCTTCCATAACCCTAACTATCCTCATTCCGCAGCCTAACCCTAATCCTCCCTTAACTCTAACCATCGTTGTCTCACAGCCTAACCCTTACCCTTCACTATCCCTAACTTCACAGTGTAACCCTAACCCTCCCCTAACCATAAACCTAACCCTCCTCTCTCTGCAGACTATCCTTAATCTTCCCATAACACTAACCATCCTCATTCCGCAGCCTAACCCTAATCCTCAGCCTAACCCTAATCCTCCCTAACTTCTAACCATTGTCATTCTGCAGCCTAACCCTAACTATAACTCTCCGCTCTCCGCAGCCTAACCCTAAAACTCACCTTTATGGAGCCTAACCTTAACCCTTCCTGTCCTTCAACCTAACCATCACCAAAACAGGTAAATTGTCAAAAATGGACCATTTCAGAATGTATGTTTTCACTATTAAAATGCAGTTGGGAATAGCGCAGGATAACGAATTCATCTTTCACCTGTAGCATGCTCAAAAACGGGCCCTTTGTTCCTTTCTGATCTATTATCACAGATTCTCGCACAATGACACTGAAATGTGGGGAAATTCAGTATAACTCCAAAGTCTGTTTCTGAGCCAAGATTGAAGTAAGACACTCCGCATTGCCATCATTTGTCATTATAAAGTAGATCAGTCAAAACATGGAGTCTCTGACATTATCTCCCAACTCTCAGATCTTCTAAACACCCGGGTCTCTCAGAAACAAATGTTTGAGCGCAGTTCAGTAGCCTAAAGCACTCGCACCATTCTCTAAGGGTTTTATTTTGATCGCACAAACAGAGACATTAGCAGCCACAATAAAAGATAAACTTTTCTGAGAAGTACTTGTAAGACGTCTGGACGTGACATGATTAACTCATTTCGCCTTCATTAAAGAATAATTAAGAGCTTTGAAAAATGGAGTGATTTGTATCATAAAGGTGCTGTTGAAGATTAAACTTTCATTATTTCGTATCCTCTTCTCTTGTTCAGCAATTCTCTTTTTTAATTTATAATTAAAAATAAAACCTTGAAGCTCACGAGGGAGGGGGGGGGTGCACGATGATAATAATTGTTCTAATACTGTAATTAAGGAGCTAATAATATTGTCAAACTTGGCCGTATACGATGAAGTAAACAACCCGAAATGTAATTGTATCATCAATATAATTTAATGACTGAAAGACACTTTGTTAATCATAGACCCAACAAAAAGTTATTTGTTACAACTTAGTGGATCGATCACTAACAACAGCTGAAAAATGATTATTAATCTTTAGCTACAGTTGTGCGTTGTAACATTATTTTATTATTATTATTATTAATAACAAGACAAAGAACTTGTTCTTGTCAGCTTTGGAAAATAACTTTTTTTGCATTGCTGCCTCAATCCTCTCCACATGAAAATGTACTTTTCCGATTCGGGATCTGAAATTTAATTAGTTGTTTAATTTGTTGCATCTGCAATCAGGACATTTTTATGATTTTGGTATAAAGGAAAAAGGGGAAGAATACATGCAACTGTGTCATCTTCAGCCTCTGTAACACAGCAAAGAAAAACTACTTAACCTTCTGAATAATTATGGAACAAATAATGGCCCAGATCCAGAACTACGCTTCTGAGTGAATTTACGCCTGGCAGAGACATAAAATCGCTATTTTGTAGGTACTGCGCATTCGCACCATAGAAAATACGCTCCTTAACGTAGCGTAAATTTGAACGTATGGGCCATTCACGTATTTGTTGCGTAAATCCTTACGTGTGGGCGTGCCAATTTTACGTGAGTCAAAAATACGTCTGAAATACGCTATGTAGGCGGGGGTTTGTAATTAAAGTGTACAGTATGGGCGTGCTTAGCTGCGTAAATACGTGTTGCCCATCCGTACATGTGCGGATGACATCGGTTACGTGGGCAAAGGTTAAGGCAGGGTTTGGAAAGCGGGACTCGGGCAAAATACGTACATTCAAGGGGTGTGACAAGGGGAGGGTATAGAAGGTACGCACGCGTAAATACGCTACGCTACGGATTGCAAGCGGAGTTCTGGATCTACCCCAATGCGGGTAGGTTTAAAACAGGAACTGGTGTACCTGAATATAATGGCTAAGAAGTGTCAGTAATGATTGATATCAATGTGTAATGTGATTTAGGTGATGATAACTCTTTAGTTACAGTGGTTCTCAAGCTTCTATTGGGGGAGTACCAGTGGCCCCTTATGGATTCATGCCAAGTACAACTTTGCATATGCAAATGCACATACCCACGACCCGTAGACATATATATTTTTTTAAAGAGTTTTGTTATTGTTGTTTTTGCATATTTTTGCAGTGATTTTAAGGTGAATTTTCTACATATGTCATTTAGCCCCAAAAATATCTTTAGAATTATGTCCTCAGCCATTTGATAACATACCTCCTCTCAACCTCATCTCAACCTTGTCCACTTGACAGTTGTCCAAGCCAGTGGTTGAAGTGGTAACCGCTCAGCCTACCATCGCTTCCCTCCCCCGACACTCCCCCTTGCCACAGCGTATAAACAGTCGCTTACGCTGGCTGAAGGCTACCCTAACTTCAGCTGGCGTAAGCAACTGTTAATACGCTGGGACGGTGGCGTTGATATGTTAACGCCACCCTCCCAGCCTCATTACCCTCCCTCCCCCTGGCCTACCTGTCATAACTTCCACGTAGTAACGCTGGGGGACGTCTTTCGGTATGTAGCTGCACTATATAGTCATTTTTAAAGTAAAAGGAGCAGCCTACGAGGGGGACTGGGTGGGGTGGATGGGGGGAGGCATTTAGATTAGGACTGAATTAATTTGATGTAATATCCTTATAGCATTATATACTGTACCATTGCCGTCATTATAGCACCACAATACTGTTAAGGTAAATATGATGTGGCTGGTGTACAGCAAACATGGCATGGAAAATGATTTTAATTGGGTAAGAATTATTGAATACTTTTTTAAGATTTTATTTTGCAGCTATCACTTTGTGAATCATTGAAATCCTTATGAAATTAATTTAAATTGAACAATTCATTATGATGAGAAAACAATTAATTTCCAGGATGTAACAATCAAGACAGCTATTTATGGTAATTTGTACACTCAATAAACTCTGACAACAATTACCACAGTTTCTAAAACTGAGACTAGTTATATGAAGATTGCCAGCTCACGTGTACAACCAGGCTGATGTTCCATCCCGAGATAGCCAGTAATAAAGGCGTAAAAGTAGTAGTGGACACTAAGGGTCATAGCAGTAGTGTACAAAAGGGGTAACAGCAATAGTGTACAATAAATGTAACACTAGTATACAATGGTAGCAATTGAAGTTTACAATAGTAGTAACATTAGAAGTGTACAATAGTTGCAACAACAGTATTGCAAAACAGTAGAAGTGTACAATGGGGGTAACATCAATAGTATACAATAGATGTAAAAGGAGTTGTGTACAATATGGGCATACCTCCCAAGTGCCCCGATTTCCAGACCTCCCACATGACCTGATTTCAGCAGGCCAGTCCCGCTTTCGGGGGAATGTCCCACTGTCCCGACCGCCTCACAACTTGTGATTAAAAAATCAGCCTTCCCAGGACATCAGTCCAATGTGAATCATTCCTGCAGGTCCACGGCACTCCAATTATATGGTCCGTCATTTCGTGTGATGTTACATAGGTCCCTGGCCTCACAACTTTTGGTGTGTCAGCCCTGGTTATCTAAATAGTCAGCAAATTAACAGTTTCTGGCTTTCAAGATACAAATATTCAAGCCGAAATGAAACTTTACTCATACCTTGAGCAAGGGAATGGATTGGCAGGTTAGTTACCCCTTGTGGTTAAAAAACAAAGTAATGTTTCAGAAGTCTGCACAAATTCAGAGCTGACTGTGTACTGTGAACACATTTTCCCTTTAAATGAAATTGCGACAAACAACTCGCTTTGGTTTCACCAACACATGTAACAACATAAAGCCGTTTCTGGCGAATCTATTCTTTCAACTTCCTATGTTTTAATGTTTTCATCATTTTAATGTTTCTCTCTGAGCTTATTTTCAGCATCTGATCAAGCATAGAATCGCCCGAGGTAACGCGCTGATGAAAATATCCGGACAATACGCTACATTTTAATTTGCACATTGCTGCTATACATCAAATCATAAACAAATCGTGGCCACGGCGGAAAAGATGGATTTTACACACACTGGAACCAAGCTGTGCGGCATCATGTACAGGTTACAGGGAGCAAATTGATCCGACATAATGTAGCACCGTCCAGGGGCAGCACAACTAATGGAATATGATTTAAAGAATGGAAAACATTAAGACGATCTGATGGATAAGGAGCAGGGAACACTCAATGCTTCTCATATGTTAGAACGTCCTCGATTTCCAAGTTGTGTGTTAGATAAAGGCTTTTAGTTGAGAACATCTGAAAAAGTTTTAATGACTCAATGCAAGATTCCTGAGTATCGCTTCCCTCTTACGCTCTCGTGTATTGCCTATGCCTCTGGTGGGCGCTAGAACACATACCCCTTTCTCGGTTACACATCCCACAGTAACAGTCAAAAATTAGATAATTATACAGGTGCCACATTATAATATCAGCTGTATCATTGGTGAAGCGAGTTATAATCCTGAAACATGTTATGTCAGTATAGTACTCCTTCATAACACCAACATTTAAAAAAGCTTCTCCATTCTGTCCTGTGTGTAAGCTGTTGCTCTCTCTCTCCTCTCTTTCCTCGTCTCCCTCTCTCTCTCTCTCTCTCTCTCTCTATATCTCTCTCTCTCCTTTCTCTCTCTCTCTCTCTCTTCCCCCTCTCTCTCTCTTCC